>LDPL01000122.1:2107502-2364792 GCA_001305505.1 Neonectria ditissima | reverse complement strand
GGGGGGGGAGGGGCGTGTCCCAAGCATACACGGCAGCGTTCGTACAAGACACATTCATGGTCCTGGTCATAACAAGTCATGGCCGTGGCTATGGCCAGAGGGCGGCGGCATCAAAGAGACGACGGGACGGTACTGCCCGGGACGCACCCCCGGCGGGCCTTGCAAGCAGCTTACATGGCTTGCCTTGTGCGTTCCCGCGTGGGCGTGTGCGGTATGGAGATGGAACGACGTCTCCAGACTGGGCCTGGGTGGCTTGGCCGGCTCCTGTCAGAGACGGCGCGGGCCCTGGGCAATGTCCCGGCTGCGCGTTGCACACCCGGATCACAGACACCCCCGTGCTCCAAACAGAGTCCTGCGGTCTGCAGTCCGGCTCTGACTGAGAGAAGAGGCTGCGCTTTCATGCTTGTGAGTCGTGGAGCAGCCCGGCCTGCATGCATTATGCCCTCTCCCCTCCCCCTCCCCCTCCAGCAAAGTTGCGAAGCCTTGGGGCTGACGACCTGTCCCCCGTGTACTTCCAACCCTTTGTAGGTAGAGACCATTGTGTGTTCAACGACCTGCCCGTGTCGTCACCCCAGTCCCCTCCAGTGCTCCCAGCGTTCTGTGTCTCACCACCGGCGGCTCTCGGGCCCATCTGGGGTGTCTGGCAATCGGCCGGAGCACTGTCGCATCTGGCCTTGTGTTCGTACACTTCGCCAACCAGCCGCAAGTCACTTGATGCCAGTCCGGCCGGTTTGTGCTCTCTGGGGCCGTGTCACCGCGGGAGGTAGACTTCTGGAACGGCAGCTTGCATCTGGAGGCGATACCAAGCAGGACACCAATCAACCCCATCCGGCCAGCCCGCTCCCGTTTGGCTTGAAGCCTTGGGGTCCTGTTTTTTTTCTGCCCTTGTGAGTCCACATGGAAGCCGTGGAAGCCTCTGCCTGGAACCTGGTCGAAGGAAACCATCACTGCGTCGCGGATCGTTGCCGTCGCTGGGGCGGTGGAGGGTCAGTTAGCCATGGGACGACAGGTCCGACTTCACCGTCGGCTGCCCGACTGAGAATTGACGTTTGGGGGCTTCGAGTAGTTGTTAGGCGAGACCGAACGAACTGTCAATCTCCCCTTCTGATTGCTGGCCTTCTCGCCTACACTCTGATCCTCCAACAAATAAACCCATAGATGGCTGCCAACTTTGCCCTCCCCAAACTGCCCAAACTGCCCAAACCGCCCACGCATATTCCGACACCAGTGGAAGCCCTGTCAGATATCCCGCCTGCTCAAGGCTTTCGCCGTACCAAGTTTGACTGCTGCATATGACCCACTGGCATTCGGACGCCCCGTCTTGCCGTCCCTCCGCGGTGTGTGCTTGTGTGTGTGCGTCTGTGTGTGCGTGCGCTGCGCCTACTTCTGCGGACATCTCATAACCAAGCTGGGGCGAGCAACTGAAGCAGGGGACCCAGGATGGTTACACAACAGATCAATCAAAGAACAAGATTACCCGATGGAGGGTCAAGGGGGAAGAGCGATGGGCAGACCAAGACGGTTCTTCGCTATTAGCAGATCGCAGTGTCGTTCAGATGCCGTCACTTCTATGTCTCAAGGACCAGCGCCGTCTCCTCCGTCGAAAACGCATAGTCGGATCCCCATCTCTTTGGCGCACACGACGAAGCTGCATTTCTTTCTCGCTTAAGGCGAAAATGAAATAACAGGCTCTCTGGTCGTGGCGGTGAACAGACCCTGGGGTTCATACGGGAGGCTACTTTCTGTAGTAGATCTACGCATGACACGTCAGTATCTTTGATCGAGCAAGGCTGACTGCCAATATTTTAGAGTGACATACCTTCTTGAATTGGAAATGCAGCTGCAAGATCCCCTGCGAGTGATGCAGAGTTAGTGCGTGTGATCTCCGGCATGCAAGAAAGAAAGAGCGGCCAGATGCCCGTGGCCGCTTGAGCGGTCAACATCAACGTGGCTGGTTTAGTGGCAATCCAAACAGCCTCGACGCAGCCTCCGCAATGCGGGTGCTGAGCGTACTCGCAATACCACACAAAGAAATGGGGAATCGGGACATCTCGACGTACCTTGTCGAAAGAGCTCTTGAACCCTCGGTCCTTCTTAGCGCTATAATCCCACTCTCGATCGACGATTCGAAACGCAATGTCCTCGTATGGCGGGCCCGCAATGAACCGAATAAGGCACGTGTCCTCCTCCCCAGCCGCAGCAAACGATTCTCCCCGTCTTCGCCCGTGCTCCCGAATAATCTTAAACGTTGGCGCTTTCGTCTTGTCGATGAGCTCGGGGTAGAAAATATTGAACTTGTATCCCTGGACGACCTTTGGGGGTGGGTTGTCGTGATCGTAGTGCGTCTGGTTATACTTGTTCCAGTCGTATCCCATCTGCACGCGGTTGAAGTATCGGGGTTTTCGAGGCCTGTACTTGTCTGACCATTGTGATGTCGTCGTGCTGACGACAGCCTCCTCGCTAGTGAAGATTTCCTCGTTCTCGTCCACACCTCGGGCAACCTCACGATCGTACAAGGCTTTGGTGGCTTGTGAGAAGTCCTCGTCGTCCGCCCGAGAGAACCGTTGCGTTCCAGGCGGGGCCGCGGTAGCCTTGTGACTAGAAGCTGAAACGACAGCTTGTCTCGATGCCTCACCTTGCAGTGTCGAAGGCGTAGGTACAGTTGAGGTGGATGTGTCCGTGATCGGCAGTCCTTGATCCAGCGCTTCCGCCTTTGCGGGGTTGCTCTCTCTCAGTTGGTTGATCCTGCTCGTCTTGATTGCCTCGTAAACCTGGCTCAACTTGGCTCGAGCTTTCCAGACCAGGAGACTCCGCAGCAGCTGCTCCCAATAATCCGTGTCGATGTCCTCATTTGACTGGAGCTTCGCCTTAATCTGCTTCTCCAACCCCTCGAGCTGCTCGTGCGTCTTCGGTGCAAGAATCTTGTCAATGTCGTCTGAAACACTGCTGACCACCCTTTCGTCCCGCCCGGGATTGAGTTTCGTGTTCCGATCCGCGCATAGCGTTTGAAGAGCCTTCCAGTATTCCCGATTCCTTGCGTTCGTTTCAAGGATATGGTACGACGCAATTTCGGGGTCGAGCTCTGCGATTTGGGCCGCATCCAGCGATTTGATGAGGTCGGCAGGCGCAGGGACGTCCATGTCGAAGTCGGCGTCGTCGTTGTCGAAGACATCGCGGTCGGTGTCGATGTATCTCAGATTGAACGCCAGGTAGTCGATCGGCTTTGCACGGCCCTCTCGGACGCGGATATCAGCCTTCTTCTTCGACTGCTTCAAAACGAACTTGTCTTCATCGGCGACGAACTGGCGCGACTGCTCGTCTTGGGACAGGTACCTCGCAGTGTTCTTGGGTGCTGGCGGTCGAGTAGACTTGGTGACTCGATTGCTCGGATCGTGTCTTGGGGAGGTGACATCCCGTCGGGAGGGAGACCGTCCTCCCGAGATCATAGCTCGTCGCGCAGGATCCATTTTTGCAGAGACTGTAGTAACGACAGCAACTTGAGATTGAGATAAATGATAGAAGGCGAGACAGCATCAACATGAGCTTATCGAAAAAGTGGAAACCTTAGAAAAACGTTATCAACCGAAGCCATGTTGCCAAGAAGAATCACGTGATGTGATTCTAAGAACCCAATTTGACACCAAAAATGACAAAAAGAATCGGAGGGCATCGTGAGACTGATTTGCTCCCGGCAGGGCTTGAACCTGCGACCTTCGCATCACCAAGACTATCAAGTTGTAGTATTAGTACGAAGCTCTAACCAACTGAGCTACGGAAGCCATCCGATCGAGCTCAAATGAGCTGATGATTATGTAATCAGTATTTCGCAAGTTGATCTAAACGCGGGGACAGAAACTACAAGTGAAAGCTGAGGTAGAAGCACACCACCCAGAGATTCCAATGGTATACTGAGACAAATGGATACTGTATAAAGTAGATAGATTTCGTATGTTTATAGATTCTCGCCAATGCCGGGATAAGAACATCCAGCTTTAGGGAGTCAAAGGTAGGTCAGGTCAACCTTGTTGGCTAAGCTCGGTAGATTGAGTGCGTGTAGTTGCCCCCGAGCTCTTCAACCCAAGTCAAAGAGATCAACAGCTCAGTCATATTGAGCCATAAAATTTAGGCTCTTTTTGATTCCCATGGTAGACTATGCTTGGTTCAATGTATTTAAGCTCACCGCTTTATAGCAATAAATGATGTGCAACTTGCGTGCAATCTGTGTGGCCAGCCTTCACCTCTCAATTCACGGTAGATTGTAGCGATGTCTTCAAAGACACGCGCAAAAAGGCAAAACACAAAAAAGTAGCACGAGAAATCTAACGTGGAAATATTAGAAAACGACGCAAAAGAACAGGCATTACTTCCCACCAAGGGACCACCAATGTAAGTCTTCACTGGCTTGCTCTCTGCACTAATCGTGGACCACTACCCTATGCCTCCGAAATGCGCCCTCTGCTCTCCTCGGCCAAGCACGCCAACAGACCTCACAAAATCCACGTCACATGCCGCCATCGGGTCTCTTGACCCTTAAGCGACCATGGCGCGATGAGAGAGATTTAGAGATGTTGCTCCGAAAGCAGGGATCATGCGGCCATTTGAGCAAGTTTACATATTCGCAACTTCCCGCGCGTGGCTGGATCTGGGCTGGAATAGGTGCGCCCCCCCGCTTACTCGGTCTTGGGGGTTTTGGTGCGAAAGACAGGTGTGAATCCTAGAGCGAGACTGGGAGCTTTAAACTTTGCTTCAGAGATGGGAATACTGGCAATTGAACTTGTAGATCTAAAACCAGATCGAACAAGGCAGCTTGTAATTTCTACTGACGCAGCATTTCAGATACCGATACCATGGCCGCGGGAACATTGGCCGTGTTCTTCGCGCCATCACCAGTCGGCCGGCCACCTGCACGCGCGACTTTGACACCCGCCCCGATACTCCGGTCGACGCCCGGCATAGCGATGCCCTGCTGTGTTACAGCAGTTCGCCCAAGGCCCAGCATGATGCCTCCAATTCAGCAGCCCAGTTCGTGGGTAAACTGACTCACGCTAGCAGGTCAAAGGCCTGAGCTAAGTTAAGCTTAGCCAGTCAAGCATATCTCGCATCGCTTAAACCAAACGCCTGCAAACCGGTTGCCGCATGGAGTGGGTATAAAGACAGCCGGCAGCTCCTCTGCCAGGAGCTCTCTTTGCTCTGTTACTTCTTCTCACCCCGCCTCCCCTCTGCAGCAATCAGATCGTCACCGCGAGGTCTCTCCCCTTCACTCATCTACTTCAACACCATCACAGCAAGATGATTGGCATGAAAACTCTACTCGCTCTGGTTGCGGCCGAGGTCGTGTCCGCCCACTTCGGCCTCGTCTTCCCCGAGTGGCGAGTCGACTCCCTCTCAGAGGAGAACGAGGCCACCTACAGCCAGTGGACCTACCCCTGTACGTTGCCTCTCACTCGGATACATCCATAGTCCCACTGACACCAACGTCCTCCAGGTGCTGGAGCTGACTACGGCGAGGGCAACATCACCGACTGGCCCCTCGACGGCGGCGCCATCAAGCTCGACCTCCACCACCCGTACACCTACGTCTTCATCAACCTCGGCCTCGGCGAGAACTCAACCAACTTCAACGTCTCCTTGACACCTCAGTTCTGGAACGCCACCACTCCGGGCGTCCTCTGCGTCGACAAACTTGAGCTCCCGATTGAGGTTGAGCAGGGCGACTTGGCCAGTCTGCAGGTCGTTACCGTTGGCGACACCGGTAGTGCTTTGTACAACTGCGCCGATATCCGATTCACCCGCAACGCCAAGGGTCCCAGCAACTGCAGTTCCGAGGTCGAATACATCACCATTAAGGATCAGGCTACTGTGGATGAGGACACAAAGAGCAACAGCTCTAACTCCACCGACTCAAGCGAGAGCGACGACAGCGCCGCGGGCGTGCTCAGCGTGAACAAGGCTGCCTTGGCTTCCGTTGTGGGACTAGTTGGTCTGTTCATGGGTATTGGACTGTAATTGCGGCTGCAGAGCCGAGAAACACGAATGCAGTAGTAATAGATGGGGTGTCAATCACCCCCATGAGCTCATGAATGAACGATAACAGCGTTCTAGGCTCTATAATACACAACGGATAACAATGCTCTCGTTGCTTTGAGCCTGATGCAAAATGTGCCACCTGTCAGTCCAGTTCTGTAATCATCTATTGTCGTATGTTTCAATCTGGGGAGTGTTAGCCAAAGCTTTTCGTCCACTTTGATCGTGTTGACCTACCCCATCAACTTGCGCACATGGCTAATGGCCGCTTCCGCGGCCGGCAAAGTACATGATATCTCATCTCAGCTCCATAAAAACAAAGCGAACTTGACGCCTGGAACCATCAAATATAAGGAATAGATCCGATGTGTAAATCATAAATTAGTCGTTCTGATTGTCGTCAACCCCCACCTGGGTTCTGCTCCGCAGCCAGCTCCTGCAGCACTCTCGCCATGCTGATTCGCTGCTGTGGATTCGGCGTCAGCATCTCCTTAACTAGTCGCTCGAGTCGGTCTTTGTTGTCCAGCTTCTCTCTGGCTTCGAAGATCTCCGTTAACCAGGCACGCATTTGGTTGATGGCCGGCTGCCCGTTGCCGTACTGCTTGTGTGGTGCTGTTGGGTTATTCACACCGGCGATTTGCCAGTACAGCGGCCGGGGATGATGACGACGAGCACGACAGTCAGGGAACGGAATCTTGCGCAGGACGTAGAGCATGGTGATACCGACAGCCCAGACGTCCGACGCAGGTCCACGGAGCTTGCGCCCGATGAACTCTGGGGGAACGTAGTACGGTGTTCCGCCGCTCATTGGCGAGTTGCTGGCCAGTGTTGAAAGTCCAAAGTCGCAGAGAACAGCGCCGCGGTCCGGGGAGTACAGGATGTTGGCTGGTTTGATGTCATTGTGAACCAGCTTGCGGCCATGAATGTAGTTCAGTGCGCTGGCAATATCTCCGAGAATTTTCAAGGCATCGGTTCGATCGCCTTGGAACTCGTCGTTTGTCTTGTTCCTCCATCGAGGGGCGGCTGTGAGATCCTTTGCGTCTACATGCTCCATGTATAGCGAGAGGAAACGCGCGTCACCGCCGTAGTATCGGACAATAGACTCGTGTTGAAGTTCCTCCTGACTCTTACACTCACGCAACCACATGTCAGCCTGGCGGATGACATTCCGTTCGTGCACATGAGGCTTGTCATTCGGATTTGCGACGCGGGTCTTGAGCACCTTGACTGTGACGATGTTGTCGGGCACGTGGGAATGATCCGCGGTATAGACGGAGGACAGCGACGTCGACGCAATCGGGTCTCGCTTGGTAAGCTGGTACTGATCAAGCTCACAAACTCCTGGCACCGCAATCGTTTGGCCCTTTTCGGTGTCAAGCAAGGGGTGGGTGTTAATGGCGGATAATTCTTTGCTTTCATGACCGTTGGGAAGGGGGAAGACGAGAGGGTCATTGGCAGGCCTCAAAAACATAATGACGCCGTCTTCCCCAGGTGTATCTGGATCTGAGACGCGGCGCTTGACCCTCTTCACATCAACCTCTGGGGTTAAAGCTCGCTTTCCACCCGACACGACCTGGCTGGAACTTCCCGACGAAGACATCTCCTCAGTGATGGTGGGTGCCCGTGGCTGATACAGCGTCACTGGGCGCTTCTCTAGGATCCTGAAATCCAGCACGGCGATGTCTCTAACCGTGATGCGCCAGGTGCCTGGCTTCAGAGCCTTGGCCAGGCCGGGGTTGATGGTGTGGGCAGCGCTGAGCGGAGGAGTCGACAACGGCGTCTGCGACACTCCAGAGAGGGAAATTGGTACGTCCGACTTGTTCAAGAAGATGACCTTGTCACTGGCAGGATCGTAGTACAGTTCACACCATAGTGGAGGCCTAAGAGAGTCGTCCTGGACCTCGCCGGGGATACGGACGGAGAACTTGATATCTTTGGAAGTCTGAGTCACGGCCAGAACCTTGTGCTCAGGCTGGTCCGACGAAGCTACCTCAGCACGGAGGGCGAGCCACTGGCAACTGTCACTACCCGGACTGACGGACCGCGAGTTGGGAAACCTAGTCAGCGGGCGGACGAGGATGCGGATGCCCTGTTTGTGGTGGTGGTCCTCGACGTGGAGGATGTCGAGCGGGACGGCGGCGGCGTCGGCCGGAGGGACCGGTTCCTCGACACGGATGCCCTTGAAGAGGGTATCAATCTGGGACTGGGAAAAGGGCTCGGTGCGCTCCTCCGAGACCTCCTCGGAGAGCACCAGCCTGGGGTCGGCCATCAAGTTGGCGTGTCTAACGACCCATGCGGCGCTGGTAAGCAAACAGGAATGGCGGGAGGGCGGGAGGCTGAAGTCTGATGGGATGACGAGTAAAAAAGATGAGTGAGAGTACCTGCGGGACAAGCAAGCCGACCAAGCAAACTCAGGTAAACGGTAAAGTATAGGGGCCTATGGCGATGCGTCGTGTTGGACTGTGCTGCGCTGTGCTGTATTGTGCTTTGCAGTGCTGTGCTAAGGCTGAGATGGAGTTGTGTTGTGTCCAGATATTCCAGTGAGCGGGAAAGAATAGGTGAGGCGACATACGGCGGCGAGGCAAATGGCGGGTCAGCTCAACTCAGCTGCGATGGATGGACTTGGGTCCCGGCCGAGGCAGATAATTATAGCAGACTGCTGCAGAGCGACTCGACGGGAGTAGCGACGAGCGACAAGTGACAAGCGACAAGCGACAAGGGGCCTGGGAAGAGTGCGAATTGCGAAAGGGGGGGTTAGAGGAGTGGGCTGTGGCTAGGCAATCAACGGGTGCAGCGCAGTATTCATACTTGGGTAGCTTGGGACGGAGGAGCTACGCAGATAGGTAATCAAAAGCAGGAACCAGGCGGCGGCGGCACATGGAACAGGACAGAAATCGTCTGTTCCGGGGCGAGAGAGCGCGAAAGACCAAGCAGACGCATCAGAAGGGCAAACCAGGGTCTTTTGATGGGGGCAGAGAGAGAACCGCCAGGCCTGCTGATGGAGTCGAGTCTCGTCTCAGCCTCCACAGCGAGGAACTGACCCCGTCATCCTCGAGCCTCGACGAGCCAGATAGTGATCCATAGCTCCCCGGCCTGGTTCGCCATGGGGCCGGCCAGGGCATGTCTAGCCCTAGACTGTGCAGCTCGCAGCCTGTCATTGGGCATGCGAATCGCTGCGATGGTGCTGGGCTCAAAGGCAGCGGAGGCAGCAGAAGCGGCAGCCAGCGGGAGGAGCGGCGCGCAACGGGAGCCTGGGCAACCGGGTCCTGGGACTTTGGAGCTTGCAGGGCAGAATCTACCCAGGGCTGGCCAGGATTTTGCTGCGGGCATCATGTTGTATCCATCACTTCAATGGGTACGCCCAAAATAGGGCTGAGCAAGACCAGACGCACCAGCGGAGCGGCCAGTTTGTGGACAAGGCGGTTGTGGTTTCGCCCCAGGTATCCCCACAGCCAATACTTGCAGTAGGGTGACTTTGCTGCTGGGCCGAATCCACGAGAAAGCCGATCGATGTCTGCGCCACACGCTTGCTGCTGTTCGCTGATGAAATACGGCGGCTGTGCTGTTTGACAGGCCTCAGACCTGGGCTTACACCGAACTGAGCCCTTGAGCTGGGGCTGAGAAGAGTGCTCGTCTTGTCCGAGGATGAACCAGGTGATCTGGCAACACGGCCATAATTCCAGTTCGTTTCAGAAGCAACAAACTGATGACGACATAGCCGTCATCCCGACCAGGCGACCGCCGAAAAGGAGGGCAAAGTGAACGAGGAAGTGTATGAGAAAGTGCAAGCCTGACTCCAGGTTCAACGTGAGGCTGTCACGATCACCACCGAGTGACTTGGAGGACAAGGTCATTTGCCGTGTATTCAGCGAGGAGCCTGGTGAACCGGAGCAGGTATTCCGTGCAATCCATGGTGAGTAAGCGTGATGTAGGTAAGCATCTTGTGCGGAAGAGAGGACACGCCTGGTGACCGACCACCTTGGAACATGTTGGAAACCGAGAGTGCAAGCAGCGAGGTGACGACTGGGCAGCGATGTTCGGCCTGGAACGCCGCCCACACAGTGGATACAGTGACGAATCCACATTATATGCACAGTGGGTCAGCAAAGTGGAACCATCTACCCCTTAGCTCCGGAGGTGTGCACAACCTGCCTTTAATTGGCCGCACAGACATTTGTGGTTCCACATCAAAATTGATGATTGGGCGACTGAAATTCGACGGCCTTCCGATTGGTCTCGACAAGTGGCGGAGTGATGCATTTGCAGTCTCGCGTGCCCGACTGATGGTCAATGCATCCAATTAAAATGCCCTTCCGGTGCCACAATGTCTGCCTAAGGCCACAAACACCGCCCTTGAGTTGGGGGCAAACACGCTCTGGATTATGTTGCTAGTCGGCGCACCCCAAACCACCAGTGATCCTGTTCTCGTTACCGTCACCACGCCCGCCCACCGCATCAGCCCGCCCACGAACCCGCCAAAAACCACGAACAGCCCGCCTGCTACAGCTTTCTTACGACCGCTGAGCACTTGCTGATCTCGTCCACTCCGTCATGGCTATGAAATAGATCACAAAGCTCACTCGAGCTTTGAACGAACTACGCGGTGCACCATACTGGGCTTACCCCCTTCCTCCCTATAACCCCCCCCAACAATCACGATTCCCTTTTACAACTCCCCCATACGACAGTGACCTCGACATGGACGACCCAGGCTGGTCTTGGCCAGCATGGAAGTTCGGCATGAAGAGGGATGACCTCTTTACCAAACTCCACGATCAGTACAACACCTTCTCCTTCAACATCCAGGACCCCGAGGCCTTCCACCACGACGTCTACGAAATTTCACGCGATGCCGATACTCCAGATGAGTTCCACCGTTTGATGGCCGATCGTCAACGCCAGCGGCTCACCGAGCTTCACGAGAGCCTCGAGTCGCTGGCCGTTGAGATCATCGCCAACCCCAAACTGATGGACTCGGAGCATTGGCAGTACGCTCTCCAGCTTTTCCGAACCAAGTCTTTTGACTCCATCGTCCGTTATTTTGCCAGCTACCTTCCCGATGGCTATGTCGACAACAACGACAATGTCTCCATCTCTTCCTCCACCTATTCCGAAATCCACAGCGTCAAAACCGAAAGCACCTCGGCCAGCAGCGTCGAGGATGCCTCCCTACCCAGTTTCTTTGGCGACGATATTGTTTTGACCAAGGAACCTCTTTCCATACATACCAAAATTCGGCCCTCTCATGTCCCTGAAGGCCCCCTTTCACCCCCGAACTCCGAGGCCGCGCACTCCGAGTCTTCCGCATCATCACCAGCGGCAGACTTGGAGTCGCATGGCTACTCCTCCAACCCTCCCTCACGTTCAATGTCCTTTTCTGGTTCCGAGTCGGGACATTTCGTCTCTGGCTTGAGTCGGTCACACGTTCACGACGACGATGAGACCTCGCAGTCGGATGATTGTGACGAAGGCAGTGCCTCCGTCTCCGACTGCGCAGAGAGCCCGTCGTCGATGGATGAGGCCCACGATCAGGACCACGTTCACGATACTGTTGAGGAGGATCTCGAAGATGAATTTCCAGCGGCTCAATTTCCCGAAGATGCTTTCGACGCGTTCGACTTCAGTAACGATACCCTAGACTCCGATCACACACCTACCCCCCGGCAGGAAAACATTGCATCCTGCTATATTGAGTACAAGTCAATGGTGTCCCGGAGGATTCCCTCACCTCACCGACGCTCACCTTCCCCCTCACCGAAACACCACTTGAACCATCGCCATGAAGGCAGTTGGAAGGAGACCCGGAGAAGTCCGGAGGAGGCGCTCAGCAAGGTCCAGAAACCCATGTCCGATCCACTACGGAGGCGGCTTGGGAGTAGGAGACGGCTGGACTAGGTATTGGGGTGGCAGGGTGCTCTGTATATATGTGGTGCAAACTGTATATATCTGTATCTTATGACACTAATGATTCTTGACAAGTTATCCTTTGTTCTCGTTACTGAAACCGGGTCATTCTTGACGATTCGACGACTCAAAAGCCCACTCATCATGGTCATTTTCAAGCGAAAGGACCTTTCTTTTAATTATTCCTGTGAGTACTTTTTGCGCCTGATGGTACCTCTTCCCCTGCGTGACCTGGGGGTGTGGCGCAAGTATCACGACACGTGGGTCAGGTGGCTTTGGTGTTGACATGCGACAACATGTGGGAATTCCGGCGTCACGAGATTGCTTGCTACTGCATTTTTAGAACAAGGCGATGAGCTGAACGCGAATGCCACATGGCTGATGACGTATATGACTTTGAATTGATTTCTTTCTTATTATTCATCTTCGAAGATAATCAGGAGTCGCGTGCCTCGCCTCCGGATCTTGGGGTGGACGACTCTCATCAGGTAACTATTGCTCACAGTTCTCTAAAAGTAATACTGTGGTTACTACACAGTAGTGTCATTATAATATAATAAAGCTTCACTTTCGTACACTTGATGAGAGGGTTAATTTGCCTGGGGATCTGAGTTGCGACACTGCGTTATGCAGAAAGGTGGCACGATAGGAACAGGGATCTTAATCAGTTTAGCATAATGAGGCACAGCGGATGCGATCGCTTGGCTACTTGGCATCCAGTAAATGGCTCTTTTTACTCTGAGAGAACCTCGCATCCCAGGCCTTTGCTGACGCTTAAAGCCGACTTGAAGTGCGTCGACTCATACCTTCGTTGCGACTTTAACCCAAGCACTAACAAGCTTTTCATACCGTTAACGGCAAAGTGCACGATGCTCCCTCTCGGGCTTCTCTTGCTAGCGACTCTTGTGCGCGCAGTTGACGACATTGTCTTTACGACGCCAGCGGTCGTGCAGGCCGGTGAAGAATTCACAGTATCTGTCAACCTCTCCAAAGCTTCCTGGCCGAATCCAGTCTGCTAGGGCACGGGGCAATGCGAAATGGAGTACATGAGGATATACATGTTGGCCGATCCAACGCATGATACCAAGACGGACCGGACCGGCGAAATGACCGTCTGGCGCGCATACTGTATCTCTCGCCCAACTTACAGACTGCCGCTCCCTCTGACCCGACCGCGTAGGCTATCTTGAGGGCTGCGTAGCTACAAACTTGACGAGTTTCAACACCGCCATCCCCAAAGCCTCATTCCCGAGCGGCCAGCCCTACAGCCTAGACTACAGCCTCTTCATACAACTAGAAAACGGAGTCATGGCCACGCAACAACCCGTCTTCTCCGCCTTCTCCGCCACCAAGTTTAACCTGACGGGCGCGACGGGCAGCTGGTCCGAGTTCGCGCACAGGTCAGCCGACTACGGTATCGAGGACTACGTCTACGACGTGCCGTGCGTCGCGGTGCCGTGTCTGCAGAAGTGCCAGACAAAGTGGGTGGCGCCGTATGTGCCGTACTCGCGGCGGAAGGGTGCGGAGATGGATGCGTGTGTGGAAGAGTGCAAGGGGGACTCGGATCCGATGGATGAGTGTCTGGCTACGAATGCGACGGCAATAATAGAAACGGCGACAGAGACGGCAGTGTCAGAGACGACTCTGTCGGAGACAACTCTGTCGGAGACAGCTACGGATGTTCAAGCATCGGAGACCTTGTCCACAGCTGATGCTGAGGCTACTGACGTTCCTGATAACCTGGGTTATAGCTTCAGGGCAGAGGATAACTCTTTGGGGATTCTTCTGGGTTGTGTTGCGATCGCTGTCGGTTTGATGGTGTAGTTGCGGTTACCAACTGTAAATACACATTACCAACTGTAAATGCACATTACCAAAACATCTTTTAATGATAAAACACTGCTTAGCGTATCGGAATAAAGCCTTGGTCAAAAGGCATGACTAGAAGGGGATGAATAGCAGAGTCTTCATTGTTGACGTTTTGAGATATCTTGACGATGCTTTTGTCGACTCTTGGAATACCCACGCAAACCTAAGAGACTGTCTCGCTCTACTACACTTCACTTAATACTAAGGCCTTTTAGATGTTACCTCGTGAAGATGGAACTTATCATTTAGACGTGCGTTGTTTCCATGACTAGACGTCTACTCAAACGACACACTGGAGCTTGGGCGTTGTCATCCACTTACAACAGCGTCACCTTCTAATTGGGAGGAGTAGGAATACCTCCAGAAATACAAGCTACTTCAACACAAAATGCCTGGCCTGAGGACTTGTACTTGTCGTGTAGCAAAGTTCTAGATAACAACGTATTTAGATGTAGGCATGTGTTGGTTCGTGCTATGAGTTAAAGGTGATAGTCGATTGATAAGTGTTACATACTGCTTATTAGTGTAGTTTACTAAATGGGGGTCTTGATATGCTTAATCCATTCTTGAACGGGATCCCAATACTCCTTTGCTGCTGTCGACGCCCCATCCTGATCGACGCCATACAGATACGGCTTTTCATTCGCATAACACGCCGTCTCAGACTCCTCAGGCAACTTGCCCTGGAGAATGAAATCCTTGGCAATGGCATCCGTGCAGTTTGACGCATCTCTCGAAGAGTGGCCATATCCATGGTGAGCAATCAATCGCGCGTTGTCGCCCATCTCTGCGAGCAACCTTCTTCCGTTGCGCAGTGGCGTTGCTGGGTCGTGCGTCTCGGCAATCAGCAGGACTGGGTGGCGGAGGGTGTTGTTCAAGTCACCCCGGTAGACCTCGGCCGGCTCGGGCCAGTATTTAATGAAGTGTCGGCAGGGGAAGACGTCGAAGAAGCGTGAATTGCCTGCGATCCAAGAGTCGGCTGTCATGTTGGCCCAGAGTGAGGCCCACCAGGTCAAGCCATCGGATGGAAGCGGCGCATCGTAGCTGTCGGCACAGATGACGAGAGAGCCAAGCTCATCGGATGATGGACGATGAGAGGGGGACGGTGGCAGCGTGGGATCATATACCCACATACTGTGCTCGAGCATGGCAGCGGCCAGGGTAGAGTTGCCGTCTTCAAGCTCGAAAAGCATTTCGGCGAGAGCAGGCCAGCTTTGTGCGTTATAAAGAGACATGTAGATTGCGAGGACGAGGACTGAGTATGTGATGATGGAAGGGCCGCTAAAGTCGGTGTATCCTGCAATAGGTTTATCGATGAGAGACGTCACCAGCGTTCTCATGCGCTTTTCAAGATCCTTGACAGAGACGGGCTCCACGTCTTTGGATTTTGCAAGAGCACAGTGGTCTGGGCCAGCGTTGATGCACTCGCCAAGAAACCCATCTGTCCAGGCATCGGTGACATTATCGAGAGCCGTCCAGCCAAAGCCTCCAAGCAGGCGGTGATCTCTGACATATTCGGTTCCGTCGAGGATAATACGGCCCACACTATTGGGGAACATGTTGGCGTAAGTCTGTCCGATGCCCGTGCCGTAGCTCACGAGGTATCCCGTCAACTCATCCTCGCCCAGCGCCTTCCGGATCTCTTCTAGGTCCCGGGCAACGAAGGCCGTAGAGACGAAGCGTGGAATGTCGCCGTACTTTTCCAAGCAAGCGCGAAAGATGGCGTCGTTCATGGTATCGGCGAGTTCCAGCTGCGCCATCGGCGAGTGCGAGACCTCGAGATACTGTCCGGCTAGTAGAGACCAGCGATCCCGGTCGGCGTCGTAGGGGAAGCAGGACATGGCTGGGAGTGAGGCGTTGACGCCCCGCGGGTCCCATCCTAGAACATCGAACTTGCCATCGCTGAAGCGCTTCGTGACGGGTTCGGCGGCGCGCCATGTGTACGAGGTGCCGCTGCCGCCGGGGCCGCCGGGCTCGAGGACAATGGTCCTCTCACTCCGCTCGCCGGCTCCGGGGACCGAGACGCCGTGAGCACGGGCAAGCCCGGAGACCTGGAACTTGGTCACAGCAAGACGGGCGATGCGAGGGTCAGACTCGTTGGTGTAGTCGAGCGGCACGTCAATGTAGCCACAGAGATATATGCCCCGGCCAGCGTACGGATCATCATGGTCAGCGCCTACCAAAGACGCATTGCCCCAGCTCCAATGCTCTGGATGCGGGTCGTACAGCGCGCGCCAGGTTTGCCCTGGCTTGGGGTCGTCGAGGTCTGGCGGCAGAGTTGTGTTGGTGCATGGAAGAAGCTGGAAGGGGTCATCTGGCTTGGGAAACCTGCCGTAGATGCCCGCAATGTCTTGATCGCGGTGGCTGTGGTGATGGTGGCCGTTGTAGACGTAGATGCTGTGGAGGAAGAGCAGGGCGGCGACACACACCGAGACCCGCAACCAAAACCTGCTTCGTCTCTGGGGCCTCTTCTGAGGCGTCGACGGTGTCTTTTCCATGCCTAATTGGTGTTAAATGTAAAGAGAGACGAAATGAAATTAGGTAGAGCACAGCAACTTGTCGAGGGACATGGAATGGTGAGTGGACAACGGAGCGGAGTGGCGTAATCAGACTGAGCCCCAACCACCTTGGATAGGTACCTAACTTCCAGGCTCCCGTCAGCGCTGTCAGGGGCTAAAACATGAGCCTACAGAGCTCTACGGCGCGCAGCGCCCCCTGTACATTTACATTAAGTCCTAATCACCTTCTGAGTGGGCAAGCAGGCAGCCGAAAGAGGCAGCTCGGGTTGCACAACTCCAACATCCGTCTCAATATTGCCGTCATACTTCTATCACGTGAATCACCCTTCCCTTTCGCATTCATTGGAGAACAGTTGAACGCATATCCGTACCACGGCTGCCACTTCACGTTCCAATGACGCCTATCCCTTCCGCCTCCCGCATCATGGCGTCCAAGAAAATTGCTCCATACGGCTCGTGGGAGTCGCCCATATCCGTTGACTCCGTTGTTTCCAAAAACCGGAGGCTCTCCTCCCCTCGCGCCAGCGTAAAGATGCCACAGATAGGTGCTACTGATCAACTCGCGCTGACGAGGTTCAGGCCAAGTCTGGGCGGGCCTTTTACACTGAAAGCAGAGAGGCTGGCGGCACTTCTATCATAGAAGTCACCAAAGATGGGCTGACTGACATTCTGCCTGCCGAGTATAGCGCCAATAACTCAGTCTACGAGTACGGTGGCTCGACCTATGCTGTGCTTCCAGACGACCGCATCATCTTCTCCAACAAGGACAACGCAGTCCGCATTCTAAACCCCGAAAATAAAGAGGTTTCGCTTCTTACCGGCTCACCCAAACTGAGATATTCCGACTTCGACTCCCACCCTGAGCACCCTTGGGTGTTGGCAAACGAGGAAGATCATGAGGAAGACACACCCAGTGGAGTGAGAAACTACATTGTGGCCATCAACACCGCAACTGGACAAGTCAAAAGGATTCTTGACAGCGCCGACTTCTACTACACTCCGTATTTCAGTCCTGACGGAACGAAGCTAGTTTGGCTTGAATGGAACCATCCCGACCTCCCATTTGATGCCGCTAAGCTATACTCTGCAACCTGGAAGTCCGATAGCTCCATCTCCGACATAAATCTGATTGCTGGGGAAACCCGCGAAAGCGTTGCTGAACCTCGATGGGGTCCTGATGGATCTTTGTTCTTTGGAAAGGAGACCAAGGGGTACCGCCGTCTGTTTCGGGTCCTCCCAGGTCAAGGTAGATAACCTGGACAATTTCGAATTTGGAGAGATTCGGTGGTTCCAAGGGAGGTCAGTAACATCTCGCTGCTTTGTGTCTCGACTAACAGATAGCACTTAGTCACACATATGCACCGTTGTCGGAACGATATCTCGTCGCTTCCCCGGTCGCCTCTGGAGTTTCCCAGGTGACGCTCATTGACCTGGACTCAGGATCATGGCGAGAACTTGCAAATGCGTCGATTCTTTCCGAAATCATGCTAGATTCTGTAGCTCGCTTAGATGACTCTTCGTTCCTTGTCATCGGAAGCGGAACAGCCGCTCCCCAAACATTGTATCGGTTCCAGGTCGGGGAAACCGTTAACATAACTTCCATACGAAAGTCGACAGAAGAGTCATTTCCCAAGGCTCTGTGTTCGGTACCAGAGTCGCTAGCCATCACTGCCGGTGACGCCGAGGGTCGACGCATTCACGGCTTTCTATGGCTACCGCACAATCCAGACTTCGATGCGCCGCAAGGTGACCTACCTCCCCTCATAATGGTGATTCATGGAGGCCCGACTGCTTACACCGGACCTGGCCTCAAAGTTCGGACTCAATATTTCACGTCGAGGGGATACGCCGTCCTTGGACTGAACCATGCGGGCTCGAGTGGGCATGGGCGCCAATACCGCGAGGCTCTATTTGGGAACTGGGGTCTGGTAGACTCTGACGATGCCGCAGAATTTGCGGAATATCTCGTCGCGACGCAGAAAGTGAGACCGGGCGCTGCGGGTATCACGGGTGGTAGTGCCGGCGGTTACAACACGCTACAGACCTTGGCGCGCCATCCCAAAACGTTCGCCGCGGGCGTCTGCATCTCCGGCGTGAGCGACGTCAAGCTCCTCGACGAGTCGACACACAAGCTGGAGTCGGATTACATGGACCATCTTCTTCTACCGCCGGATTCGAGCGAAGCGGATAAGAAGAGGATATATCGCGAGCGGAGTCCTCGATATCACGTAGACCGGATAGAGTCGCCACTGCTGCTGCTACATGGTGGACGGGACAAGGTGACGCCGTTGGAGCAAGCCCAGTATATAGCGGATGCGATCAAAGCTAAGGGCGGCGACGTGAAGATTATCGTTGCACCGGATGAGGGTCATGGGTTCTCGCGGCCCCAGAATGTGAGGTTGTGGCTGGAGGAAGAGGAAAAGTGGTGGCAAAGGACCCTGTTGTGAGTTACTTATTGGTAGCTCGGGATGGAAACACCGAAGCATGTTGCTCGGAAGCGATACCCAGTATGTTAATAAGCTTCAATTATGTATTAGGTCGGAATCTGACGAATTAAAATTGATGAAACTTGACGTGGGTTTCGACGCCTCACAGGCGCTCGGAGAAGACGCCGACTCGACAAACAAGCCCTGCTGGGGGTCGGTGTTGATAGCCGGGCGGCCTAGACCAGCGCAAAAGATGCCATGTATCTTCCTAGATGGGCTAGCCGAGTGATGCTGTGCATGGTTCTGACGGCTAGTCAGAACATGGTCAACCAACAACATCTTGAAGCCATTGATCGAATTAATTGAACAAAAGAAGAGCTACGACAGCCAGCGCCCTATTACCACTGGTCTCGAGTAGGCGCTGGAGATGGAAACGCCAAAACTCCAGAGCATTCCTCGTCTGGCTGGGATGAGGCTTTAACCGAATAGGGCGATAAGAGCCGACGGGTTCCCTTTCCGTTCTGGATCTGACATGTCAAGGAATCGCGGGGCAGACTCGGAGATGTCGCGGGGGACCTTTTTCTGCTCGGCATCTTTCTCGACAAAGCGGCAGAATTAGGAAACCTACGGCGAGCACGGTGGAGTCCGGAGGCTGCGCCAGGCGGGACTGGCAAATGGACAGCCTGGATTGACTCCATCAGGTATTTTGAGATGAAGCCGAAGCGGAGCTGGACCGAAGAACCCTGGACTGGAACTGGAACTGGGGTCTGGGGTCTTGCATGTCTGTAAAACGCGGAGGCGGATATGGCCTGGGGGACAAAATCTTTCTCTCGCTTTGAATTGGGTTTCTTTTTGTTGGTTGTTTCTCTGGTCACTGGTTGCTCACCCCGACGGCATTGGAGCTATATCCACCTCGACAACGAACAAGACTCCTCCGCCTCCTCCTCCCACGACCACGGACAAAAAGGCACTCACTCCCGACACAATGGCATCATCCATCGACACTGCCCCCCGACACCGGGGCCACGGCGCCCTGCCCAGGCGCTCTGCCGAGGTCATCGTGGTGGGCGCCGGCCTCAGCGGCCTCAACGCCGCCTACGAGCTGCAGCAGGCCGGCGTGTCGTGCCTCGTGCTCGACGCCCACGCCCGTTTCGGCGGCCGCCTGCGCGATGCTATGATCGACGACGTGCACCAGCCGCGGGCCTGGAACCTGGTTCGCAGCCTCGGCATCGACGTGGTGGAGGAGAAGCTGGCCGCTGGGAAGAGCGTCATGCAGGGCGCCGGGAGCTACGAGCACGGCAGCGTCCCTGATGTGAGTGCCGAAGCCTTGACACACACGCAACGACTTCAATGCGCTTTGCTGTGCTGTACTGTGCTGTGTAGCGCTATCAAAGTAGCATTATCTAACACGGGACCCTAGTTCTCCGAAGATGACCGACGATCCTACTCCCGCGTCCGCGATAACCTCGAAGGCCTCTCCCAGCGTGTCGACCTCAACAACCCGACCCTCTGGCTGCCCAACTTCGGCTCCATGAACGTCCGCGAGCTCGTCGTGTCCCAGGGCGCCACCCCGACCATCCAGAAGCTCGCCGACACCTGGACCGCCTCGCTCTTTGGCCTCGCCGCCCGCGACGTCCCCGCCCTGTACTTCCTCCTCGTCTGCAAGACCGCCGGCGGCTTCCTCAACGCCGTGGGCCAGCCCGCCCGTCCCAGCCGTCGTCTGCGCCCCCGCGCTGGGCCTCCGGCGCTCTGCGACGCTTTGGCCGACCGCCTCGCCCCCGGCTCCGTGGTGCTGTCGCAGCCCGTCCAGTGGATCGACCAGACGTCTGGCAACAAGGTTGTCCTGACCAGCGCCTCTGGCGACGTCTTCCAGTGCTCGCGCGTGGTCCTGGCCGTGCCCACTGCTGCGTACCGCAACATCGACTTCAGCCCGTCGCTCGGCGAGCACAAGCAGTGGATGCAGGCCTTCGAGCAGCCCGGCTTCTACACCGAGGCGGTCCTGGAGTACGACCAGCCCTGGTGGCGCGAGCAGGGGCTCAACGGCTTCGCCCAGAGCGTCGACGGGCCTGTCTGGCAGACACGGGATTCCTCGAGCGATGTCGACGGCGTCTATTCCCTGACCTGCGTCGTTGCGGGCGAGGCCGGCCGCGAGCTGTGGGATATGGCTGAGACCGAGCGTCGTGAGGCTCTTCTAGCCCACGTCAGCGACCTGTTCAGTCAGTTTGTGCCCTTCCCGAACCCCGTCGAGATTATCTGGTCAGACCTCGACTCCAACGAATGGGCGCGACATGTCCCCTGCCCTGCGCTCCCAACCTGCTATCTGCGTGATCTGGCACAGGACCAGTGGGCGGCAGAGGACAGGCTCCATTTCGTGGGTTCGGAGACGAGTCATGTGTGGAGGGGTCAGATCGAGGGCGCTCTGGCGTCGGGGAGTCGAGGCGCCGAGGAGGTTCTCAGCGTGATGCGGCCGGTGGCGGATGAGCTTATGATTCCGAGGTTGTAAGAGGGATGTTGCTAGTGTTGTAGGAAGCTGAACAGCGTTATAAAGAAGCCTGCATTTGGTCGTTTGAAACAGCTGTCTCATCTGGTTTTGTTGACTGCATGAGAATTTTGAAGCAAGCAGTTGATTATTGACGTGCTATCTAAGAGGCATATATGCTGAAACCGGAAAGACGCTACTTTGAGGGAAGTCAAACACTACCTGCTGCAATAATTGTTGTAAAGAGACAAATTCCATATGGTATCAGGTTGCCCCTATCGTTTACAGACCCGTCTTAAGCTCTCCATTAGACTTCCAGATCTCATACTCAAAATCAGGCTGGAACTCGGTATAAAGCGTTTCCTAGCATCACGTCAGTACCTCGCCCATGGCGAAGTATCGTTTTGAGCGCAACTCACCGGATCAGCGTTGACCTCGTACGTAAACTTGGCCTCCTCCTCCCCGATAGCCCGCTTCTCCAGCCCGGCGCTCTCGACCAGCAGCTGGACCTCGCAGGACCGCTCCATCAGCGAGAACAGGTATGCGGCCTCGTCGACGGTGCCGCCGGCGGTGAGCAGGCCGTGGTTCTGCAGCACGACGGTGCGGTTGAGGGGGCCCAGGGCGCGGGCGATGTTGTCGCCCTCCTCGGCGGCCAGCACGACGCCGCCGAAGCTCGAGTAGACGCTCTGGTTGTTCCAGAACATGCAGGCGTCCTGGTTGATGATGTCCAGCGGGCGCCCGAACGTCGACCACGCCTTGCCGTACTTGGAGTGCGCGTGGCAGGCCGCGTGCACGTCGGGCCGCGCCTTGTGGATGGCCGAATGGATCATGAAGCCCGCGGCGTTGACGGCGGCGCGGTTGCCGCCGATGACTTGGCCGTCCTCGTCGATGTGGACCATGTCGCTGGCCGTCAGCATGCCGAAGTGCTTGCCCATGCTGTGTGATGAGTGAGCGGGAGTTCTCGTCGTTTTTTTCTTTTCTCTACATCTTTCAGACGGGGAGATAAAGACGGCTTTAACCTACGGATTGATCCAGAACGTGTTGGGATCGACGGTATCGCGAACGCTGATGTGTCCCGCCGCACCCTCGGTGAAGCCCAGCCGCGCAAACACACGGAATGCACCGGCCATGTGCTCAAGCTGCCACTGACGCTTCTGGTACGGGTCCTCGATCTTGGGGATGCCGGGGTAGGCGATGCCGCCGGTGGCGACGGCGGCGAAGTTCTGGTTCTCGTCGGCGACGGGCTCCGGGGCGGGCGCAACGGCCTCGGCCCCGGTGGCGAACGTGGCAGAGTGTTGTTGTCCGGGCTTGGACGGGTGGTTCACGGAGCGCTGCGACGCTATACGAGATGCCGCAACGACGCGCGGGAGCGGACGGGCGTGGCCGAAGGAGCGGACGGCCGGGCGTGCCGCGAGCCGGCGCAGCGGTGCTGTTCGGAGAGTTGCCAACGAGAACATGGTGAACGCGGATCTGAGGCTGGAATCGATCTTCTGGCCTCTCCAAGATCCAAAGCGACAGGGCCGACTTAAAGAGCGTCCGCTGGGGGGGAGGCAAGACCGGTCCGTAGCCGGTCCCGGATCGTCGTCTCTAGATAGGCAGCCGGTTCCCCCGCCCTTTGGGGGACAGAATTAGGTCCGAACCATCTCCGCCGATATGAGTCGTGTGGATCTCGGGGGTTGCGGGGTGCATTACAAATTGAGATATGCCAGCATGTACTTGGTCAAGCGAGGAGGCAGCGAGTCAAGATGGGAACTCATTAAGTAACAGGCGTACTAAGGACAACTGAGGATTGGGTGGTTGCTTGCTGGTGGAGGTGTGCCAAGTGCGGAGGTGGGGAGCTTGCACGACGAAGTAAGCAGGAGACTCCGAATGTTAGCATGAGCTGAGTGAAGATGAGTGAAGACTATCCATGGCGGGAGATGCTGATTGGACTGGACCTGTGCATTTCAATTATATATGAACTCTTTTATTTAGGTAGGCAAGATCTAATCGGTATATCTCACTTCGTTATCATCGGCGCCCCTCCGTCCAGTCGGAGCAGCCTCTTCAGGCTCATCCACAGACGACCGTTCTAGCTGGCCCAGATTCTGCTCATCCATCCACCCCGTAGGTCGCCTGCTCAGCCGCCACTTGGCGAGCATGCACAGCGCGCTCACCGCACTGGAGAGGAAGGCGGCCCAGAGGGTCATCTCGCCCGTCATGTTCCTCTCGGCCTCCATGCTGATGCCCTCCGGCAACCTCTCCTCGATGTACGCCATGTACCGCAGGAGTAACATGGAGTTGAACGCGCCCTGAGCCGCCGGTAGCAGAAAGTACGCCGCGGTCAAGCCCCAATAAGACAGCCGGACACTGTCCCAGACGTGATCATCGAGCTTCTCGATTTCGGCCTTGGTGCCCTTGGGGCACGGGCAGCAGCGCTTGAGAAAGACGCAGCGACAGCGCATCCAGTAGGGCCGCTTCCAGATCATCAGCTCCGTGGCGACGGTGAGGGCGAAGAGCGCGACGGCGGAGACGAGCATGACCAAGCTCAGCCAGCCGACGATGGGGAGTCCGCCGGCGACGGCATACGACCGCCACGCCTCGAAGAAGACGTTCTTGCACGTGGGCACGAAGCCGCCGAGGCGCGGGCAGTCGTAGCTGTCCGGGGGCAGCTGGGCATCGGCGGCGATCCTGTGCAGGTCCTCGACGATGTCGGCGGAGAAGCGAAGCCCCCGCGAGGCGACGCCGGCCGTGGGGATTCCGTCCGGGGCGTCGGGGTACTCCCAGGCAAAGGCGTTTACGAACCAGTGTAGGTGGACCAGGAACTCGGAGCTGTCATTGTTGGGGACGAGGCCTTTGAACTGGGAGTAGCGAGGACGGTCAGCGCCACGCGGGAGCAAATGACATGAAGAAAGAGAAAAATAATAAAACGTACCGAGACGAGGGCCTGATCCTTGAGAAGGAGGTGATGCCCGTTGGTGTTGGTGAGAGTAGTGCCAGATATGGCGACAAGGACCGCCAACAGGGTCGAGACAAGGCCGCCAAGGATGGCCACGGTGTGGAGGACGTTGGAGACAGGCTTCCGCCAGGGCCCAGCGTTGAAGCCAGCCATTAAGAGCGATGCGAGAGCGAGAGGAATAATGTGATGTGGATGAGGAGATGGTGAAGCAGAGAAGGGCGTTGGAAGCGAGATGAAGGCTTCTCTTGCGATATTGATCAAGCCATCCGGGCGAGCATTAGGCAGCTTCTCGTAACCAAGGGCTCTGCTTTGCCTCACGAGGACTGCTTGAGGCTACAGGTGAATACGAGATCTGGGCGGCAAAGCGAGGCCGGAACGAGTCCTGGGTGCGCCATAACCGGCATAGTCCAGCTTGTAAGGCGGCCGCTCCTACTAGCTAGGACGCTGGGTGGTCTTTGCAAGTCATGATTTATGTACGCGGAAAGCAACTGAGTGAATACGTACGAATACATAATATAGTAAATAGTATCGATAGAAACTCGAGAGGCTGAGTGGGAGGGGGACGCCTCTGTATTCGTACAGATTAAATTACTCGGTTGCGTCGAGCAAGTCTAGACTTCAACTCCATTCTCCCAAGGGGGGACGCGTTTCATCCCATCCTCTCCGCTTCGTGCGCACCACGCTCCAGCGCCCCCAGTGCAATGCGACGTTGACTTTCCCAGGGCCGGTTACACCTTGATGATCCTCCTCGCTTCCCGCCGGCAGATCGAACCAGTCCCTGTGCCGTTGTTTTGTTGATCCGGAAGCCGCCTGGCTAGCTTGCTCTCCAGTGGGTTGGCCCTGGCTTCTCTTCTGTCCTCTTGTCTCCTCAACAACAGCATTTGCATGGAGATTCATCGTCGACTTTCGCCTTGGTATGGCTTTGCTACGGGAATGCGTCGCCGGCGGGTAAATTCTGTTCCCTTGCGCCGCAATACAGCCTCGAAATCAAGCTCTCGTGTTGACCAGGCCAAGGTCGAATACGAACCTTGCTCGACGAAACCTCTCGAAACAGGGGCACATATAAAACCCCCGGTCAAGGCTTTCGCGCCTGGGCGTTTGCGGACCGACCCCTGGACTCGACTTGCTGGAGGAGTGTCTTGTACGAAAACACTCGACGGATGGTTCCTACGAAGGGGTAGCGAAGAGTTCGATGAGAACCAACTACGGCAATTTAGCATCGGGCGACAGAAGGGTCTTTGTGGGTGTTGACCGAGATGCAATCCCTCACCAACATACCGAGTTCATTCAACCGTTCTAGAAACTCTAGGAAATTAGGGGTTGTTCCCCGCAGAAATCAAAAACGCCCACCCTCACACTCTCTGCCTCCATCTCGTTTACTGCCAGACGCGCCCTTTCGAAACCGCCCCCTCGTGGGTACGAAGTAAACCATCTATCGCTCCCCGAACCCACGCCTCGCCGTAGGCCCAGACCGGGCACACAGCCGCCGAAGCTCCACTGGTATAAGCCCACCGCACTGTCGCTGGCTGACCCAGGAGAGCAGCGTCCCCGGCCTGCCACTGCTCGACCGGGGCTTGAAACGCCTTAACCACCTGTTGGCTGTCTGATGTAAAATGAGCAGCCTGTCGACTCTCTGTACACGGAACAATTCTAGTTTTTCCACCGATCGCCTTCCGTGCTGCTGGTTCTTGGCCCGCAGCCGTGGCTCCCGGCTTACACGATGCGGCGTCCGGGGGGAGAGGAGGAGGAGGGGATTCGCTAAACTCAAAGACACCACGCCCGCCGTTTATAAGACGACGATGCCGCCCACGGCTTTGCAACGACTCGTGAGAAGAAGAGCTTCAACCTGTTTTATGGCTTTGGATTTTTGACCTGGGGTCCTTTTTTAAACCTCTTTACTTTCTTTGACTTTCTTTTCCGACGATCTTTACCGACCCGAATTCATTCACGCCCACACTCTTTTGACGTGATATAACTCCCATTCTTTTTCTGATCAGCTACCATGACTCGACACCTCTTCACTTTCGCTGCCGGCCTGGCGCTGGCGGCTGCTCAGCTCACCTCTTCCTCTCTCGAGAACTTCGTCGATTCGCTGAGCCTGACGGCCTCGTTCAACCCCGTCAAGGAGGCTTACTGGACCGGCTACCCTCACCATCGCCGCACCCCCTTCGCCGTCTCCCCCGACGGCTCCAAGGCCTACTTGGCTTACCTCGATGCCAGCGGCACCGGCGTGCACGTCCAGGGCGTTGACCCAGAGACCTTTGCCGCGGTCGGCAGTGCCGTCAGCATCGCTGCCGGAAAGGAGGCCGGTGGTCTCGTCGCCCACAACGACGGCTTCGGTAACCACAATCCCACCTGTATACTGTATATGATAACGGCTAACTCTGTGGTAAAGCGCTCCTGACCAATGAAGTTGTCTCTGGAGAGGCTGATGGCGTTGCTCTCGCGGTTCTCTACCGATACACCAACGGTGAGAAGACGTTCCGCACCCTCCTCGGCGGACCCGGCATCGACTCCGACGACAAGCTTGCCTCCCCTGACATCAACGGTGACCTCGTCTTCTCCGAGAAGGCCGGTTACTACGCTGCTTACATCGTCGTCACTTCGTACGAGGGTTCTGCCTCTGGCCACTTCGGCGACGCCATCCGCTACATCACCACCGCTGGTAAGATCGAGGAGATTGCTGGTGCCTCTTCCTCGTGGGGCTGCTCCCACAACACCGGCATCGCCTTCGAGGAGGCCGATGAGGCTCCCTTCGCATCTCTCTGCGCCGAGGACCAGGGCGCCATCTGGCTCAACACCGAAACCCAGGGCATGAGCAACAACGGCGTCAAGGTCTCCAACGAGCACGTCATCAACGGCGCCAGCAACGAGCCCATGGGCGGAATGAGCGGCTCCTACAGCGTCCTCTCGCGCTTCGTCGACTCGCCCAAGTACATCTTCTCCTGGGTTTCCCGCGGCGCCATCGACCTGACGGAGAACTCGTGGATGGGCGCCGGCTACACCACCTCGGCCAACCGCACCAACAACCGCAACATCGCCGTCGCCCTGTTCTCAGACAAGAAGACGCTGGTGGGCGACCAGGCCACCTCGGTGGTCGGCTCCGCCGACGGCGACAGCCAGGTCAACTGGCTCACCGAGGGCTCCAACGACTGCTCCAACGCCCACGTCGCCGCCTTCGACGGCTCCAACGCCCTCGTCTCGTGGGAGGAGATCTCCAACCCCATCTGCGATTTCGACGCCATGGGCTGCCGCGGCACCTTTGCCGGCACCAAGTTCCAGGTCGTCACCAGCGCCGGAAAGACCACTGGCGAGGCCATCTCCTCCGACAACACCTACGTTGCTGGTGACATGGTGACAATGGCCGACGGCCGTGTCTGCTGGCCCTACGTCTCCATGGAGTGGTCGCTTGCCGGCGCCACCACCGCTGCCGACGTGACCAAGATCTCTTTTGCTTGCATGAGCAACGGTAGCGGAAGCGGCAGCTCTGGCTCTGCCTCTTCGGCCGTCTCCTCCGCTGCTGCTGTCAAGACTACTGCCGCCGCTGTTAAGACGACCGCCGCCGCTGTCTCTTCCGCCGCTGCCACCAAGGTTAGCTCTGCCGCCGCCGTCGTCGTGTCCTCGTCGGTCCAGGCTGTCGAGGAGTCGTCCGCTGCCGGAACCACCTCCGTCCCTTCTGACGCTCCCCGCCCTTCGCTCGTCACCCTCTCCCAGAGCGTGTCCAACATCCTGGCCGCGCCCTCTTCCTCCGCCGCGGTTTCTTCCGCCGAGGCCGTTGCTTCTTCCGCCGACGCTGTGGAGACCTCCGTTGCCAAAACCTCTGCTGCCGCTGTGGAGACTTCCCTGGCCGCGAAGCCCACTGGCATCGTGACCTCAGTCGTCACCCCTTCGCAGCCCACCACCAGCGCCATTGACGACTCCGACGACGAAGGCGATGACGAGGACTGCGACGGCGAGGATGTCCCCACCACCCTCCAGACCCAGACTCCCAAGGCCACCACCAGCGCCCGCACCCGCGTCCGCTCCCGAACTCGCCGTGTTCGCCCCACCAAGACCGGTCTTGCCTCCGGCAGCAGCAACACCAAGGCCTGCTCCACCCACACCGTGATCAAGACCGTCTACGTGACCCAGACCCCTCAGGCCGTTCCCTGGGGATACTAGAAAGGGGTTGAAGAGGAGGTGCACTGAGTTGAAGAGATGTTTCTAGGTGGAAGATGGGATAGGAGGCTTGATGATATGTTCCCCTTTTTGGCATTTTTACCTTCTTGTGATATAGTGAATTTATTGGCAGGTCCCATCATATCCAAGGTCTGAATGAGCAAGGTTACATGGGACACTGAGGGAGGGGTGGTGTACAAAATACATGTTGATTTCAATAGTATCATCCAAAGATTATGATATTGACCAAAGGATTGTGCTATGACCCCTGAAAGTCTTGTTGATGTCAATGAGAAGACCTGTTTACTAGACTACGTAAGTGAGACAGTTCATGCATGTTCACAGTCCATTCCCAACCAGGTCAGGCTTGTCACGAACACTGGGGCTAAAGATCCTGGTAACCCACTCTCGAACCAACAACTCGTCGCCACCACGTTGCCGTCACTTTTCCGCGCTCAGATACCCCCTGATTTAATGGGGCTCTCGCCTATTGTCCCATTTACAACCAAATAGGTATAAACAACATCTCTGCTTACAGCTCCGACAACGCTTCTCACAAATCTTTTCGCTTGTGAATGATGTGACCTCGGTAGCTGGTGGCAACTTAGCGCGCGGGACCCAAGCGTTTTGTCTAGTTATTTTCCTGCCAGAGCGAGTCCCCGCTAGACGAACTCTGCTCCCACACGAACATGACACACTTGTAGACCGTCTTGGCCTTTTTTTCTTGTTTCTCTTCTGTATTGCTCCTGTCAAACTTGATCGTCCAGAAGATCCGTCGTGAGGCCTTAACATGACCCGTATCCAGAGGTATGACGCGGCGGGGGAGGAGTCGCCCTTGCTGGGAGGCTCCTCGCCCAAGCCTAAACATGTGAGGTGGCACAAGAGGATGATGGACGATGTGTCTTACTCGTGGACCGACGCCGTCCTGCTTGCTTGCTACATGGTGACTGGACTGCTGGATAGCTCTTCGATCCAGGTTTGGGGCACTTTCGTGTCTATGCAGACAGGTTAGTCAACAAATGAACTCGGGTCCGGGAGGGAGAGAGAAAAAAGCAAACATGGCTGTCCCAAAACTAACACGCAGCCGCAGGAAACACCATCTACGTCGGCCTAGGCCTCGCGTCTCTGCTGACCACCACGCCGTCGTCCCGGCTCATCAAGTCGGCCGTCTCCCTCAGCTCCTTCTGCATCGGGTCCTTCTTCTTCGCCCGCTTCCACCGCTTCTTCTCGGTCCGGCGGCGCTGGGTGCTCTGCGTGTCCTTCACGGCGCAGATGCTGTGCACGGTGGCGGCGGCCCTCATCGTCAGTCGGGACCCGCCGGCCGACGACGACGGCTTGCTCGCGTGGAACGTCCTAGTGCCCATCGCGCTCGTCGCCTTCCAGAGCTGCGGCCAGGCAGTGACGAGCCGGGCCCTCCGGCACGACGCCTTCACGAGCGTCGTGCTGACGAGCATCTACACGGACCTGTTCTCGGACCAGGAGCTGTTCGCGCTCCACAACGTGCCGCGGAACCGCCGGCTGGCGGCGCCGCTGCTGCTGCTCATGGGCACCGTGCTCGGTGGGCTGTTATCGGTCAGTTCGTTTGGTATCGCCGGGGCGCTGTGGCTCGCGGCCTGGCTGAAGCTCCTCATGGTGGTCACATGGTTCTTCTGGGCGGCCGAGTCAGGATCCGAGGGACTTTTCGACGAGTACGAAAACTAGACCAGCGACGATGCAAGAGATAGACTAGAGTATGCAGTGTGATCACGTTCGACGGGACCTTTTTTTTTTCCTTCTCTTCTTTTCTTTGGACGATGGACAAGAACCTTTGTGGTGGACTACCAGCCGGATCGGTGCAAGATCTGCCACATCGGTGATAAGACAGGACGACGAGGTAGAAATGCATCATGACAGTAGCGCCAAATAGACAAATAAATCTGCCCAGAGTAGCCTAGATTATGAAGATCCCAGCGATATCGCAGGAGTGATGTGACTCAACGCTGGGACGGCAGAGTGGTATTGACGTTTTTCAAAAGACCACGCTGAACGAAGGCTGTATCCACTTGTTAACACACAGACTCTTTGGGTCGCGATGAAGGCCACCAGGGAAGATGCCTGACTTTGACAGAGTCTGGCTTCATCAGCTGGGTTGGTGTAGATAAGATGCCGCTTTCCATTCCAGAGGCCACCAACTCTCGGCAAAAAACTCCGTCATCAGCCCCCTCCCTCCGGACTAGGCCGGCACCGGAGCAGCCCACTCGACCAGCCACCCGAGACCTGGGTCCACCCGGGCCGGAGCGCCTCCCGAGAGGTCTCCGGAGGGGAAGACGCCTAAGTAGGCAATTGGGCAGATTGATGGGGCATGGGGCACGAAGCCAATTGCGCATGTCGGCAGTTGGACAAGAGGCAACAACAAAGCAGAAACGATGATGCAACCGCAAAAAGTCCGTTCCGGGGGAGGAGGAGGAGGAGGAGGAGGAGGAGGAGGGGCTGTGTGCCACTAGGGATGCAAAACCGCTTTCACATCGGATCATGACGACTCCAGCATCGCATTGGCCGGGCCTCTCTTTGTTATTCCCTGCCTGGTTCCCCCCCCACCGGCCACGCAGTGTCTCTCCCATTCCACAATTGGACTGCCGAGCCCACCCTGGCCGTTTTGTGGACGCGTGGTCTGTGGTTTGTCTCGATGCGTTTTCCCGGGTCGCGTGCTCCCTTTTTTGCGACGGGAATCCCATGGCGGCTTTAAAACCGGCCCTGCAAACGGGGNCGGACGGGGGGGGGGGGGGGGGGCTGCCACCACAACCCCGGTCTCGCAGAGGAGGCCGATGATGCTGCTGCATTGGAGGGTCGGTGCCCCGGCCAGACGAGACATGCCGTTGGGGTTTTCCTGGACTGGGGAGGAACGGGAAGTGGGCAGGCAAACGGCAGGGCGAGACATGGGAATCTTGCGGTCTTGCAGCATCGCATCGTGGCATCGCGGCGCCAACGGCGGGCCTCCGGAGATATTTTAGACGAGAGAGCCGTGAGCCGGCTTCCCGCGTTTATGGAGGAAGCCCCCCACGGCGCCACGACGAGTCAATGCTACACTACACTGCACTGCACTGCAATGCGCAATGTACATCCATACATATCTACCAAGTACATACAGTTGAATTGATCTGCTCGGCAGTGGAGCCTCGCCGCCGAGCGGGCTTGGCCAAAAAGGCCGCCAACTCCCCCGCATTTCTCGTCCCGAGACGGCGGTCTGATTTGGTCTAGCAAAAAAAACCACTCCATCTTTCTTCCCTCTCTCTCTTTTTCCCACCCCGTCGTCCGTCGCGATACCTTTATCCTTGGCGGACTTCTTCCTCTCCCCCTCCTCCTCCTGCTCCTCCTCCTCCTCCTCCTCCTCCTCCTCCAACTCGTGCCTCTGTGCTCCCTTTGAAACCGCGCGTCTCCGTAAAAGCCCTTGACTGCGTTGCTCCGCCGCCCCCGCGCCGTGTCTGCCGACTACTTCCCCGTCCTCTTTTCCTCCCTCAATCAACCTCCGAATTGCGCCAAGGCCGCTGCTGCGAGCCGGGAGACGAGTGTTGGAAACATGGACGCCAAGCCGCCCGAACGGATGCTTCGTCAATATCCTCCTCCCGTGGCCGAGGACGACGTCGACTCCACCATCATCAAAGATGTAAACCATTACCGTCCCCTTCTGTATTTGCGCCCCCTTCGTCGTGTAGTTAGCTGGCTCCTAACCGCCGCCCCGCGCTTGCTCTCGTAGGACCCGGCTTTCGTGTACGATGTGTCGATGAGCCCGCTGGAGAAGAGCCTGGTCTGGAAGCAGGACATGCGCATCATCCCGCTGTCGGCCGCCATCTACTTCCTGTGCTTCCTCGACCGCACCAACATCGGCAACGCCATCGTCCTCAACTCGTCGACCAACAACGACATGCAGCACGAGACCAACATGACCAACGCCCAGTTCGTCGTCTCCCTCATGGTCTTCCTCGTCTCCTACGCCGTCTTCGAGGTCCCCAGCAACATGCTGCTCAAGAAGCTGCGGCCCAGCCGGTGGCTGGCCTTTCTCATGTTCTGCTGGGGCGGCATGACCATCGTCACGGCCGCTACCAACAGCTTTGCCAGTGTCACGGCCGTGCGCTTCTTGCTGGGGACCTTTGAGGCCGGTCTGTTCCCGGGGTTGGTCTACTATCTGACCTTCTGGTACAAGCACGACGAGCGAAGTGTGCGGTAAGTACTTCGATGCCTTCATACGAGTTGTCGCAAGAGTGGCTTCTGATGCAAGAGCAGCGTCGCATTTATTCTCGCATCCGCAACCCTCGCCGGCGCAGTAAGCCATCCCTTCGTCTCGACTCCCCCACTCACCCTGCTCACTGTAACCTAGTTCGGAGGCGCAATCGCATACGGCATCGGCCACATGAACGGTGCAGCAGGCCTCTCGGGGTGGAGATGGCTCTTCATCATCGAAGGCATTCCTTCCTGCCTGTCCGCCTTCCTCGTCCACTTCTTCCTGCCCGACTACCCCGAGCGCACCAAGTGGCTCACCGAGGCGGAGAAGGATATGGCCATCCAGCGCTTGTACTACGAGGGCAGCAAGGAGTCTCACCCGACCATGAACTGGGAGGAGGCCAAGGAGACGCTGACCGACTGGCGGCTGTACGCGCACTACGCCATCTACTTTGCCGCAAGCCCGGCGTTTGCGAGCCTGAGCCTGTTCTCGCCGTCCATCACGGTTGGGCTGGGGTATATTGATCTGCAGGCGCAGTTGATGACTGTGCCCCCGTGGGCAATTGCATACGGTCAGTCTCATATCACAACTGAGAGAAGCGGGTCTAACGAGTTCGCAGTGTGCCAAGTTCTCGTGGCCTGGTCCGCGGATCACTTCAACGCTCGGGGCGTCCACACGGCCATAGCCTCGGCGGTCGGTGCCATCGGCTTCATCATGTCGGCAGCACTCCCGCCCGACGCCTACGCGGCGCGGTACGGCGGGCTCATCATGGCCACGGCGGGTTCGTTTGCGTGCATCCCGCCGATGCTGGGGTGGCTCAGCTCGAACGTCTTCTCGACGGCCTCGACGGGCCTCGCCATCGCCATCAACGTGTCTCTGGGCGGCGGCCTCGGACAGATCCCGGGAGTCTGGGTCTACCACGCGGACGAGCGAGAGCGCGGATACCCGACGGGCCACTGGACCAACGCGGGGCTGCTTCTATTTGTGTCTGTGGTTGCTCTGGGGCTGAGGGTGTTTTACGGCTGGAAGAATCGCCGGTTGATGGCCTACGCGGAGAGCCAGGAGGTGCCTTATAGGTGCTTTAAGTTGTAGGAATCAGTTAGTACTATGCAGGTTACCTGGGAGAATAAGACAGCAGCAGCGAGCGACCAGTGGCATGGAATCACCATTTGACACGGCACAGTATGAAGTCACAACCAAACTTTGAGATATCTACCATTTCCGCAAAATCCGGCTGATAATGAGTCAGGTGAAACTCACCCGAGAAGTACCAGGTTAACTGCTAGGCTCACCAGGCGAGTTGATCGTAATTCCCGTCAACCTGTGAACCATGCGCTTCATTTTGGCCCCGATCTCTGGACCATTGGCCGCAAGCCGTGCGCGGTACGCAAACCCCCTACGATCCTCGGGGTCCGAGGTAGTCTTGCAATCTCGCTGAAATAGACATTTCCCGAAATCTATCGCATAGACCTTGAAGTAGTCGCCTTCACCCCTGGCGACAAGAATGTTCTTCAAGTGATAGTCCTCGTGGATGACGCCTGCCCCGTTCATCAAGTCGCCCGCCCTCATAGCCTGCTGGAGTATGCGCTCCCAAACGGGCGGGTTGTTGGGTATCTGACCCACAAGCTCGCTAAGGGGGAAGCCGTCGATGTGTTGAATCAAGATTCCACTGGCTTGGCGAAATAGGGGTGAGCCTTCGGTGGTTTTGGAGGGATAGTCCAAGGTGATTTCTGATATGAGTTTGGGGATGCATTCCCCCTGGAGATCTATCAGCTGGTTGTAAGCTTGCAGCTCGTCCAAAAAGGTCTTTCGAATCCTGTGGAAAACCGTGCTCTCAAATCTCCCCATTCTCTCCCACATGGAGTCAGGCTCGTCGAGTTCATCCTCCTCGGTGTCGTTATCGCGGTCCTCATTTGCCGGCCGATTGAGTTCATCTTCTCTCTTGAGCTGGGTACGAAGCTTGTCGAATTTTCCGGAGACTATGTAATCCTGGAATGCCTTCTCAGATTGCAGAGTATATGGGCGGTACATGCGACTGGCACCAACGGCTCGGGACCCCCGCATCGATCCAAATCGTCTGTCGTACAGCTTGAGAACTGCTTTGCGAACTTCCGACCCCACGGTCAATTGCACTTCCATCACTGGGGATGTAGTCGTGGACATGACCTTGACAACGGAAACTTCGATGCACTCGGCATCTGGTTGTGTAAGCTCCAAAACACAACCCGGCTTGTAGGGAAAAGGAGTTTCTGAAATTGGGTCCTCGGCGGGTGCTATGGTTGAGCCGATGGCCGAGCTAATGGCATGTTAGTTACAATCAACACATTCTTCTCCTTTTATATCTTACCTGGTTTTCGACGTCGAAGGTCCAGGCATGTTGACAGAGATGGGAGGCTTCCTAACCAAGGACTTAAGTTGCTGTATTTCTTTATCGTTGAAGTGAAGGAATTATAGGACAGATATGTGCTTTCCCGCCTTGAATATTTGAATGATGATCTGTGTTCTCACTGGTCCTGGCATGGCTCTTTCCTCGTGGGCGAGGGTGTCTTTTAAACTCATCATGAAGTCTGCAATGCAGTAAATCAGTAAGGAAATATACCAGTAAGACAATGCGTCAGTCAACCGAGAGAAAAAGGTCAGGGTATCAGAGAAGCCGGATGACTATAAGTCATTTAGTCAGGAGGCAGTCAGTCAGGTAGAGGGTAGGCACGAAGGTCACCAGGGAGAAATCCTCCTTTCTTTGAAGACGATCTGGGAGGAAAAGCTCTCAGGGTGCTATTGGCATAAAGAATCAAAGTCCAGTCTGTCTTAAAGCTCTTGTATGCCTACTCAAGTTCCCCCGAATATTATTTTGCGGCAACGGTTGTGGGATGTCTAAATTGGCAACCTAAACGAGTGAACTGATACTAGAACCAGTGGTTCTTAATCGCTGTACGGGTTAAGGACCTAATGTGTTGTATCCATTTGAACAGTTACAGTGAAACACAGAGACTAGAGAAAGCTCATTAGATACGATGCTTGTCCATGCTATGTGCAATTGCGCAGATGCCACTTAAACGTGCCGTGGTAAAATGTGGACATACATGGGATTGCTAAACGTATGAGATGTAGTATATAGCATAGAGCAGAGCTAGTACAGGGTTTCAGCCATCATCGTTCTTAACAGCACACCATTTCATATTTCAAGTCCCTAGTCAAGGCCGTAGATATGTGCTCATACTGTGACGCGACCCGAAGGTGCACTCATTGAGGCTATCTAGGGTATGCTAGGACGAAGACGCCAAGGGTAAGATTATAAGGTGGTGTGTTTCGACTTATCGTTATTTCACTACGACAATGCCCAACACACAGTTATTCAGTGACTTCTGAAGCCACTGTACACTTGGTGGTAACGGCTTCTTTACTATCAGCAGCACAGATTGCGAGTGATAACGTTACTGCAAACCGCGACTACAAGAATGCTTGCTAGGCTTCCGCTAGTCAGATCTGGGAACGGTCCGTCAAGAGGCTGAGACCAGCAACGACGTTGCAAGCTGAAGGTAAGCACGTGTCGTTCCCGCTCCGCTTCGGCACGCAGCCGCGTCATGACGTTGCAGCGCTCAGGGGAAGTTCCATCGCAGAGCCGCGTCACGGATGCGGGAGAGAAGAGAGGCAAGCGATTCGATGAGAGTTTGGACCACGTTAAAGGGAAATGGGACAAAAGACTGGCAAGAAAATGTGGGAATTAATGGCATAGTGAGCAAGGCTGCATATGATGGTTGATCCTGGACTCTATTGGGCCTGGACTTGGGCAGCTGTCTCCCTAATCATCCCCAGGATCTGGCTCCTAACATACGGAGTAGGTAGCAAGTTGATCCTGGTTTGATTGTGTATGTATTCTAGGGTCTGGGGTCAAGGTTCGATCGACCCCTGGGGCGACAGGGCTGCGTTCAAGGGAGAACAGGTGATGAACCAAGGTCCTACCGGATGGGGCATCGGAAAGCGTTCGTCCTCAGTTGTTTCAAGCAAAGAGAAATCGTGGCGAGAATACACCTACGACGGGATAGAATCCAAGAGACTCCTCAGGCTCTGGGCATGCAGCCAGCCAGGGTCGGCCTAGACTCGCGTTGCCCAACAGCCGAAACCCCAAAATCCGGTTTTTAGTCCAGCTTGTGCGCGGCCTCGTGCCGTGTCTGCTGCTGCCACGGAGAGGCATGTTGCGTTGCCTGCGTTGCCTGCGTGTTAAGAGGCCGCTGCGCCCATGCCATCGCGGAGGAATTCCCCATGCTGCTCTCGTCGTGACGGACGCGCTCCCTTCATGCCGTCATCGAATTTCCTATTGGGGCTTCCGTGACTCGTGAAGATGCAGCTCGGTTGACGCGAGTCTGGGGCGGAGAGCCCTGTATGCTCTGAGAGAGCCCCGGAGTTCCAGGGGCCCTGAAGCCTGAAGCTCAACCCACTGCCGCTGGCGAGCACCCGAAGCACCTCATCAACCAGAAAGCCAAGAAAGCCATGGACACCCGCAGTGCTGCAGGGGGCGCGACGCTGACCGCTGATTGGCGGCCTGAACGACCTCCAGACCAAGCTACGCGGGCCTAGATGGCGCCCGGAGCGGCCACCAACGCCCTGAGGCACCCACTTGAACCACTTGGGGGTCGCCGGACCAGGGAGTGGGGGGTTGATGACGTCGTCGCCGGCGTCATAACGGGGCGGGGCGGGGATGCTCGATGGACCCGGCCGGACATGATGATGCTGATGATGATGATGATGGCTGGAGTTGCTCGTGCAGTGGTGATGTTTTTCTCGTCAGCATCGACCTGAGCAAGGTCTCGAATGATGTAGAAGACTCGAGGTCGCAATGCTACAGCGAGAGAGATAGGGGAACTGACTGCAGGGCACCATCCCGTCCTTGCTGTAACAGGCCAATCTGGTAGCTGGCCCATCAGCCTCCTATCCGGACTGACGGAGCGTCTCATCCGAATGAACCTGTTGCAGTCGATAGATCAAACGATCAGCCATCTCGCTCTATCTCTATCTGATCACCCGTAGATGGCCAACGACAGCGGCGAATGTACAATGATGTGATGAAAGCGATGATGCCACCCACCATGCCGTGCACACCCAGCACAGACATGCGCGCGCAAGGTGACAGCCGCCGCTCTTGATATCCGGTATGGCATGGATGCCATCATGTACGAACACTGTACTTTCCTGTCTCGTCTGCGGCTTTGGCGGCCTGTCCATTAGTTTCTGTCATTCCCGCCGGACGCCGCATCTTATTTAGCTCCCCCGGCCGTGGATACCGAGGGGTACCTTGCCTGTCCTGATGGGGTCAGGTACCTACCTAAACCTCCATCCACTGCCGTAAGCCCTGGCTCTCTGCATGTTCAGCTTCGTCCGCGCCTGCGGAGGTTGTTGCGGCGGGAATTAAGGTATGGTGAAAGGTACTCCGTACACGGGAAATGTTGCAACATTCTCGTAGCTCGGCCTGTACACCCAGTTTCTTGCTTCTCACCCTTGCCGGCTTAACCCAAGAGCTTGAAGCCACAAGACGGGGTTAAGGCTGAGGAGGCAGGCCCCTCCACTCCAAAGTAAACCTAAACTTGACCGGAATTTTGGCCCTGACTCTCCGTCTTGCGCTGTCTCTCCAAAGGCACGTCGCTGTTTTATCTACCCGCATAGCCTTCTCGTGGGATTTCACACCAAACACTGCATCCAAGGGTCGGGCTTCATCAGCCCCTGGAGGGTCAGGCGGCGTGCTAACAAGGCGGCAAAAGCTGGTGGCTGTTTTTTGTTGTCTTGCTCCACCTTGCAGCGAGAGCCCACCTGCAGATTCCCGATTTCCAGGCCAGCCCTGCTGCCCTTCTGCACCTCATCAGTGAGGTCACCTACTGAAGCGGCTCCACTTCCAGGTTCCAGGGAACCTTTCCCACTGAGCAATTCCCACTGGGCCACTGTCCGTCCGCTGTCACGCAGTGGCTCGCCCACTACTTCGTAAGCACCTGTGGCTACCATACCCACTGACGCTTGACACCCGCACCCGCACTTGCACTCTCCATTCCCACCAGACAAATCCGTGCCTCTTCCTCCTCCTCTTCCTCTTCTTCTTCCGCATTTCGTCCCATCTCCCTTCGAGACTTCTCCTCCACACCTCTCCCAACTTTCCTCTCTCGCCCATCCGCCAGCCTCGCTTCCCACCAGACGCACTTTGCACGATCGAGTCCCCGCGCACGAACCCTCTTCAGCTTTCGTACAGCGACTCGTTAAACCCCGCACATCCGCTCAGCTCAGCTCAGCACGCCTACCTCTGAGCCTGCTCGACAAGCCCTGTCTTATCCTGGTTTCTGACGATATCGGCCTGTCCGTCTTTGCTACTCTTACAAACACACCAGAACCGCAGCCTACGAGACCATTCCGCACGAGACCGACAAACAAAAGCTCCAACACTGACTCGGGAGAATCCAGAGGAGAGGCGCTCTCCATCCGTCTCACCTGCCGTTGTTGTATAGCCCTGCTCCCTCGCCGTCTTGTTTAGGTGGTTCGTCGCACCCTAGCGACATCCTCCTCAGTCATGTCGACCATTCAACAACTCAAGAACTTTATCCGCCACGGTATGTAACTCCTCTTTCGTTCCGTCCTTTAAACTTCGTCCTTTTCCCCCGATCGTGTATCTGACTTCTATTTGTCATCCACTCCAGGCAAGCAAGCCCGAGCTGGAAACCCCAACGAAGACCCGTCGCGTAAGAACGAGGCCGCTCCCCAGCAAACTGCCCAGCCTGTCCACCACCACAGCGCTCCCGAAAGCCATCATGCCCCCCCTCAGGCAGCCGTAGACCCTTACTTGGATGCTCCCGCTGATGGCCAACACAAGGCTACCAAGTCTAAGCGCGTCGATGATGCCAATCTCGCCAAGATCGTCGCCGAAGAGAATGCCAGCAAGAGCAAGTTTCCTCGTTACCCCGGCCTCGAGCGATGGGAGCTCGTGGCCAAGATGGGAGACGGCGCTTTCAGTAACGTCTACCGTGCCCGCGACACCACGGGCGAAAGGGGCGAAGTCGCCATCAAAGTCGTCCGTAAATACGAGATGAACAGCATGCAGGTGAGTTTGTTCAGGACTTGTCTGTAAACGCAGTCCTTCTCCTTCTGTTTTGTGCGGCTCTATTTCTTCGTCCCCATTTACCAACACTCGGGGTTGCCCCCTTCCTAGGGAAACAATCATTTACATCCGGACTTTAAAAAAGTCCCCAAGGCTGCAGAGGTGCGAAACTCTTTCCTTCGTTTGTGTCTCCTTGATTCGTCTTAACCGCCCTCGCCGGTGTCGAGTTCAGGACGGCCTGCAAACTCGCGGCCAGGCGAAGCAGCGTGCTAACTCGACCGCAGCGATCAAACATCTTGAAAGAGGTCCAAATCATGCGCCAGCTTGACCATCCCAACATCATTAAGCTCGTCGATTTCTCCGAGTCGCGACAATACTACTACATCATCCTTGAGCTCGCCCCCGGTGGCGAACTCTTCCATCAGATTGTCCGCTTGACCTACTTCAGCGAAGACCTTTCCCGACACGTCATTGTTCAGGTCGCCAAAGCGCTCGAATATTTGCATGAGGAGAGAGGCGTTGTTCATCGGTGAGCTCATTCCTCCCTAGCCCGATGTCTTGGGGCTATGCAGATCCCTGATGTCGTTGATGCCCCTCCTGACGTCATTGTGCCCCTGCATCCATATGGCGATAACTGCTAACCCTTGCCAGTGACATCAAGCCAGAAAACATTCTGTACAACCCCATTCCTTTCGTCGCTTCCAAGACCCCCAAGCCCACGCAGCCTGGTGATGAAGACAAAGTCGACGAGGGCGAGTTCATTCCCGGCGTAGGCGCCGGTGGCATCGGCCAGATCAAGATTGCCGACTTTGGTCTGTCCAAGATTGTATGGGACAACCAGACTATGACACCCTGTGGCACTGTTGGGTATACAGCTCCCGAGATTGTCAAGGATGAGCGGTACTCAAAGTCGGTTGATATGTGGGCTCTTGGTTGCGTGCTTTACACCCTGCTTTGTGGCTTCCCTCCCTTCTACGATGAGAGCATCGAGGTGCTCACCGAGAAGGTCGCGAAGGGCCAGTACACCTTCCTGTCACCGTGGTGGGATGATATCTCCAAGTCTGCCCAGGACCTCATCAGCCACTTGCTGACCGTCGACCCCGAGAAGCGGTACACGATTACCGAGTTCTTGGCGCACCCATGGGTCCGAGGCAATGGCCCCACTCCCCGCGAGGAGAAAAAGAAGCCCGAGGGCATGCTTCGAGCCTTCGATGCCACCAAGTTTGAGGAGCCTGGCAAGCGCTATGACTTCCGATCGCCTGGAGCTGTCAACCTGCGCGAGGTCTTCGATGTTAGTTACGCCGTGCATCGCCAGGAAGAGGAGGGCAAGCGACGAGCTCAGATAGGTGCCAAGGGCGGCCCCGCAAGGTTCATGAGCGGGCTCAACGAGGAGGATGAGGAAGAGGACGAGGATCTTATGCAGATCGACGGCCAGGAGCCTAATGCTGCCCCCAAGCCTAATGCGGCAACACAAGCGCTGGAGCAGAGCATGCGAAAAACGAACATTCGGGATCAAGAAGGCGAGACTCGAGGCCGGGAACGCGAACGAACCACCGAGAGGGGTTACGGCCAACACTCGGCCACCGTAACGGCAGCGGCTCGGCAACAGGTGAAGGACCGCAATCGTCACCGAGGTGCCTTTGAGCTCAACCTCGACAACGCCACGTTGCTGGGCAAGCGAAACAAGAAGGTTCCCATCATGGGGGTATAGGAATCCAGTGATGTAGACTCGGCGAGTACTGCAACTGCCGTTGGGCAGGACCCTACTGACAGGGCACCACGGCCAAAAGTCCCGCTCCTTGTTCGGTTTTCTACAGAAGAGTTACCCCTTGTGCTGGAAAACGCATGAGGGAAACCACGTGGTCTCCTACGCACCTTGCCGGACCACAGTTTCTCATTCTCGGTGAAGGATGGTCTTCTGGCTGAGCCACGTCTGTCTGTGGGTGTTTTGGAAGTCACATTTGGGCGCATGGAGTCAGAGGCAACACAGGTTGGACGCGTCGTGTCCTAATGGATCTTGTGACTTTTTGTGTCTATTGTTCAATGTATCTTTGTGCCCAGGAGCCTAAGTAACCGTTTTGGTAGACTCCTGTTTCATTCTAGTCTTGTGCCAGCAGAGAGTACGGGGTGGTGGCAAGATGATTTAGGGGTAACATTATTCATCCATAGGCCGGGAGTTATCAGGAAATCTTCAAACGCTTTTTGACGCAATGTTGTAGCTGATGTGGGTGACTTTTCGACCTTGATCGCCAGTGGTGGCATGGATTGCAGGGTGAAGGTGAATGAGATGGGAAGCTTGGATCTACGTGGATAATCGTAGAGTGTATAGTCTATGTCCTTTGTTCAATTGTCTTCGCTGTCCTCCTCACCGGATGAGTCAGATCTAGCAGCATCCTTGCCTTCGCCTCGAGCGTCACCTCGTTCCCTCTTAGACCGGTCAGGGTGGGCTTCATGCTTGCCCTGGGTGCACCCCTTCTTGGAAACGTTCCAGCGGCAGCATGTCCACGTGAAGACCTCGGGAAAAGATTCTCGATACTCAGGTGTGTCCATTTCCCCATGCAATTCTGGTTCATAGTCGGCCCAGACATCCGAATTGATATCTATTTCAAGTTCTCCTGTTCTCTCACCCGCCTCGGCTCGCGTCAGAAGCCACCGTCTCACCCGCGTTGGCGGGAAAAGCAAACTCACCGGGATGGTATCGGCAATCGCCGTGCTCGTTTTCCTCCTTTTCGAAAGATTGATCGCACTGGAGGCATATGAACAGATCGTTTGCGGCCTTTCGCTTGCCTTTGCTAGCACCCAGCTGGAGCGCGGAATAGTGCGTCCCCGCGCGATGACGCACGCTATCGTCTTCGCAGAGTGCCAATAGAATGGCACGAACCTGCTTCTCGGGTGCGTTGACGATCTGGTTGATAGTCGGAACCATTTTAAGTGAATGAGTTTGACAAGGCCGGAAGCTGGCAATTTTCATGTGGTTTGTTGATTGGCGTTGTTTGTTCTTTGTTTGGAGGATGTAAGTTTGCCGTAGCTTGCCCCAGGCTGCACCCGTACCTAAGTTGGAAGTAGCACTTGCAGGGACGGGACGGGATGGAAGGGAAGTACTTAAACAGTTGGCCACACCCACTCATTTTCAACATAAACACAGATACAAAATGGTTTAGGCTGCGGTATCGACCAGAACCCGTGCTACTGCGACATGGCGATACTGGGCTTTGCAGACGACCGCAGAGCTGCGCTGGAACCACAACTCACCAGAACGCACTCTTAGAGCCCAACAGGCACCGTCGATACAGCGTCCTCTGTTTTCGGCCATCTTCTGGGTATACAGTACACTTACACGCTCTGTGGACAAAGTATATACAGCCGTGATTCAGCATTCCGAAATGCAAGTTGGGTTCCTGTCTCTCCAGCTCCCCCATGACCTTCTCCACAACGAACGTCACCCAGTTTTTCACCTCGCAGCCAACTCGCAAACATTGCGGATTCTGGACGTATCCGTGCTCGCAGAGATCCTTCATTCACCACAGGGAGGGTCTTTGCTGCGGGACGGCTACGGCGGATGAGCATGAAAACCCGTCAGCCAACGGGCCAACACCCGTTGTGTTGGTAAACGTTGCCCGGTCCCAGTTGTGTTCCCCGCCTAGTTGTTCTGCGGAACTTCTTATCCTCATATCGACCTAGATTCACAGAATTCCTATATAAATACGCCCTTGCCTGACAAGTGCAAGTCATTCCTCGGCACTCTCTGTCTTCACAACCAAAACAGCCACCCCGACAAGCTGTGAACTACGAAGAAGTCTTGAGCAAATCAAAAACTCCAAGAATGTACTTATTTCTCACATTCGTCGCCGTCTTCCTTGCCCTGGTCACCGGCAACAACGAAACACTAGGTCATGGAGGCATGAAATGCACCCCTGGCGTTCATATCATCGTGGCCCGTGCAAGCCTGGAAGCCCCCGGCCCCGGTATAATGGGAGCAGTTGCTGAAAAGATCATAAACCGCATGCCTGGATCTGACATAGTTGCCGTCGACTATCCGGCGCTCCTGGATCCCTATGTGCCTTCCCAGACGGCCGGTGTGGCCAACATGACCAAAATGGTCCAAGAATATGCGGAGGAATGCCCAAGAACCAATATGGTTCTGATGGGATACTCCCAGGTAAGATGAACTGTCTTCCAATCCAGAAACTCAACGATACTGACATGTATGAGGGGGCCCACGTTACCGCCGATGTGCTCTGCGGCGCTAGCGAGGCCAACTTCCCAACTACAAAACCCCAGTGCTCTAGTATCACCGACAAGAGTAAGTTCAAGTCTTACTTTTGCACTTAGACCTTGCTAATCATAGTAGTTGCTGCGGTCGTTTTGATGGGCGATCCCAGCTTCACTGCCGGTCAGCCTTACAACCTTGGAACCAGCAAAGGCAGCGGTGTAAGTGCTACCTCACGCCCAACCTTCTCAACACTGACATGGAGAACAGATCTTCCCTCGCCAGAACCCTGCTGGATGCAACTTCGTCCACAACAAGATGATATCCATCTGCGACGCGGGGGACTTGTTCTGCGAGGCTGGCAGCGACGACCTTGCCGTCCACATGAGTTACGTCGCCAACTGGGGAGACCTGGCGGCCGATTATGTGGTCTCGATGTATAACTCATGCTAATGGGCGAAGATAGTTGAACAACGTCAGCCGAAAACAATCGAGTCATGCTCCCACATGCTTTCAGCAAAGTCAAAAAGCTGCCTCGTAGGATTTGATCCTGGACCGGATTCCACACGATAGCAAAGAGAACCGTCCATGTAAAAGTGGAAAATAGAGTCAAAACTCTTCGCAAGTTCTATATAAGTGTATCTAGCATTATTTGTAACATGGTATCATCAGTCCCCCTTTATGCATGGCCTTCCCTGGCTACTCGTACTCATCTTACAATTAATCGGCACCCGTCATCAGCTCTTTCGAAGAACAAATTTCCAACCTAATACCTTGGCCTGCGTGATCCTTCTAACGCTCTTACATTCGATTCAGATAGTGATAGACGGGGGTTGGGCGTCAGACGCCCTCGCCCCATCGGTACTCCCACTCCGCCGGTCGCCCAGTCTGGCGAAGTGCCCAGGTCGTCCAGCCCGATTCCCGCTGCGCCAAACAAGGGCACCGAGTCTGGAAACGACACGCTGAAGGGCACCCAGAACCTGTCGCACCAGATATGGGGGGCCCGGGTAGGGGTGAGCCAGTGCTCCTTGTGGCCGAGCTCGGCGATGCGGTTGAGGACCCAGAAGATGTCCTCGGCGAACATGGTCTGGTTGCGGCCCTCGGAGTGCTCCAGCACCTTGACGTATCCCTGGGCCAGCCGGTCCGCCAGCCCCGGGAGCGACAGCACCGACGCGCGCGACCGGCCGAGGCGGATCTGGTCCATGTCCTCGAAGCCCTCGTCGACGTACTTGACCCGGACCTGCCGGATGAGCCCGTCGGGCATGGCGATGCCGAAGTGGTCCGGCTGCTCGGGGAACGAGTAGATACCCTGCGCCTTGGCCCAGCCCCGGATGGCCTCGCGCGAGTGCGCCGGGCAGATGACGCTGAGGTACGACGTGGTGCGCCCGTCGAAGCCGTAGTACTGCATGGCCGAGAGCCCGGAGACGACGTAGGGGATGTGGTCGAACAGCTCCGAAAGCCGGTGCACCACCTCCCGCAGCGCCGACCTGTCCAGCCGCTGGTCGTCGGTCCACGGGATGACCCTGGTGCTGCTGGTCCTGTGCCGGCTGTGTCTCCTGTGACTAGGCCGTCTAGCCGGCGGACTGTGCCTCCTAGCCGTCGCCGGCGGCGGAGGAGGCTTTTCCGGCGGCTTCTCGGGGTGTTCCACCTCCAAGTGCCGGTACGGCTCACATGAAGGTCGGGGCGTGATGGGGCGAGGATGATGATGATGCTCCGAGCACTCACTCGTGTCTGAGTGGTGATGAAGCGGCGAAGGCCGCCGCGGACGACGCCTGTGACTCCGATCGGAGCCGGTCCGTATGGTTTCAGTGGGGGTCCGGGTTTTACTCCGCGCCTGGCGGGACTGTGAAGAAGAGTGTCGCGGTTGCGACGACGTCGAGTATCGCGGTTGCGCTTGACGCGGTTGCGATGAGTATCGCGGGCGATGCAGCGACCGGCGAGGCGATTCGCTTCCCCGGGCCCTTTGAGGAGTGCCAAAAAGGCCCAACACGGAATCGAGCCACGAGCTGAGCCCCATGGTGCGTGGGTAAATAAGTTAATAGAGCGACCTAGAAGGCCCTAATTGTCGTGAGAGTCTTATGGGGGAAATTGGGTACGTGTGACTGCAGTGTAGATATACTGGGCCGAAATTCGCAGGGGTGGAAATGTAGCCAAAACGCGTTCGAGTCTAGCGGTGAGCTGCAGAGCCCACAAAAGACGAGCAAACAAGACTGCGCAGGATTTGTTATAAAGGAATGCGAGCGGAAGTGAACATCTTCGTTGTTCCTATGTATGATGAGACTATTGCTTTGTTCGACGGGTGCAGGGTTTGTTCAGCTGTTTGCTGGAGACGGCGCGACCCGTCTCGCACTAAAGCAGGGAGGTGTTCGGTCGCAAATGCGCCATAAAGGGGCGAATGAGAGACAGAGCATGCCAGAATTATTGCCGTGGATCCCTTCCATCCCACCTCGTGCAAGAGTCCGTGTACATGGCTGGGTCTCTAAATCGTCCGCACCGACCGACTCCAGCGCCGCGTAATCTTACAAGTTCATTCCGAAGCATCGGCATATCCGTTTCTTCTTGTACCTATAACTCCTCCTCCACATCCATATCTTCCCCATTTGCTTGTCCCTTGGTCCCCGCTGGCCCCTCCTTTTTGGGCATCGTCGCTTCTTTGTCAATCATCTGTCTCGATACCGACACGATGTTGTCTTCGATGAGCTCCTGGCCAACGTCTTCGAGATGCTTCTTCGGATCAAGCTTGCCAACATATCGGGTCTTGAGTTGTTCCTTAGTCAACTCGGTCTCCTCCTTTACACGTTGCTCGTATCCATCAGCCAGGGTGACCAGGCGCTGGAGCTTGTCCTTGTTCTTTGACCCCTCATGCCTGAAATCATCCATCTCTAGCGCCTCTGTCCAGACATGCTTGTGCAGGTTCATCAACATGTTCTCCTCAAGCGCTGTTTTGCGATAATCGATTGCGATTGAGTAGTAGTGTCGGTTTAGGCCGTGAATAAGGGCCTGGATCGAAGGCTTGTTCAGGTGGCCCAAATTGCTCGTGCTCTGACGGGGCTCTTGGCCCATCATCAACAGCTGAGGGTTAATGAGACGGAACGCATCAATGACGACTTTGCCCTTGACCGACTGGATGGGATCGATGACGACGGCGACGGCTCGAGGGTTCAGCTGCTCGAAGGATTGTTGGGTGTTGATATCAACCGACGAAAGCCAACAGCCGAAACCGGGATGGGAATGGTACCAGCCGACTACAGACTCGGGTCTGTTCCAGATCCGTTAGTATAAGACGTCTCGTCGTTGCCGGGCAGCATTTACGTACCGTCCTGTTTGTCGCAACATGTCCATCATCTTGGTCTGGAAAACAGGATCGACGGCCTCGACACTAACACCGGTACCGCTTTGAGGCATGGCGAAAACATCCATAACCTTGACCGTAAAGTCGTCTACAAACTCTCCCAGCATCAATCCCATGACTTCCATGGGCACACCTGCGCGGCCGTGACGAAGCATCTTCAACAGAGCGAGGGAAGAAATATAAACAGTCTCGGAGTTGTCGATGAGGTTTGTGTTGTCCTGCGATTGTACGCATCAGCGCGTATCTCAAAGACGGTCATGTTGTCCAAGCCGAAGCTTGGATGGCTGGGAATGAGCTTACCGTGCCGTGGGCAGCTCCAAGGCCGCCCATGCCACCACCACCGAGGAGGTTCCTAAAGCGCTCCATTATGGTGAAGATGGTCTGTAAAGGTCGGACAAGGAGGGTGGGTGAGAGTCGGTGGGAATTCGGCGGAGATGGGTGCGAGAGCTGTTGTTGGAGGGAGATGGCGGAAGGCAATGGTCTGGATCGGAGCTTGTGTTGTTAGGTGTTGACGACGCCAATCCGGGAGCCTAGAAGCCACAGCTCAAGAGCTTAGTCATATCACGTGCAGGGGTCATTGTGGCTGCGGTTCAGCCTCGTAAACATCTCGTTGCCCATTGGCATTGAAGTGGGGTGCCATTTGTTTGTAGGCTAGTCCAAATACGGTAGATTCCGAACATCCAATGTCGCCCTGTTCTAGCCTTGACGCACCAACGTTTATCCGCCTTACACCCTGTGTTTGTCGGTCTGTGGCGTTTCCTCTGCACCCGCGGCCGCCGCTGTTGGTATACTTCCTGTTCTTAATCCTGGAAACTTCTTCCTGGCAATCCCACCTCCCAGTCGATCATGTCAAGCTCCCTTTGACCTGACACCGACTGGCTATATCGAAGCAAGAACATCTCAGCTCGAACGCTCACCACATACACCTCGATTTCCACCTCCCGGCTCGCGACACCAACCACCCAGCCGCAATCATGGGTGACATCACGGTGAATCTCGGCTCCAATGCGCTCAATGGCTCATCGCCAAAGAAGGTCGCCTACTTCTACGACTCTGACATCGGTAACTACGCATATGTCACCGGTCACCCCATGAAGCCCCATCGCATTCGCTTGGCGCATAGCTTGATTATGCAGTACAACCTTTACCAGAAGATGGAAATCTACGTGAGTCCCATCGCACCGCCGCCAAGCCAGAGTCGCTGCTCATGACAGCCTGGCGCCGTCCTTGCTTTACTAACTAGATAATAGCGTGCGAAACCTGCGACTAGAGGCGAAATGACCCAGTTTCACACGGACGATTACATCGACTTTCTCCAGAAGGTCACGCCTGACAACATGGACAACTTCATGCGCGAGCAAGGCAAATACAATGTTGGTGATGATTGCCCAGTCTTCGATGGTCTCTTTGAGTTTTGCGGCATCAGCGCCGGTGGCAGCATGGAAGGCGCCGCGCGCTTGAACCGTCAAAAGTGCGACATCGCGATCAACTGGGCCGGAGGTCTTCACCACGCCAAGAAGTGCGAAGCAAGTGGCTTCTGCTACGTCAACGGTTCGTGATTGGTTGCAAGGCTTTCTTGGTACCGTACTGACCAGTTTTCAGATATCGTCTTGGGAATCCTTGAACTCCTCCGGTTCAAAAAGCGAGTTCTCTACATCGATATCGACGTTCATCACGGCGACGGTGTCGAGGAAGCCTTTTACACAACCGATCGCGTCATGACTGTGTCTTTCCACAAATACGGCGAATATTTCCCTGGAACTGGCGAACTCCGAGACACTGGCATCGGCCAGGGCAAGAACTATGCCGTCAACTTCCCACTCCGCGACGGCATCACCGACGTTACGTATAAGTCGATTTTCGAGCCCGTCATTGAAAATGTCATGAAATTCTACCAGCCCGAGGCGGTTGTCTTGCAATGTGGTGGAGACAGCCTGTCAGGTGATAGACTGGGATGCTTTAACCTGAGCATGGATGGCCACGCCAATTGCGTAAACTTTGTCAAGAGTTTCAACCTGCCCACTCTTGTGCTAGGCGGCGGTGGGTACACGATGCGAAACGTTGCGCGTACCTGGGCTTTCGAGACTGGTGTCCTCGTTGGACAGGAGATGGATCGCACTTTGCCGTACAACGAATATTACGAGGTATGCGAAATCGATATTGGCCCGCCCCAGGAAACTTTGCTAACCCTACCCAGTACTATGCCCCTGATTTCGAACTAAATGTTCGATCATCAAACATGGAAAACTCAAACAGCCGAGAGTATCTCGAGAAAATCACGGCCGCCGTCATTGACAATCTTCGACAAACCGGCCCGGTGCCCTCGGTCCAGATGCAAGATGTGCCCCGAAAGCCATTTGGAGGAATGACGGACGAGGAGGAGGCTGAGCTCGATGACCTCGATGAAGATGAGAATAAGGATGTCCGGATGACCGAGCATCGGTGGGACAAACATGTTGTGAACGACGCCGAATTCGAAGCGAGTGATGATGACGAGATGGCTCGCAACCATGGCGCAACTCGACGCACTGATAACAAGCGCCCCTTCGCTGATTTCCGAAAAGAAGATATGGAGGTTGACAGCAACGATGTCTCTCCTGTCCCCGACACCAACGGCGCCGCGGCCGAAGAGCCAGTAGGCGAGGAAACGCACGACATCAATGACGATACTATCGAAGATATTTCAGCTCAGGAACAGCACGAAAAGGAGCAGTCCGAGAAAGAGCAGTCCGAAAAGGAACAATCTGAGAAGGCGCATTCTGAAAAGGAGTCAGAAAAGGAAGCCGAGAAGACTGACGATGCTCCTCTGGAAGCCGAGAAGAATAAGGTCGACGACGATGGTGATATTGGGATGGAAGACTCTGCACCTGCGGAGGCTGCACCTACCATCAAGACCGAGGAAGTCGAGCCCGAGACAGCCCCTGAAGCAACCCCGGCCGAGACGCCAGCGCATGAAAAGTCCGTCTCCAAGGATGCCACTCCCGAAGCTGTCAAGGAGCCGGCGTCGGAGTCAAAGCCGGCGGAGAGCGCTTCCGAGCACACCGAGGTCTCCAAGGAAAAGCCCAAGGACGAACAACCCGCGGATGCCATGGACGTTGACACCGAAAAGGACAAGGGTGAGGAGACGAAAGCGAAGAGTAAGAGCCCAGAAAAGTAGCACCGCTTTTGAACCTGGTATTCTGTTTGACACACTACCGGTTCTCAACATGAGCTGCTCCGGGCTTGTCCCCTCATATTCATTTAGAGCCCCGAGAGCATCAAACTCTCAGCTTTTGGTGGACATAATGTAACTATAGCGTTGGTAAGATGTGGCCTGAGGCGTTCCAGGCGTAGGATTACGGGCAGCAAAGGACGGAAGATCAATCCTGAGAGGACCGTTCCGTTTGGCTTTGTCCACTCGAGGGATTCTTCACGCCTTGACCTAGGATTTTCTGGTTTTCGAGGTTTCAATCATGGAGTATGGAATATAATTACATTCATCTTTGCGGCCCTTCTTTTTTGTACTCGCTTGTCATGAAATTCTGTGATCTTGAATGTGATGTTAGGAGGGGCAGCTGCCGTGGGGTAAGAGCGTACTTCCGAGGTGCGATTTCCCACCAAACGAGACGAAACATTACTTACGGATCTACGCATTTATAGTAAACAATACTAATCAGTAAGCGAATGTTTGAACTCGAGCTTCAGAGTTGGATGAGGTCGCGAAACGCCCCCGTTCTCACAGTGTTCTGAGACAAAAGAGATCCGCCGTGCAATGGAGCCGGTGGCAGCCGCCCTCCACTTTCCGACGCCACCTCGGTGACGCGCAGGGCAGTACGAAGTACAACACCGGTCGTCCCCAACCCCACGTTTTTCTCGCTGGAACACAGCAGGGGCCCTGAGAATCAGCACACCACCGAAGTTCGCCCGGGCCAATCGGCTTCCCTGCAACGATGGCGCTCGTCCAGGCTAAGCAAGTGCAAGCTCGACCTTTATTAGGTTGGCCTGCCTGCGGGGATCGAAAAATAATTATTCCCAAACTGCCAGTATCCCACCTTCGTCCTTCGATCAACCCGTCTCCTCACCTGCCTCACGACTGTCCACGGCCTGCCAAAACTCCAATCTCTCTCGTCAATGTAGCACCTACTTCCACGTTTATCCCACGCTCCTCTCGCGGCTGTTGCTGGCCCGTGACGTCCAATCTTTTTCTCCCTCCCAGGTTGCGTCCTGCCCGCTTGACTCACCCCTCCATCCCGCGCGCCCGTCCGTCGTCTCCTCGCATCACCACATCGATCGCCCTTCGCCCGCCGCCATGCCGCCCGCCGCCCCTTCAGCGGAAGCCGACTCCGCCTCGGCCAAGCTGTCCGTATGGAAAGAGGCTCTCTACGACCGTTGTCGCGAGTCTGGCGTCGACATGTTCTCGCAGGACGACCTGCTGCGCCTCGATGTCATCCCTAACAAGGACTTGATGTTGCTCGCCCGCGTTGTCCAATCCCTCAGCGATGACAAGCTCTTCATCACCATGCGTGAGGCTTCGGGCCAGGTCCTGTGGAAGTGGCGCGACGCCCAGGAGGCGCATAAGTACGTTTGCGACAATCCGCTCCTCTCAAATCACGTTGCTGACGGTCGGTTTTCTCAGGTATAAGCAGTGCTCGACCGACGAACAGATCATGGTCTACTCCCTCATCGACGACTCCGGCGGCGATGGCATCTGGTCCCAGACCCTCCAGAGGCGTCTCAACATGCACGATTCCGTCCTCAAAAACGCCCTTAAGCAGCTTCAGACCAAGGGCCTTATCGCCCCCTTCAAAAATGTCGAACATCCCAACAAGAAGATGTACATCAAGGCCTCTATACGGCCCAGCGACCGCGCCACTGGAGGGCCCTGGTATACGGATCAAAACCTCGACGAGGCCTTCATCGAAGACCTACAGCGCGTCGTCTTTGACTTCATCAAGCGCCAAAGCAGTTACCACAGTACTCATGGAGGCGGCGCCACCCGGTCTCAGATACCCAAGAAAGGCATTGTCAAGGGCGCCGTTGACAAGGGCAAGAAGCGGGATGCTAGCCAGCTGGATGAACCCCCTGCTAAAGCCGTCAAGACCTCCATGACCGCGACTCCCAAGAAAGATGCCTTGCTTCCACTTCCCGCTGGTTACATGGCCTACCCCACCGTTCGTGAGATTGCCCGACTCCTTTCCACCAGCGGCATCACTCACAACACCATCCTTTCCGAGGTCGACGTTAAGAAGCTTATTGATGTGTTGGTATGGGACAACCTTGTCGAGCCGGTCAAGGTTGCCGGAAAGGTAGGTTACCGTGTCGCCCGAATCGCCAAGCAGTCTACCGATAGCTGGGCTGGTCGTGAGGACCCCACGGGACGCGAAGGCGGCCCTGAATCTTATGTGAGTCCGTTCACAGAGGCACCGTGTGGCCGTTGCCCCGTCTTTGAGCTATGCGAGGAGGGTGGGCCCGTGGCTCCCAGCAACTGCGAGTACTTTCAGAGGTGGTTGGGGTTTGAATGAAACCCATCGACGTCAGGGAAGTCTCTTTGTTTCCCGGGGTTGAGCATCGGAGATCAATTTCCCAGCGTTGGAGGCAGACGGAAGTGAAGGTATCTGGCTACATACCTGTATCCGGCGGAAAACGGAGTTTTGGATCCAGTCTTTATTTTTCCCAGAGGGCATAGCAACGGCGCAGGCATAGAAAAGAAGATCAACACAAGACCCATAGGTCACCTAGCAAGACACATAGGCAGGATGGTAGTTAGCTAGGTACACAAGGATATTCACTATCCATCACTGGCTTGGGCCTCGAATCGTCTTTACAACACGGTCTGTAATTTGGGTGGACGCATCATCAGAAGTGCACATCACCACTTCTCGAGGTGGAGAGTGCATGCCAGGACCAATGGTCTTAATTCACCACATAGTGTGCCGGACTTCAGAGAGGGTTTGAATGGTGACATTGTTCAGTAGCTAGCTCTTGAGGTGTCTAGGCCTATGAATAACTAGCCACATTTGCTAGTTCTCGCCTAGGTTTTTAATGTCATGTACTTTCAAAATCCCATACCACTTTTACTCGATACATCCAGGCCTGCTAAGGAAGAGTTTCCTAAAGGGCGCCAGACGCAACAATCGTGGGCTTTGTGCTGTACTTAACAGTTCCGCTGCCAGAACCGGTAGCCTCAAGAGCCTTGACGATGTCCAAGGACTCTTGGTCAGCGACCTCGCCGAAGACGACGTGGCGGCCGTTAAGCCACGAGGTGACAACAGTGGTGACGAAGAACTGGGAGCCGTTGCTGTGAAGTATGCGGTTAGCAAAATGACGCGAACCGAAACGGCTCAAGGAAGCTTACGTGTTGGGGCCAGCGTTGGCCATGGACAGCAGACCGGGCTTGTCGTGCTTCAGGGTGAAGTTCTCATCAGCGAACTTCTCGCCGTAGATGGACTTGCCACCAGTGCCCTAGAGTAATGTGAGCAACAGGGTCATGTTCGCACAGAGGTAGAATGTGCCGTACGTTACCACGGGTGAAGTCACCGCCCTGGAGCATGAACTCAGGGATGATTCGGTGGAAGGCAGAGCCAGCGTAGCCGAAGCCCTTCTCGCCGGTGCAGAGAGCCTTGAAGTTGGCGGCAGTCTTGGGGACAACATCATCGAAGAGGTTGAAGTTGATGCGGCCGGACTGCTCTGTGTAGGTGGGAGAAACACGTCAGCTCGGATTCGTCAACAAGAGATGGCTTTGCGGTAAGAACGCGAGTGAGGGGTCGCCATGTCAACATGACAAATACCGCGACAACACGGGGGGAGAGCGCGGTTTCGTCGCATTGCGACATGGCGAAGCAGCCGTGGGGGCATTCGAAACTTGTTGCTAGATGGAAACTGATGGATTTAGGGAGATTGAAGCCTTACTCTGAACGGTAGAGGTAGGTCGTCCGCCCTGCATGACGGGACCCTCCCAGGTGACGTCGAAGTAACTGTTGAGTAAATGTCAGCATCGAGAACCAAGGGCAGCAGAAGCAGGAGTAGCCCATTGCCGAAGGCCAAGAACCAGTGCGGAAAACTTACACCTTGCTGTTGCTCATGATTGCGGATGCTGTGAAGAATCGGATGGAGTTGAGAGAGTTGGACGAGTGTGCAAGTTTAGGAAGGGAGAAAGATCTTGGGGCAGAGAAGCAGGAAGAGGTATGGCGGGGTAGGAGGGGTCGTAGGAGGGTTGGTCTCATTTTGAGAGCTAGAGGGGCAAATCGTTAGCGCTCGATGATTGGGCCAATTAGGGCGGTGAATGGAGGTGGTTGAGTGGGGCGGAGTGTTGCAGCTCCGGTCACGTGGAGTGAGCCGGGGGGCAGTTGGCGGGCTTTGGCTTGGAGCTCTGCCGCCGCCGCTGCTCTCCATGAGGTCACCGTGGCCATTGTGGGGTTGACGAAAGAGCTCAGGAGCTTCGCTGGCCGGGCAGTGCGGGCAGGTGCAAAGCAGCGCTGTTGCTCAATCGCCAGCGTCGTTCTTCTTGGCGCCGGTGCCGATGAGAGAGCCCAGTGGCAGGACATCGGCGAGAAGCCGCGAGTCCTTTCTGCACGTCAATGCTCCCCCATCCGCAGCTTCAATGGGTGCCATTGAGCTGCGGATGGTGGTTGCTCGGCCACTGCCCACTTCCCACTGCCACGCCCACTCCAGGGGACAGCATTCGACTTCTCCCAAGGTTGTCGAGTGGCCCGATTCCACCGAGGTGCGGCAGGCTTTGCCTCAGGATCCATGCCCATTGGGGGGATCCGGGGACGCAGCCTGTGCAGTGGGTTCTCATCTTCTCATCATCACATCGCCCCCTCTCCACTTCTCATCCAGTCCTTGGCCCCGTGGCGGTCATGGACTTGCAGTGGCGGAAGCCTGTTGTTTGGCAAACTCCGTAAACCTGGCTGGACATTGTTGGATCCAGGGCCAAGCACCACGGCATGGCTGGAAAGGATGGATGGATTGGACGGGTGGGTGAATGGATGGATGGATGGGTCGTGGACCAATGCCAACTTTGCCCCGGTTTGGGATGAGGGACTTTTCCCAACATGCCAATTGGTGCTGGATGGCACTGTTTGCAACCGGAGGGCCCGTCGCTCGCCATTGCATAGCTTGCTGAGGGAAGCTCTCTGGTTGCGTTTGCTCGCCCCTCGGAGCACGGCCACACAGGATCGCATGTGTGATGGGTAGAGCGGTGTTGTGGTAGAATCCAAAACCAGACATACCTTGTCGTGAAGTAATGCACCTGAAAAGATAAATGTACAGGGGAGTAGTGGATTAGGCTGGCGAGGTTATACACGGGAAATTTTGGCCCAGATGCACGGTTGTTGATGAACTTTGGTCTCGTCTTCAAGGGAAGGGGGAAAAGTTTTAGGCCAGCTGAGCCGATCATTATACGTCGCCGGGACGAGCTGCTGTGTTCGGGCCTGAAGTCTCAGGTACAGACCAGCACTGAGGTACCCAGTACGCAGACGTTTCCCAATGGCCCCGTCCGGGCCGGACGAGCTAAGGTCCCTCTCTTCCACTTTAGCTATACGTAGTATACAAAGGGACGGCATGTGCTGCATGAGAGACACTCCGTGACTATCCCATGAGCCACTCTGAAAACTGCCATCGAAACAATGCGTTCCGTGACCTCTTGTTCGTTCTTTGTTTTGTCTCCTAGAGCGTAGAATCGCCCGCTTCCAGGTCACGTACCTCCCGTCCCTGCGACAAAACCAGTCAGTGGGGCATCACGTGATTCATGCTCACGTCCACGCTGGCATTAGGCTCGTGCTGCTTGTGGCCAGAAAGTCCAGGTGTCCGGGATGACCTTGGCGCAAGGGGCGATTCAACATATCTCATTGAACATCACCAAAGTTGGAAGCACAACACCAAAGCCTCGCCGCGCGCTCTGTTCCCCTCGCCCGCCCACAACTCTCACGGTGTCTAGCTCCCCGAATCCCCCGCAACCATGGATCTGAACGACTTGAAGTCCACCGTCTCGAACCTGTCCTTGTATGACATCAAGGCCGGGTTCCGGAAGGCCCAGAATGGTACCCCTTAAGCACCCTCGTCCGTTGCGCCTCATGACTGACAGGAATGCGCAGCGGTCATGAACTTTACGGAGATGGAGGCCAAGGTGCGCTTCCCTGTTGGCTATGGCGAGCAGACGAGTATCGGAGACTGACGATCTACAGGTGCGAGAGGCAACGAACAACGAGCCTTGGGGATCATCCTCGACTTTGATGCAGGAGATTGCGAACGGAACCTTCAACTAGTACGCCATCCAACCCGGCGTCCTCGCACTTGTGTCCACCCATCTGCTGACCGACGACCAGCCAAACTCTCAATGAGATTATGCCCATGATCTACCGTCGTTTCACGGAAAAGGCCGCCGAGGAATGGCGCCAGATTTACAAGGCCCTTCAACTACTCGAGTTTCTAATCAAGCATGGTTCAGAGCGCGTTATTGACGACGCTCGCGGCCACATCTCGCTTCTAAAGATGCTGCGCCAATTCCACTTCATCGACATGAACGGCAAGGACCAGGGCATCAACGTACGAAACCGAGCCAAGGAACTGGCCGAACTTCTCGGCGATGTCGAGCGCATCCGATCCGAGCGAAAGAAGGCGCGCGCCTCTAAGAACAAATACACTGGTGTTGAAGGCGGCGCAACTCTTGGCGGTGGCTTCTCCAGCGGGAGCTCCAGCCGATATGGAGGCTTCGGCAGTGAAAGCGCTGATGGAGGTGGTGGCGCCCCTGGAGCCTATGGCGGTTACTCGGGCGGTGTCTATGGTGACGGCGGCGGATTTGGAGGCCAGACGAGCGACTTTCAGGACTCCGGCAGCCGAGCCGATCGGTTTGAGGAGTACGACGAGTTCGATGAGGGCGAAAGGCCGGCGCCAAGCGTGGCCAAAGCCTCAAAGCGACCGGAACAACGGGCGGGTGTTAAAAAATCAACGGAGCCTCCTAAGAAGAAAGAGCCCGAGGTTGACTTGTTCTCTTTTGATGATCCCCAGCCCTCGTCTTCATCGGCGGCACCGGCTGCCTCCAATGGGTCAAGCTTCGCTGCTCTGGCCCCGACCAGCTCCTCGGCTCCTGTTGTCGCGGACGACGATGACGAGTTTGATGACTTCCAGTCGGCCACTCCCGCGACTCAGCCTGTACCTGCCAGTGCCTTTGGACAGCCAGCCATGCCTCCCGTGACATCAGCTGCCTCCTCGACCGCCCAGTTTGCTGCTCCTCAGCCACGGTCGGGCCCTCAGCAAGCCGACATCAGCCAGATGGTCAGCATGTCGTCCATCTCGCCCGCTCCCAGCGCTTCGGGTACCCCAGGCGTCAACTACTCTGCCTTTAGTATCCCGGCGGCACCTGCTGCTGCGCCGGCCGCCCAGCCCATCAAGCCAACTACCTTCCAACCCGCCGGCCCCAACTACTTTGGCACCCTCCAGGCGCAGCCGCCGAAGGCTCCTCAGGTGTCCGGTCTACCGGGAATGTCGAGCGCGGCATCCAATGTGCCCACCACCATGGCCAACATGAAGCCCGTCACCAGCTCGGCGGCCAAGCCTGCACCCGCTGCAGGCGGCGATGCCTTTGGGGCTCTTTGGGGCAAGGCCAGTGCCGGCATGAAGAAGAGCAGCACGCCGACGGCTGGTCCTACCATGGGCCAGCTGGCCAAGGAGAAGAGCAGTGCCGGCATCTGGGGAGCCCCCGCCGGCGGCTCTTCGCAGCCCCCCAGCGGCAGCGCCCCTCCCAAGACGGGCGGCTCTGCGATGGACGATCTTCTGGGTTGAGTTGGATCGGGACAGGCCACGACCTGGACCTGAAACTGGGACGGGTCGGATTCAGTTTAGCCGCGAGGAGCGGATCCCAGCGGGCCAGGCGGCGGCCCCAAGAATGTACGGTTAACAAAGCAAAGCAATGGGACAAGCATGTTGTTTTGATGATAGGATCCTAGATAGGCGTCTGGCGCAACAATGAACTGACATGTCATGCCAGTCTGGGTGTGCTAGTGTTTGAACCATGGACGGCGTAGTAAGCCCTTGGTTCCCTAACAAGCAGGCCGTTCTAGTTCACGGATGCTTGTTTGGTTGTCTAACTTGGACGAGATGCCGGTCGCGACCTGCCAAGGACCGTGCTCGGTCTGCGATGTGAGGATCCTGGCAGGATGCAGACCAGAGACGACCCAGGATCGGATCCATCGAGTTGGTTCAGTTCGTCGTCCCAACCAAACCCAGGGGATCGCCAACACCAACACCACGACTAATGGTAAAACAACGCCATGGAAATCTAAACAAAGAAAAGAAAAAAAAGACCCATAATAGAAAGCAGCCACGGCTCGCCTTCAATCTCGCCCCATCTGCGGCCGCGTCTCAAACCCACCAGCGCAAGCCAAGTCCCCCCAAAACCAGGCGAACCCACCCACGGCTCCCAGCTTCCGGCACCCGCCACGAAGCGCTCCCACCCAATCGACGGCCCCGGTCCGTCTGCGCGGCTATCAAAACAAACCCAGTCCTGCTCCCCAACCCTGCGCGCCAATGAGCAGCCTCGCGTGCTGATGCCTGCTGGCGCGTCTCATTGGTCGCTCAAGGCGCCCAGGCACAAAAAAAAAATTGGGTTGTCCTACGAGTGCCGATCTGTAATTAGTATTCGTATCGCTGGGAGGACGAACCTTGAACCTTGGGGTGGGCGTCGACGGTGAAACACGGCGCGGCTGGCGGTGGAGCGGGTGAGGTCGTCGTGGGCGGCTGCTGAAAATGGAAACAGCCAGGGCGCGTCAACACTGGTCGCGTTTGTGAACTTTGGGTGTTGTCTGGGTACTTGTGATTTGCTGTGCTGCTGGTGTCTTTTTGGTGTCACTTCTCACTTTGCAATGCATGGCGCTGGTTGTCCGGGCGTTGGCCGTGATGAATGAATGAATCTTTGTATAAAGACTACTCCTCGATGCTCTTGTTTTCTACTTCTTCTCTCTCCTCAGCAAACTACACAACAACACAAACAATCTCATCCTTTCCTATCTCTTTTTCCTTTTATTTCCTTTTTCATTTCCTTATTTCCTTTGTGCCTTTCTCTCTATATCTGGGTTTGGTTGCATCGTCTCGGTTTCTCTACATCTACTACAAGCATTTTCAGCTTCACGGCATCATCGGCTTTTACGAAACAACGACTCTCTCTCTCTCTATCTTTTTTTATTTTATAAACCACTCTCATCCCTCTTTCTCGCCTCTTCCTTAGGCGGGCCTATCCATTGACAAGATTTCCTCCCCGGCCCCTCCCCCCTTCTACTCCAAGCACCTCCCGCTGCGCACCGCCGGCTCGTCGCGCCCTCGCCTATCCATCGTCACTCCCGAGACCCTCAAGAACAACTTCAAGATGCACTCCGCCCCCGCTCTCGGTGCCCTGGGCATGACCTTTACCGTCATGCGCGGCATGGAGTTTGTCGCCCTCGTCACCATCGTCGGCTTGACTTCCAACTTCATCTCCGAGATGGTCATGGCCGACTACGCCGCTCCCTCGGCCCTCATCGGCACACTGGTTGTGGTAAGCAGTTTTCCCACTCGTCGAGAAGCTTTCCCCCCAACTACACGGACTTTCTGAGAACTAACACGGCCATTTCTTTTTCCCCAGTCCTGCATTGCAACCCTCTACATCGCCATCAGCTACATCCTCTACTGGGACTTCATGCTCCCCCTCCTCATCGCCGCCGGCGCCGACTCGCTCATCCTCATCGCCTGCATCGTCGTCGCCTGCACCGTCGGCAAGCCCGTCAGCTACCTGTCGTGCCCCAAGTTCCCCGCCGACGGCAACACGGCCAACTTCATCAACTCGCTCTTCCACAACGTCTACCACTCGCGCAGCAACACCTTCCAGTGGGTCGACGCCGACAAGGCCTCGTGCTACCAGATCAAGGCCATCTGGGGCCTCAGCATCGCCCTGTGCGTGCTCTTCGCCTTCTCCGCCGTCACCTCGCTGTGCCTGTGGAAGCGCACCAAGGTTCCCTCCGCCCCCAAGGACATCGAGAACTGAAGGTGCGGCCGTGGGGTTGCGACCCGGGGGACTGTCACCGCCGGCCCCGGCTCCGGCCCCGCTTACGCTCCCGCTCCCGGGCCTGTGAGGGTCCGGGCCCGGAGCCTCGGGACCGCCGCCATGGCGCGCCAGGAAAAGCGCTTCGACAGCGACTCGTCCGACTCGGAGAGCGCGCGCCAGCCGTGGTATCCCCCGCCCCCCACGGCACCTATCCGCGTAAAGTCGGTCCGCGTGAGGGAGACGCCGAGGCCGATTGAGCAGATACCGCCGGTGCCCACTGTGCCTGCGCTGCTCCTTCCTCCACCCTCGCCGGCATTCTCAGACGGACCGCGCAGCCCGCTCCTAGAGAGGGTCAGGTCCAAGCGGAGGACCATCATGGAACGCATTGAAGGATGGTGGGATCTCGAATTGTTGGAAAAGAGGCAGACATTGTTTAGAGGAGCGTCATCGCGAAAGGCATGAATGGGATTGGACAGTATGGACTGTTCGGGAATGGTAATGAATCTCGGGAATTGCTTTGGCTTGGGTCTGGGTTTCACAACCACAGGTAATGTCTACTGGCTAGATTGGTTTCATCATTAGAAAAACGTCGCGAAAAAAAACACGGAGTCTTTGGGATATAAAATCATTTTCATCATTGCAGCGTGACAACTCTCAGATTACCAACCCATGTTCCCAATCAGCTCTTGCGCCTTAGCTTGAAAGCTAAACAGATTTCATCATGTAGCCATGCCTCATAGCCACGTTCAAATCAAAACGTCCCCCACCGTCAACCAAGCCATTTCTAGCTGCTTCAAAGTTGGGATAGGCAGACGTGTCCCAGGGTATCAAATCAACAAAACTCCATGTCCCAATATCCGCATACACTTGGCCACGTCCCAGCTCTCGTCAATCTGGTTCCTTTGGGCCCACACCGCTTCCATTATCTCCATTGCTCCCTTCACCGTCCCAAATACACTGACGGCTCCCATTCGCAGGACCATGGCCCGGTATTTGCACTCATCCTCTGGCGGGGAGAGGCAGCCGGCAATGCAGAACGGCCACGCCAGAGTCCTTATGCCAGTGTCCTGAGGGAGTGAGGAGAGGAGAATGGTCATTTGAGAGACGGAATTTCGGATCTCGGGGCATGAAGGCTGCCAGCCTGAGATGACAACATAAAGATAAGTGAGTGCTGCTTGGAGCCAGATAATGTTGTGGACGAGCAGGGATGGGGCCTGCTCCGTCAGGCCGGGCTGTGACGGAGGCATGTGGTTTGCAAGCATGCCATAGACTGGGTTGCTAGCATGTTGTATTGCTAGAGCCTCACTCTCCATAACCTCGAGGCCCGCTCTGATTGCATCCTCCATGACCTTCCCACGCTGGACCAGCTCGGTGGTTGATAGTGACCCTGCTCGCTTCTGTTCTTTTTTCCAAGCATCTAGGGCGGCAATGTCGCCAATGATCTGAACCACCCAGTTCTGCAGTCCGGTAAACTCTTCCATGAAAAGTGGTCCAGCCGATTGGACGTTGGGGCGATTATTTAGGGACTGACAGCCGGGGATGACAGGAGCTTGGTACTTCTGTAGGCGGGGAGCCTGCTCGAGGGTGATGCTAGACATGACGTCGACATGGATAATGTTGGCAGTGAAGAAGCGAAGAGCAGCTTGATTCGTACTAAACGGTCGGTGCAGTCCCATTTCAGGTGGGGGCCAGCTAAGACTGTAGAGACCGTCAAGCACCTCGGTCCATTTCTCAGGGGTGGGGACGATTTGCATGAACATGGCAATGGCGGCGTCAAGATGCATGCGCCAATGCTCTTTGTTGCTGGTTGAAACCTCAAAGATGAGCATTTGGAGGATGCCCTGGAGAACCTGCAGCCTTTCCTTGGGCCCAGCGAGACACCCGGCAGCGTTGATGGAGCTCATCTCCCGCTGGAGCTCGCGCAAGCCCAACTCGAGCTGAGACTGCAGCTGATGCACCATCTGGTTGGTGCATTCCTCGTGCTCCTTGGCGCCGTTGGACAATGCAATGCTGAAGAAGTATGAGGAGAAGGAGATAGCCGTGTGCCAGACAGCCTTGTTACTCTGCAGGACGTCGAGGACCCAGCCGCGGCCACCGGCAAGCATGGGGGGGCGGTAGAAGGGGAACAGATGCGGGAAGACGTAGTCGAGATAGATCATGACGAAGTGAACTTCGGTATTGGGGCCACTCGCACCGGACGGGTCTTCGGAGCGAGAAGGGAACTGATTGTGCCACGGAAGTTCGGGGGGTGAGGCGCCACTGGTGTTGCTCGAGGCAGGCGTTGAGCCGGTCTCATGGCCTGAGGCCGGATCGGTGTCGGAGCTGGAGATCAAGACATCCGCAGACTCCTGTCGGGAGCCATTGCGACCGCTGCGCTGTTTGGCCTGGGCGTCGTCTCCGGAACCGCCACCACTGAGGTTGACGTCGCGGGTGCCAGACTCGAGCATCTCCATGTACTTGCGATCGCGACGCTGCGATGCCTGCTTCTTGACCTGGGACTTGATCTTCTCGGCCATGGCTTTCTGCTTGGGGCCGTTGTCCATCCATTCGGGCTTCTGCTCGTCATAGTAGCACTGAATTTCGAGGGCGCCGCAGCCGTCGCAGATGGGGCGCTTCTCGTCGCATTTCTTGCGTCGCAATCGACAGGTCCAGCAGCCAGCGTTGGACCGCACCTTAGCGGACATGAGGTGGCGGAACATGGCGGCAAGTCGCCTCTCCTCGGGGGAGGATGAATGCTGATGAGTGAACTATGGGTTGTGTACAGGAGTAGGCAAGGAATCGAAGACTTGTCGGCCGAGTTGAGTGTCGCGCAATTGAGGCTGGGTTGCAGGTCTACGTTTTACCCCATGCTTCGAGGATCGACATGGTCGGAAGGCAGAGAGGTTCCGTGGTTGCAGGTACATCGCGGTTCATTTGTCAGCCCGCAGTGGCTGCCGGGGCTTGGCTCGTGCTTCAGGTACCGTTTATCTATCCAATCGTAGCGAAGAGTCACCCCACCATCCCGCCTCCAACCAGGTAGCCTCCAAACTCCACTGTCGCTACAATTACCCTAGACATTGACCATAATCGCCGACAAGCTCGACTCCAACCCTCCCTCTCACCCCACCCAAACATCAGACTCTGGAAACTGGGGTTTATGATTGCGACCTACGAAATCTGGCACTTTTTTCAGCACGGGTAGAATAAAGAGGGTATCGATTATTAAGTACCAATTATCTCAGTCGCAAACCCATCCGACGCCTCAGTGTCTCTCGAGAAGAGAAGGCGAATATCAGGCTGCGACGACCACAAAGTCTCCGACAAGACACTGATTTTCCCTTGACTGCACACACCCGTGAACGAGTAACGAAAAAAGTCTACCACATCCACGGTCAATCATCCATCCTTGGGGACCGTCCTTCTAGCCACAGCAGACAGTGGCCTCCTTGGTAGCACTCGTTTGCTGGCTCCCAGACAGCGTCTCCCAGTGGAAAACAAAAGATCCTAGGTACGCGCCGATGAAGATGCATATAATGATGTACCCATTGTAGTACATGGCGAGCAACATGACGAAGTAGGCCACGGCGAACTGCAGCATGTGGAGAAGCGCGCGGATCGCCTGCTGGCCGACGTTGGGACGGAACGGTGGAGGAGCAACGGCACAGAGAGCAGTGCTATCGGCCGCCTTGCTGCTATCCGAGTGGGCTACGTTGCTAGGAACGGCTGCGGGTGAGGCTGCGAACTTGGCGGCGTGCTGACGAATGATGTAGCTGTCGTACTCTTTGACGGCACGACGGAGAGCCTCGAGGGACATGACGAGGAGGAGCACGCCGATACAGGAGCCTGCGAACATGCCCTTGGAGGTGACGTGCCAGGAGCTGGAGATGAAGCATGAGTCGACGGTATTCCAATTCCAGAGCATCTATCGAAGGAAGAATCGTGGTTAGCACCAAGTCCTCAGACGGAGCAGCACGCGGACTTGGAGGCACAACGTACAGAAATCTTGCAGCTGGAGCCAGAGCCGCCCATACTCATCTCGGCGGATGTGGTGGCGGCTGACATATCCATAGTCATGGTGCTTCCCATGGTCATGGTGGCCGTGGTCTCAGTTGACATGTCCATATCCATTGTGACTGGTGGGTCGTCGTTGGTGGGTTGGAGTGGTGGCCGTGAGCTGGAATTTGCTGATGATTGTGTGAAGATTGACCAGCCAAGTCGACACAGCTAGCAGGCGACTTTTAAGGCAAAACGACTTGAGTTTACCAGAAAGAAAAAGGACCCGGAGGAGTACGCAATTTTTCAAGGGCAAAAAACAAAACAAGAAGCGCACCACCCAGGTATTTCTACCTTTGAGAATCGCCGGAACCGCTGCATGTCGGGCTGGCTGCCCGCATGAGCAGGAAAGCTTTGTGCAGCCGCGTCAGGTGCCTCGAACCCGCAACGCCAACACTGCTATGGCCATGATTTATCCCTGCGAACAGTAGGCGAACCGTGGACTTCGGTGGAGAGACAATGCGGGAAACGTGCGCAAACCCGCCAGAATAAACGCCCGTTTTCGCGGCTGAGGACTCGAGATGGCCCAACTGCGCCGGTTTGAGCAAGTTTCCTATGGACTGCCAGCTGCTGGATCCTGGCTGCTGAATGACCCTTGTGCCAGACCATAACTATCCTGGCTGTCGATCCACCTTGGAAGAATTATATGATTGGATTGAGGGCTGGCTAGCTCAAGCTCAGGTGAAAGATTGGGGTGACGTCTAAGTGAGGTTTGACCCCCATCCATCACTACGATAGTGTCACACTCGACCCGACAAGGCATATCGATAAGACAGTTCCTCCCAATTTTAGCTTCTACAGGTAATACTCTTGATACCAGCCTGGATTCCTGGTCGCTGTATTCCGCGTTGCGCATTCGGTCGAGCTTCTGCCATTGGGAGTGCGTCTCCAGGAGTGTTCCATCGCACTGGAAGAGCCTTGCCACTACCAAACAGTTTGGTAGAAGCCAACGCTCAATTTCTTCAATGCAATGACTATTTTATAACAAAGGATAAGGCATAAGTTGAATAAGAAATCTTTCCCCATGATCCGCATCCTGTCAGCCAGTCATCGACTTGCTTTACATACGAAGCTGGGGGATTAACCGTCAACGAGAAACAACGAGGAGCCATGATGGTAAGTCAAAACCAGCAGCATACTAAACCGGACTTAAGCCACTTGATGACCGCATGTGGTCTGCCATGTGCCGTAGTCTCTTGGCATTTGAGCAAGTTTGTCGTACGTTTCCCCCTACTCCTAGCCTCCATTACCCTTCAATGCATCCCACTTCGGCAACACCTCGACCTCGACCCCGCCATTACAAGGAGAGAAACCCGCTTTAGAGGCTTAAAATTTGCCGGAAGGATTAAGTGGCAGTTTCTGGCTTCAAAGAACCTTTTGGAATTTGATTAGTAGCTTAACCCATGAGCTGATGGTTCCGCATTAGTAGCGATTATGTCTTTATGTAGGGATCATCGGACAAAATTTCATTTTCAAGTTGCACAGAACGGAAGATGTCGATCTGGTTTCAGAAGCTTTACTCAATTATTGATGTACCAACTTATAACTGCAGTATTTTGAAGCTGTCATCCTAGCACACAGACAGACCCCGTTCCTCGGTCGCGGCCACCGGACATCTTCATCCCCCTAGACTCTGGCCCCGCGGTTGGCGTTTCTCGAGCTGGAGCTCGAGACGGAGGGGGCCGGCTGTTCAACCTCTCGGTCGGACTCTGTCAGGGCGGAAACCTCGAAGACGGAGGTTCCAGGCGACTCGAAGGCCACGGGTGGCCCGGTGGTGGTGTGCGGGTCCATCATCAGAGGAGCCGGTAATTCCTGCAACCACGAGACAGTACGGGGACTGTAATATGCCGGAGGTCTATTCCCAACGGTCAGTACAAATTCCAGATATGGCCATTAGAACGTCTTTATACGGTGAAGCGGGTTCATGGTGGGGTCGTGGCCCCATGGCTCGGAAATCGTTCTCGTGCTGGCGCGAAGCTCGGCGCGAGGCCCGGCGGGTAGACATACAGCAACCCATGTTTGCAGAAACGGATATGTGTTTGTTCTGTTGATGATTGCTTGATGTTGATAAATTGGAGAAGAAGAGAGAGGATGTGCAGACATCTTGGTAGTTTATATACCCACGGGCGAGCAGATTGAGTCCCGTATTACTGACTGCGCGGGCTATAGCTGGGGACGAGAATGAGTTGTGATTCACCATTGTCCAAAGACTGGATGATACTCGCGAGCAACTCCCCTTGAGCAGTTCTACAGAACCGTCTTACGGGACTGGTTTGTGCGCCTCGAGGGTTGGGTAAGTTGACGTTTCTTGAGCGTCATCAAACATGACAATGATGCCAATCACTCTCGATTCTAAGCAGGCAGCGAGATCCAAACGGGCAAACTATTCACGTTTCTGCAAGTATTTCAGTGACATAACTAACTAAACTACAACCATGGGTGAATCGTCGCTTCCATCCATACCTGCCGTCACCTCGTGCAAAGGGTCAACACCCCTCACGAGTCCAACCGTCGCCTTCTACGCGGCGGAGAGTCATCTATACGGACTTCTGTGATTCGATAGTCGGTGCTGGAACCGGTAGAATCGCTGGTGCTGGAATCGGTCTCAGATTCGCTCTCCCGTCGACTGTGTTGTGGCCGTTAGAAAATAACTCTCCAAGCCGCTGATAATGCACATCTTCTTCATTTTACATACCTCTGATGTCTTCGGTGCCGCGGTCGCCCGCTTCTATGTCGCCGCCGACGTGGCTCTTTCGAGTGGAAGCAGCCCATAATGGCAGTGGAGGAGCGTGGGGTGAGATGTGCAGGTCGGCGCTGACTGTCTTGTAAGTTGTACTACGGCGATTACTATACGGAGTCCTGTTGGAGAGTTGCAATTGGCACGCTTTTGACGAAACGGCTGTTCCGTGGTATTAAATATACAAAGTGCAGACTCCGATTCAGGGCTTTCACAGCGTCGTGTCGTTCACACGGCGACTCTCAACATGAACCACAACAAGCAATTTCTGGGTCTATCAAGGTCATCTGCGACAATTGAAATGCTGACAAGCTTGACAAGGCGCTGCTGCTAACCACTTACACAGAGTAGATGGCCTCCCCCTCGGCGCACTCTGTCCCATCGCGAACGCATCGCTCCACGGCGACTTGAGCATCCTCATCACCGTCCAGGACATCCAGCCACCGACTCTTCACATCCGCCGCCTTCAGAAGCAGCGCGACCACCTTGGCCGTCGTCGCGCGGCTCGTCATGCCCCGAGCCTTCTCCGTCTGGCCCATGAGCACGCCGCCGGGATCCTTGTCCGTCAAGCCACCCGGCCGGACCGACACGGCGCAGAAGCCGTCGCGCTTCCGCGCCTCGGTCACGACGGCCTCGTCGGCGGCGACCTTGGCCTCGTAATACCGCGCCAGGAACGTCGAGTTGACCTTTTCCCAGCCGGCCCAGTCGTCCGCGGTCCACCACGGGGCCTTGGCCCGCCGCGCGCCAAGGTAGCTCACGGTGATGAAGTGGGTGACGGCCGGGGTCGCGACGGCGGCCTGGGTGAAGTGCACTGCTGCGTCGCGGTCGATCCGGAAGACCTGCGGGGGTTCTGGTTAGCTGAGGTTGGTTTTCCCGCGATGGTGCATAATTGCTCGTACTCTGTCTTGGGAGCCTGTCGCTCCGGCACCTACGTCCCATTTAGCAGACTTCCCGTAGTGTGACATTCGGCAGCTGTACCGGCACACCAAAACACCGAGTCCGGGCTGGCTTCTTTGATGATGGCGGCGGCCTTTTCTTGGCTGTCGACTTTCTCGAGGTCGTGGACCAAGACGGTGAACTTGCCCGGGAACTGAGCGCCAAACGCCTCCAGGTCCTTCACCTGCTCCTGCGTGCGGATGACGCTGGTCACTGACCAGGACTTCTTGAGGACAATCTCGGTGAGGAGCCGGCTGATCTTGCCGTTGCCGCCGAGAACGAGAACGTGGCGCGGAGAAGACATGATTCGGGACTCGGGAGGCTGCGGGTATACTTGAGGACTGCGTTGGAGGGTTGAGGATGAGCTTGGTTGGGCTGCGGTAGACAGGTTATCGATGACGCGGGGTATTAATAAATTATTTAGTGGGTGCCATTTTCGTGGCCTACCAAATGTGAATTCTGTCTCACATGAACATGAAGTGAGCCATGGGAAAGGAAAACCCTCGAATGATGATCGCCGCGATATAAACTCTAGTCAAGCGTCTCTTACACCCAGTGTTTCGTCACTCAAGAAATCTGGTTGCTCGTGAGCGGAGTGGAGACCTAGATGTGACAGCCAAATGCCCGAGTTTCGTATGCCAGCATCCCTCTGCCAGAGTGATCACCAGTTCACCACCCATTTTGGCTTTTCCCCCTCAAGTAGAGGATCTTCCCGAGTCGACGCCTGCTTCGAGCGAACTTTGCCTCCCGGTTGGTCTTTTTCTTGTGTTTTTCCTTCTTGTGTTTCTCTTCATGCTCAACTGTGGCATCTTTTTGTCCCCCGGTTGGATAGTGGGGTGCTAGTTCAGAGTTCTTATGAGTGGATGTCTGCGAAGCCCGGGCTCCTTGCGTCTTCTTGCTCTTTTGTCTCTTTCTTTTACTCTGGATGCTTTTGGTCTTCTTTTTCTTCCCTTTTCTTCTGGTCTCCGCTTCAAGGGTATTCCCATCTACAGGTTTTCGTACCCAATAGACTTGTCCATCCCTAGACCGGCGAAGAACAGATACTTCCCGACTAGGTCCGCAACCCATATTAAGAGAAAATGGAATTAGTAGACACGCTTCCTGGGAGTAAAGGTAATACGGCAAGAGTGTATATGCTGAATATTCATGAAACTAATGTTTTATCGGATGATGAGGGATTTGAACAGTCACTTGTCCCTTCAACAATAGGCTGCAACATTGTTGGTTTGCTATTGAACTGGCTTGTATGTCACCCCAGGCCAAACCCCCCNACCCCCCCCCCCCCCCCCATTCCCGCTGTTTGGAATAAAAAGACGTGGAGTGATTGATTGACGAGTCATTCCGGAAATGTTTGGTCTACATATTCATGATTTATCTAGACATTGAGGAATGGAACTGATAGACAGTTAGGTTCTCCACTAAGTATTTGTGTAAGAGCAAAGTAAAAAATCAAAATAGAACCGTACTAGTAGTATTCGTAAACCTAGGCTTCCTGGATTGAAGGCCAAGAAATCGAATATGAGCACTTGTGCTTCAAAGCTTGATGCATTTTGGAACATGATACTCAAGATCAGAAAACACCAAGCCATGACTAACAAGCGCTGTATATTTGTGACCCCGTTACGCCTACCGCCATGTCCCAAGACCGTTTACTGAGACACGCCCAACCATTCTTCGAAAGAAGAAACTCGGAAACTAAAATACAAGTTGATCCGAAAATACTCAGAAGCCGTCCTCCTCCGCTCAGGCCTTTGGAACCTCAGCACTCCGCAGCGCATACAGCTCCTGCGGCAGCCCTTGAGCATCGCAGCTGGAAAACTTCCACCACGCGCCGTACCAAGACCCGGCAATGTTGGTCAGGCCCCATTTCACGGGGGCGGGCATGGGCGGCCAGTTGGCCCACAGGCCGTCCTCGGCGGTGCGGTCGAGGTTGAGCAGGAAGAAGGGCACCACGTCGAGCACGCCGGCCTTGGTCACCGTCTTCTTGCCCCAGGTCTTGAAGGTTGCCGACGCCGCCGCCGCCTCGGGCGTGTCGGCGGTCGGCGCCTTGGGGTGGTCGGCGAGGGCGGCGATGGTGGAGATTTCGCTGTGGAAGTGGTTCTCGAAGTTGGCCCTGAACGAGTCCATGATGCCGAGGAGCTTGGTGGCGTCGAGGGAGGTGGGCGCGTCGAGGGAGTCGAGATACGTGTTGAACTCGGCCAGGCCGGCGAGGAAGGACACTGGAGGAAATGTTAGCTATTAATTGCGGTATGCAGAAAGCCATGGCGCGAGGGTGCGTCGCCTACCGTGCTCCTCGTGGGTATCGTTCCAGACGGCCTCGTCGCCCAAAAGATCCTGGACCTTGGGGAACAGGTTGTCCTCTTCATCGTCATGATGCGACTTGACAAAGCGGAACCATGTCTGGGAGTATCCGATGAACGCGGCCTTGTCGGCGTCTTGGACGTGCGGCGCTTGGAGATAGATGGTGTTGAAGCCGCGGATGATGGCGTTGTGCAGCAGACACATGTGAGTTGCACCGGTCGTGAAGAGGTCGGTCTGTGAGTCGGGACGACATTGGTTAATACACGTCTTCTCGCAGAATACACCTTTTCCCCCCTCCATCCACCAAGGAGAGCTCACCTTCTTAGTCAGATATTGAGGTGTGACGACAAGCTTCATGGGCCCATCGGCCCACTGCTTGGTTGGCGCTGTCGACGTCATGAGGTAGGGTGAACGGTTCAGGAACAAGGCGACGACGATGGCTTGCAAGGCAAAGAATAGAGCAATGCGTACGCGAGACATGATAAACAACGGAGGAAAAGAAGAAAAAGGACAGGAGGGAAGGGAACCTAACAGACAAGATATACCAGCAAAGAGGGGCCAGACACCAATAGCCACTGTCGCAACAGCCAACATGCCATGGTTCGATGTGCCGGAGCTCGTCAACTTAGCAATGGATCATGCAACTTTGCTGGGCCTAGCTTCAAGCTAGGTCGCTCCCCGTCTGGAGCAGGTATGGCAGTGTGGGACCAGGGGGGTATCTGGCTGATTAAAAGCAGCTCGGTGATTGGCAGCCAGTGATGCAGAGCGGCCCTCGCCGGACTTTTTGCACAACCGAAACGTCCGGAGGAGACGGACGGGACGGGCGCTAAATTGGCCCGTCATCCGAGCGTGTCCGGCGAGTGTGTCGTGGGGCCGGCCGTCGCCGCTCTTCAGAGCGGAGTACAAAAGGAGATGCTGACACGTGCAAACTATCTTCCATTGCGTGCCCGTTGCTGTAAGAATGAAAAGTACAGGCACAGTATCATTGATACACCAGTACATACACCAATACACACATCAACCACAGAACTACCGGCCGTTGTTTCCCAAGAGCCGCCATCATATCATGATGTAAATGATGCCGCAACCAGTCTCAGAATCCAGACCCATTCTTGCCCAACGCCACCCATGATCCATGCTATATACAGATTGATATGGCTCGTAACTTTTCAAGCAAATGCGCCAACCAGGGCCATTAGAATTGCACCAGCAATCACGCTAAGATAGGCTTGTAACCTCTTTTTCCCCTTGAGCACCTTGTAGCTCTTCTCTGTCAAGAAGTCCTCCGCTAGCAGTTGCACAAGACCGGCGTAAAGCAACAGACCCGATGAGATAGCATTCATGACGCCAACAACCAGTAGACCGCCCATGCTCTGGGGATCATACAGCCGATGCACCACCAGCCCAATGGCCTGCCCAATGGGAGTTGTGAGGCCGTACGCCAGTACCATACACCACGGACGAATGGATTTACGAGGGAATTGGATGGCTGCGATTCGACTACCAAGAGCCAGACCCTCAAAGGTTTGGTGGAAGCCGATAGCGACCAAGAACACCACGAAGGCTGGTCCGGTAGCAACAGAAATAGCCATTCCAATAAACACGCTGTGGAAGAGAATACCCGCTTCAAGCAAGAGGCACTGCAGCATCAGGCGTTTGTTCTCCTCGGGAGTTTTCGGCATCCCAGGTGACATAGGGGTCATGGGGGTTTGAGGAATGTCGTCGGGTTTGAGGGACGCATATGCTCCATTGACATGATGCGAGCGATGAGAAGAGCCCGGGTCCAGTTCGTCCATGTCCAGGTCCAGGTCCGAATCTCCGTCGTGGAAATCCTCCGTCAGCTTCGACGTCTCCGCTGCCCTTGGCGTGGATTCCGGAAGTGGTGACACGCCAGCAACCAAGCCATCAGTCTCCATGTCGTCCAGGCGAATGTCCGGTGGTCTTGCGCCGAGCCTCCTCTCGGATAGCCCAATAGTCTCTTGTAGAGTCGCATCGCTGTCGGACTCGTCCTGCTCGTCCCAAGATGAATGGTTGTGGGCATGGGAGTGCCCTGCACCCCTGGCCGTCAAGTACGATTCGACACCGACGACAAGAATAGCAGATGCCATAGCTATGAAGCCAGGTAGAGGCGGGTAGCCCTCATTAAAGAAGTATGGTAGGCATGGGTCGGTCATGGACGCGAAGGCGGTCGGGAGGAGGTGGACGAAAGCGGTGGCGATGAGCACGCCAGTACCAACATGCTGGCAGTAGAAGATGATGGTCTTTTGGCGGCGGCCGGTAGTAGTACGCCGTGATATTAGAGGGAACCCGCAGGCTGATGCGTGTCAGTTAGAACGTCTCGCCGTCGGCTGGTCGGCTGAGCGGCAGTCGCAAGTAGCCAAGGACATAACACACCTAGTGTACTCAGGGTCAGGATGAGGACCAAGGCGAACACATGCGCCGAAGTGTCGTAGGACCCCCTCGTTCTCGATCCGCACTCGGGTTTCTTTCCGTCTTCTTTGCGTCGCTGAAGCTCGGCGAGGAGCAAATGGGTGGGGATGGACGCCCACGATTCTCCTGGAACGGCCCACCGGTGGTTAGCAAAAGGGGACGGGACGGGACGGATTTCGGGTGCGAGGAACGCTCGTGCATGCGTACCACGGGGCATCACGTCGGCGGCGCTCATGTTGAAGCTGGCTGAATCCCTATCTACGCGACGTTGTGCGAGATCTCATGGCGGATTGAGGACACGATTGCAGGAGAAACGCAAGTCCGGGGTTTGGCAGTGGACACTCGAAACCAAAAAACGTTGTTGCGTCACGGCTGGGCGCACCTCTTTGAGCCGGGTTGACATTTGACAGGCGCAGGTCGTGCGCATAATCCTCGGAAGATACCGGACCCTGAAGTGTGTCATGTCTGTGGCGCGCGTCGCATTGACGGAGTCATGTCAATACTCGTATGTGAGCAGGTCAAGATGAAAGCCACACCTTGCTGCAATTCATGGGCTTTCTTCACCACTTTCAGTGCTGCCAAAGTATCCCCATACTGCGCATGCATGGCGCGCCACCCCAGTCATCAAAGTCGAATGGTCGCTGGACGATCAGCTTTCAGGGAGGGGCTTCCAAATTGTCCTAACCCCCCTTCGCTTTGAGAAGAGACAAGGGTGTATAGAGGACCTAGGTGCAACACGTGGGTGGTCAACCTTTGCTCGGCATATCAGACCTTTGATAGCACGTCACCAGCAATGCTTCCTTCCACTCAATCCCCCCACATCTGCATACTGTGAAATATCAGGAACTTGAAGGAACTTAACAGGAATCCCAGTCCATTGCCTAATCGAGCTGCCAGCTTCTCTCTACCTACTCACTAAGCTTTTTCTTTCTTTTTTTCTTTTAAGTGAGATAGCCCCTGAGCAGTGCTGAGATTTCATAGTGCATGAACCAATACCTCTACTCCGTAACAGCTACCATATCCAGCACTTTCCTCGGTGAACTTTTCGCTAATCGGGCCCTGCATCTGCCAAAACCCCCAGAATCGGCCCAAGTGGCCGCGGAGCCGGGATTTCCGGAGGTGGATCCCGGTAGCCGTCGACGCAGAATTACGGACATGGAAAAACTCCGCCCAAATCCCGCTAAATCACCGCTTCAATATCGGGGTATCCTCGTTTGTGATTCAATAGCGCCGGGATCTGATGGACACAACCCGGTTCAATACCGGGTCACGCAACACCAGCGCAACCTGCATCCCCAGAGGTACCTCCACAATCATCGCGAGCCGCGCGAAACGTCTTGTACACGTTCCCACCCTGTTCCCGCAAAAAGTGGACATGGGATACCATCTGATGCCCTCTAGGCCGGGTGAATCGCGGATGGCATAGCCCAGTCGGACAACCCGTCGACCGGGAAGCCGTTCCTTGAGAATTAATGTTGGATTCTGAGAGACTTAAAAGCGTCCCTTTCCCAGGTTGAGCAAGATGGTCTCCTCCCTTCTCATCCCTCATCTGGTTGTCCCATTTTCTCTGTGTTACTCCCGTCAAGATGTCTTTCGTCGACATCAAAGCCATTCTTTCCACCCTCACCCTTGAGGAGAAGGTGAGTTCAACTATACTCCCCACTGCGTTCTTATGTTCTGCGCTAACCTCCAATAGGTTTCTCTGCTAGCAGGCAAGGACCTTTGGCATACCGTCCCTATTCCCTCAAAAGGCGTTCCGGCAGTGAAGGTCTCAGACGGACCCAATGGTGCCCGAGGAGCCTCCTTCGCTGGAGGCACCACAGCTGCATGCTTCCCCGCGGCTTGCCTCATGGCGGCCACCTTCGATGTCACCCTTGCCAAGCGAATTGGTGCCGCTCTGGCCGAGGAGGTTCACTCCAAGGGTGCTCGGTGTCTTCTTGCCCCTACCATGTGCCTCCATCGCCATCCTCTGGGCGGTCGCAACTTCGAGTCCTTTTCTGAGGACCCTTTCCTGACGGGCAAAATGGCCGCTCGCGTCGTCGATGGACTACAAGATGCTGGTGTCGCTGCCACTATTAAGCATTTCGTCACCAACGAGCAGGAGACGGACCGACTTACTGTTGATGAGACCATCAGCGAACGCGCCCTTCGAGAACTCTACCTCAAGCCGTTCGAGATCGCCGTCAAGGAAGCCAAGCCCTGGGCTGTCATGACCGCCTACAACCTGTTCAACGGAACTCACGCCGACTCTCACCCCTTCTCTCTGAAGCAGGTTCTCCGCGGTGAGTGGGGATGGGACGGTCTCGTCATGAGCGATTGGGGCGGCGTCAACTCAACTGCTGAGTCGCTTGAAGCCGGTCTGGATCTTGAAATGCCCGGTCCTACTCGATGGAGGAAACCTGAGGACGTTCTTGCCGCTATCAAAGAGGGCAAGCTCTCGGAGAAGACGATCGACGAGCGGGCAACTCGGGTTCTTCAGTTCCTCGAGCGCCTCAAGTGCTTCGAGGATGACTCCATCCCCGATGAGCAAGCTATCAACAAGCCTGAGCACCAAGCTCTCATCCGGGAGGCCGGCTCCAAAGGTCTTGTTCTCTTGAAGAACGACAACCAAGTCCTACCTCTGTCCAAAGATAAGGTCAAGGGAAAGAAGATTGCCCTGCTTGGACACGCCAAGATTGGTCTTGCCCACGGAGGCGGCAGCGCATCAGTCAACGCTCATTACAAGGTCACCCCCTGGGATGCCTTGCATGAGGCCCTTGGTGATAGTGTCGAATTTTCATACGCAAAGGGTCGGTCTTAATGCAACGATTCTTGATTGAGATATTGGCTAACCAGAAACAGGAGCCCATACCTTCCGAAACCTTCCTCCAATTACTTCTGAACATGTCGTTGGACTGGACGGTAAAGCCGGATATACCTACAAGCTTTACGAGCCCGGCAACCCTGAGCCAATCAAGACTGTGAACGGACATCCAGACTCTGATGTCAACGTGCTTACGAGCTTCGACTTCAGCCACAAAGAAGTATCGCTGGAAGGCACTTTCACCGCTCAGGATGACGGCGTCTACTACTTCACCTGCTCTGGTCTCGGACCCAGCAAGCTGGTTATTGACGATAAGGTCATCTACCAGCAGACCGAGAACTGTGGCGACGCTATGGGCTTCCTCTTCGGTGGCGCTCCCGCTCCCGAGATCAAGGTCACTCTTAAGGCGGGAACAAAGTATAAGATGTTGCTTCACACCTGCCCCCCTGCGGCCGATGACAACTCGGCCGACCTTGGCATCCTCGAGGGACGAGTCGGTCTCCGAGTTGGGTACATGTCCGAGGTGGAGCACGATAGAGACCTTCACGCCGAGGCTGTCGAGGTGGCCAAGACGGCTGATGTTGCTGTCATCTTCACTGGTCACGAAACTTTCTGGGAGACTGAGGGCCAGGACCAACAGAGCTTCAACCTTCCCAAGGACGGCAGCCAGGACCGACTCATTGCCGCTGTTGCCGCTGTCAACTCCAAGACCATTGTAGTCAACTCTACTGGTGTGGCCGTTGCCATGCCTTGGCTGGGCCAGATCCAAGGTCTCATTCAGTCTTGGTTCCCCGGCCAGGAGTGCGGCAACGCCATTGCCGATGTCCTGACCGGAGCTCAGACTCCTGAGGGGCATCTCTCTTGCACGTTCCCCAAGAAGCTAGAGGATTGTCCCGCGTACGGCAACTTCCCTGGCGAGTACGTCAAGGGGCAACTCAAGGTGACTTACGAGGAGGGCGTCTTTATCGGGTACCGACACTTTGATCGCCTGCCCGCTGACAAGGTCAACTTCCCCTTCGGATTCGGCCTGTCGTACACCACTTTCGACTTCTCCGACCTCGTCGTCAAGGAGTCCGGCGACAGCTTCGCCGTCAGTGTCAAGGTTGCCAACACTGGTAGCGTGGTTGGAGCCATTGCCGTGCAGGTCTACGTTGGGAGCGCTCAGACTGCAGAGGAGAACCCCATCAAGCAGCTGGCTGCCTTTGCAAAGGTGACTGTCAAGCCTGGCGAGGCCACTACTGTTGACATTCCTGTTCGCGCCCAAGACTTTGCGTTCTTCGACGTGTCGGCGCAAAAGTGGGTGGTCAAGGGAGGAGATTACAAGTTCAGCATCGGAAAGTCGGCTGCGGACATTGTTGCCGAGTCGACGGTGGCTGTCAAGGAGCAGTCCTTTGCCCCTTAGAGTGTGTCGCATAAAATAGTTAGCCAGCGGAATAGAATATGAATTAATGATTTAACAAATTTGATGCTCAATTGATACCACATATTGGGCGGGGTTTCTTTTTTACTCGACTGTAAGATTTTTGCTTGCGGCAACTAAGGTGAGGCCTAGATGCGCTGGTATTCCCTAGATCATCGTCCTGATGCCGCACTGCTTTGCGATAGGTTGCGGCTTCGGGAAACATTCCAAGGTTATCAGCGGAGTTACCCCAGCCAGCACCAGACCCAGAAAAAACCCCGCCACCCTTGATCGCATATCATGCCACTCGATTTCTAGCATATTCGTTCAACATGACTTGAGAACAGATATCACGATTTATATCGTAAAACAATCCAATAATAATTCTCACTGTCCCTACCCTAGAACATGCCGAGACCCTGAAATCAGACTGGAAGCTTCCTCAGCCTCGCGGAGTTGCGTGGCGCACAGACCAAGCCGGGCCAATAGGTAGCTCGCTGCGGGGTCAACCATCGAATGAGCTAGAAAGCAGCTTCTGGCCCTTTTCTTCCCCACCACGTATTTCTGAGGCAACGACCGACTTGCGACCTCCCTCACAATCCAGAGACTTTGAACTCTGAACAAACTCCAAGCCGTTTCATTCGACAAGACCGTTTCTCCCGTTTCCGAACCGCTTCATTATCCTGAACGAGACGTACGCCATGTCTACCGCAGACGAGCTCAAGGCTCTGGGCAACAAGGCTATTGCCGAGAAGAACTTCGACGAGGCTGTGTATGTTTAGGCGGAACACGTGCAAGACGCTGTCAAGGCTAGATGAGCTAACAGTTGTGTAGCGACAAGTTCACACAGGCCATCGCCGTGCAACCCGAAAACCATATTCTCTACAGCAACCGATCCGCGGCTTACGCGTCCAAGAGGGACTGGGACCATGCTCTCCAGGATGCAGAGCAAACGACACAGATCAAGCCCGATTGGGCCAAGGGTTGGGGACGGAAAGGTGCTGCCCTGCATGGAAAGGGCGACCTCCTTGGAGCCAACGATGCGTATGAGGAGGGTCTGAAGCACGACGCCAGCAATGCCCAGCTTAAGAGCGGCCTGGCGTCAGTCAAGAAGGCCATGGAGGCCGAAGTTGGTGGTTCGTCTTCCACATCCGGTACCGCAGAGAACTCGAGTACTGACCAATGACATAGGCCCCGCCGAAGGCCTTGGAGACCCAATGGGCGGCCTCGGCCAGATGTTCAACGACCCCAACCTGATCCAGAAGCTTGCAAAGAACCCCAAGACTAGCTCATTCCTCGGCGATCCCTCCTTCATGGCCAAGCTGCAGTCCGTCCAGAAGAACCCCCAAGATGGCGAAGCGCTCTTCTCCGATCCGCGAATGCTGACCGTGATGGGCGTACTGATGGGTGTGGACATGGAGTTGCGAGAAAGCGACCCAAATGCGCAGGACTCGCCGATGCCCGATGCCCCGCCCGAGCCTAAGAGACCCGAGCCAACGAAGAGGGCTCCTTCGCCCGAACCCGAGGTCGTCGAGGAGGTGGACGAGGAGGCTCTTGAGAAGAAGAAGGCCAAGGAGGCGGCCGACAAGGAGAAGGCACTGGGAACTGAGAACTACAAGAAGCGCAACTTCGATGTGGCCATCGAGCATTACGCCAAGGCGTGGGAACTGTACAAGGATATCACTTACCTGAACAACCTCGGCGCCGCCTACTTCGAGAAGGGAGACTTTGACAAGTGTGTTGAGTCGTGCACCAAGGCCATCGAGGAGGGCCGCGAAATCTATGCCGACTTCAAGGTCATCGCCAAGAGCTACGCCCGTATCGGTACGGCATACGAGCGAAAGGGAGACCTGGCCCTAGCCGTGGAGAACTACAACAAGTCTCTGACAGAGCACCGGACTCCTGAGGTTCTCAACAAGCTTCGGGCTGCCGAGCGAGCTAAGACCGAGGAGGCTCGCGTTGCCTATATCGACCCTGCCAAAGCCGAAGAGGCCCGTGAGGAGGGTAACAAGAAGTTCAAGGAGATGGACTTCCCTGGCGCCGTTGCGGCGTACACGGAGATGACCAAGCGAGCTCCCGAAGACCCCCGTGGCTACAGCAACCGAGCTGCGGCCTTTGTCAAGCTGTTTGAGTTCCCCAGCGCGGTGGAGGACTGCAACTTGGCGATCAAGAAGGATCCTAGCTTCATCCGAGCCTACATCCGCAAGGCCCAGGCGTACTTCGGCATGCGCAAGTACTCGGAGTGTGTGGACGCCTGCGCCGAAGCGCAGGAGGTTGACATGAAGCACCACAGCGGCGCCAATGCTAGAGAGATTGAGCAGCAGCAGCAGAAGGCCTTCTCGGCGATGTACGCTACCCGTGACGACGAGACTGAGGAGCAGACTCGGGAACGACTGATGAATGACCCCGAGGTAAGCTTGACCCCCTGATCCCCTCATATTGCCACAGAAGCATTCTTACTGATATTCTCACCTCACCCAGATCATGAGCGTCATGCAAGATCCCGTGATGCAGTCTATTCTGCAGCAGGCTCAGTCAGACCCTGCTGCTCTCAATGAGCACATGAGAAACCCTCAGGTGAAGTCCAAGATCCAGAAGCTGATCGCTGCTGGTGTGATTCGGGTGGGCCGATGAGTGGCAGACGAGGTAGGCTCGTCGCTCTTTGATGGCGGGAAATAAGCAAGGAAACAGCGAGAGTATTAGGATGGGTCTTTGACGGCACGTCCGCGGAGTTGCACGGGAATCGATGAACGTGGATTTTGTGAGATTACGAGTTGAAATTGGCGAACCACGAGAATCCTTGGCGTGTACCATAGTACCTGGTGGATGGTTGCTAATGAGAAATGAACCCATTCAAGTCATGACAACATTTACGAGACACCAGTATGATATGATGATGTAGTTGGTGTGGTGTGTGGGCGCTAGATGGATGGGAGCCGGGCGGCGAGCGGCGTGGCGGCGGCGTCGTACCACGGCACATGAGGCAGCGGGCGTCTCCGCAGGCAGCTATGCACGTAGGTAGACTATGAATCTACTCCGCATGTAAGGTACGAATGCTGTAGAAGATGTCTTGCGTCTGGCCTTAGTGTCGTGTGTTGGCTAGCAGCGACTTGTGGATATCTCGTGCGGTGGGTGAGACGCCGCTGATGCCGAGACGGGGCAGAGGAAGAGGAGCAGCACCGTCTCTCCCGCAGGCAGGACTCCATACCTCTAGGTACTCGTACAAGAGCAAGATTGGACACAAACCAACCTAGGGACGTACTTACGTGGCGAGTAGCGGGCAGCGGGATGTCTGCGAGGTGGAGGGAGGCACAAAGTCCTACGTGTAAGTGCCCGCCGAGGGGCATGCGCACGAAATATCGACTCCACGCCCGGGGAGACTCTTGCATCTACGAGCAAAAAGCAACGGCTCGAGGCACGACATCGAGTTGGAAATGGATGTGCGTTATCGGAGAAACAAATCGAGGGGCCTGGACCCGGGGTACATCCCGTCTTGTTGCGCGACACGTGGAGGGCACGAGGAGGACGGGAAGGAGGGAAGGAAGCTGCGGCACGCGGAGACGCAGGGGCAAGAAACGTGGGAGACGGGCGGCCACGAGGGAACAAGCTAAGGAGATGCGAGGCGAGGAGAAAAGAGGGCAAGCTGCACGGGAGGCAGTGTAAAAGAAGAAAAAAGAAAAAGAAAGAAAAGTGAATGAATGGTGCGACATGGTGTCCACGCCGAAAGGGAAGTATACTTGCTCCGTCACGGACCGTCATAGGCGGGCAATGGGCCTGCGAGGAAAAGAAAAGAAGGCAAAAGGACGCGCCCAACAACTTGCAAAACTGCATCTGCATGTTCCTCATCAGCGACAATGCCCGCGGCTTGGCCGTAAAGGGCAGTGACATACGGCACCAAGGCGGACATGGCGTCGCCCACGGCCCAACGCAGCTTTTTTTGCTTCTGTCTTGAAGCCTGCGGCTACAAGCTGCAACGGCCGATGAGTCCACTTTCCCTGAAGAAGCGACATGTCGTCTTTTGTGGGTATGTGTGTATGTGTGTCTGCAGCAAGTCACTTATGCATTTCCTCTGTAAACACCCCCCGATGGACTTTCTCTTCATTGCTTTCTTTTTTTCTGCGGAGGTGGCCCCCTTTTTGCGCGTCTTTGCTGCTTTGCCCACTCGACTCGAATGCAATGATTAATAGCACCGCAGTGGCGGCGGGTATCTTGGCTTGGGGGACGGTACTTTGCTTGCCCGTCGACGGGATGACCGTTTTGACTGGGTCGCCAAGATGAGGCAGGCTAAATTAGTCCAAGCGAAGGAGGGGGTTGAAGAATCGACGAGGGTGGTAGAAAAAGAAAAAAGAAAGCGAGGGTAACATTGTTCAAGTTTGGAAAAAAGAAAGGAAAGAAAAGTGAAAGTTGACACCCCTAGGTCGTCGTCGGCGGTAAGGGGCGATATGACAACGACACGCTCATGGGTTGTAATCGCAAGCAGGGTCGTGTTTGGCGGAGGGAGGCTGGTCAGCGACTAGTTAGCGACTCCGGCCGGCTGTGACTCGCTTGTTGGGAATGAATGACAAGTGACAGTCGAAGCGAGTCGAGATCGAGATGGTCGCGATGAAACAGTCGTGAAGGTTTGGACGTTGCAGCAAGCAGCACGCGCACCGAGCGTCAGCGTTAATTACGACGTGTAGTCTTTCCCGCGTTCCCCGTGGCTTGGGATTTGCCTTGCTTCTACCATCTTCACGGTGCCCGTTCCGTCGGGTCGGCAGTTGCATCGCGGGCAAAGCTGTCATTTTATGGCCACGGCACGGTACAAAACTCTAGTCGGCCGACGGAGCGGAGGCGGGCGAGGGATCACGAGACACCGCGGCGAAGTGCTCCATTGCGCATTGAAGATTGCCCCTGGGTTACAACTCCTGATGCGACGGTGACATCGATAGAGGGGGAACACGCCGACAGTCAGACACCGACAGTCGATGAGATTGATGAGATTTGATGCTGTGGGAATGTTTGATTCCGACCCATCACAAAACGACGTGTTCCATGGGGTTCGGTCTGGGCTCCAGCCTCCAAGCAGGATGGGTAGGATAGTGGTTCGTCCCGGCCGCATCCTTGTTTGGAGAGGTCCGGCTTGGAAAGGCCACGAGATGGCATACGCATTACATATGCACCAGGGACGACGATTTCCTTGGGACGGGACATGGCCATCCATCCACATGCCACGCCCACGGCCCTGCAAAACAGCCGGGCCGCTCCCAAGCTCGAGCCCGAGCGGCAAACGTCGTCGCTCGTCGTTGAGCTTTGATGAAGCTCCGACCTTTTTTCGAGAATTGAGGCTCTCCGTGGCTGGGAAGCTCGTGCCAGCGGGGGTCCCGGCCGCCGCCGCCTCCGACGCCACACCCGGGGCGTGCTCGAACGATCGTTGAGCCCGAAGCCGTGAGGAGGGGGGGAACAGCCGGGACCGTGCGTGCTCCTGGTGGTCCTGGTGTTTGGGAAAAACGCCCCCCGGAAAGACGGAAAATACTTTGAGTTTTTTCTTGTCTGGGTGCATGAATAGGTCAAGAGAGTTTGGTGTCTGTGTGTTTGTGTACGCCTTGTCTGTGGGCCTGTGTTTTGACAGCTCTCTTGAAAGCTACGACAGCAAAAGAGGATGCCAAAGCCCCGGAGCTTCCAGACAGGGCCTCTGAACACAGGGATCAAAAAGACGTGATGAGCTCAAGTTTCTGCCCCATGCTAATCTTCTTCAGGGGGGGTGCCGACCCCGTGAAGCTGCTAGGCGACAATGACGAAGGCGGACGGGGCTAGAGGAAGAAAAAGAAACGAAACCGGTCCTTGAGGCTTGACCGGGTGTTGCAGGATATGTCGTTCCGAAATCTGATGATCCAGAGTTTTTGGCGCCGTCCGGCCTGTTCCTGTCTGTGAGCGTGTGTGTGTGGTTCCGGGGGGTGGGCATCTAGGTAGTTAAGATGGCCAGGGGTTGGCTTAGGGCCGACGATCAAAAGGGCAGCGAGCGACATTACTCCGTGGGGTAAAAGTAGGCCTGGGCCTAGCTTAAGCTAGTAGATAGGCCCGTCGCTTGAAGGTCTAGTTTGAAGTTGGAAGGGGGGAGGCGTGTTAGCGAGTCAAGTTTGTCGTGATGTTATCAGATATGTGATATGATACCAAACTGCGGAATCAAAGGCCCGGGTGTTTGGCGAGGGAGCGACGAGAAGCGCCAAGTGGCGAACTGTTAGGTTGCGATGTATCATGTTTTTCTCTCAGCGTCTCGACGGCCGGTAGGCTGAGCGTTCGTTTCACAGAGACGAGTAAGGCAAGGCAATCTACACCACTGTATGTAGTTTGATACCCATGCCGCGCCCAATTTCATGTGACCGCATCGACGGATGGATTGCGCAGCTGCAAGTAGCCAATATTCGACAACCAACAACTTTGCGGTTCCTATGCACTATTGGCTCTTTACGTATTCGGATCTTCTTGGTGAAAAGGGACAGGTCGATAAGTGAGGCTGGTCCTCAGGGTTGAGGGCAGTTTGGGTTGCGATTACACGACTCCAGTTGGATGGTGGTTACGGCCTCATCTCGCGCTTACATGCGCGCAGCATCACGGCATCACGCCCGCTCGTCCCCGTCCATTCATCGCGCAGGAAGCGACTATCAGGGGGGCCAGGAACAATGCATATGCGGCCGCGCTGGGGATCCGGACGGCAGCTTTGCTTGCACGATAGCATCTAGCCCATCGCGTCCCGCGTTCCGGCTCGACGGGAAGACTGAGTCCACGTTTTTCTTCGCTCTATGGCCCGGCTATTGAGCAAGGGCCAGAGGACGGACGGGCTTCCACCTGCCGGCACGGGGGGGGGGAAGAAGAGTGATAGGATAGGGGCGATGACAGCACGGGGCAGGGGGGAGCGGGATAGGGTAGGATGGGGCATCGCGAGCCTCTGGTTGATGGCCTTCATGGGAATCTTGAGCGGCACGCGGGTTGTGCTTCGTACTTACAGAGGCGTCAGCCGCACATGCATGCGTCACATGCATTGGAGACTGTGGCGTGGCCTGTTGAAGATGTTCATTGGGCATTGGAGGGTCCCTGGCCCTTGATCTTGCTCGGACCCAATGACGGCGATGGGGAAACATGCATGTATGTGCCACCAACAGCATCAAGCATCGAGAATGCGACGGGAGGACCAGGAAAATCACCTCTTTTCCAGTGGCTGATCTGACAAAAAAGCAAGCCCGCCGCGGCGTCTTGCCTCTTGAGGCCACAGGCACAACAGAATGCGCCAATCCCTGCATGAAGAGGAGGCTAGAGGGAAAAAGAAAATAACCTCCAAAGAAGAAAGAAAAAGAAAAAAGCAGGGCACACATCCTCCACACACGCGCGGGAATGGCATGGCATGGCATGGCATGGTATCGGGGGGTTACGAAAGGGAAAAACAGTCGGCAAAAACACGCCCAACTCCGATTTTGGCCGAGTCCGACTGGTCACATCCTCTTACCGCCTCTTCCTCGAGTTGCCTTTGCGCCCCCCAGGGCTGGAACTTGGGACAGGAGCAGAGCACAGAGCACGGAACAGGGACGGAATATGGGAGCTGGAGAAGGACGGAATGGAGAATGGGGTTTGATCTGAAACCTGTTGACGCACGTACAGCATTCCTACTTCGTAAAGAAGGTGAGCCGAGCCGGCGAAGGTGAGTGAGTCAAATCACCCGGCTGCTCCGTGCTCGCCGCTCAGCTTTCGCCCCAGCCCGGCGGCCCGGTGCAGACCGGACATGACGTCCGTGTGCGCGAGAGAACGAGAGAGGGGGGAGATTTCTCACTTGTCACTCCTCACGAGGAACGGCATCCACTCTGCCAGGGGGGACTATACGTCCGCGGTTGATTGCCAAGCCATTCCGGTAAGCCATGTTCCCCTTGGGCCCTGGCCGCCATTTCACCTCGTCGGCCGGACGCGGGCTCCGCCGTAGGACAGCAAAGAAGTTTTGCATGTTTCTGGAAGCAGGCCAAGTCCTCTTCCGTGCCTGCACCTCGACCTAAGCCTACCTGGTGCCGAGGTGCAGGACGCGCTGCCGAATGGATCCAAGAATGACCCAGGACGGAAAGCTGAAGCTGAGGTGTGGCGGTGGCTGCCAGGGGGGGGGAGCGTAGGCCAAGTGGAACAAGACCACCAACAACGCAGTGGTTGACTGGCTAGTATGCCCTCTGACCGAGACCGTTGGCAATGGAAATGACTCTATTCGCAAGTGGACGCGCAAAACTGGTGTGGTGGACTGGGTGTGGAGTTGTGGAGGGGGGGGAGTTCGGCACCGAGGGACTGTTTCCCGTCCTGTTCCTGGCAGCCACCGCAGCCGTTGTTCCCGACTGGCTCTGCCGACGGCGCATTGTTCCAGGTACCGACCGAGCTACCGACGGATACGGGCATGTGTGGGAGACAGGGAGTGGGTTGGAGCAGGGGGGGCCAGCGAGGAGCCCAGGCAAAATAGGCCCAAAGCTCTGGGGATGGGATAGGATACAGCATGTACCTACATATCTACATCTAGGTAGGCGACCGCGTAGGCCGCTATGGGGTATCCCGTCGACTGTGTAGCCTAGCTTGGGACGGGGGACGACGGATGCATCATCCCATCCCGTGTTATATCCCCCGCCAGCTCGGGAGTTCTCGTCGCCAGAAAGCCAGTCAGACAAGATGACACAGGCGCAGGTGCAAGCGCAGGCGCCGTCCATTGCGCGGGTTGCTCCGAGCTGACGACTGACTTGCTCTCTCTCCGCCCCGGTCCCGTCACATCTCACAACGAGACCTGGTTCGCATCGCACGCGAGAGCCATGCGACGATGTGCATGCGTGTGGTGCGAGTCTGCGAGATGCGATGCGAGGGTGGTGCGTGTGATGCGGCGCGCGCCCTCTTCCACGAGGCCGCGGCTGCGATGGCTCCACGCCTCCACGATCCCGATGGATGGACGAGAACTGTAGGTGTCTTATTTCTTCTTTTCCCACGAGGGAGTGATGCCTGTGATCTGTGATCCACGAGCAATCCTCGGCGAATCCACACGTGATGGATGACTAAACCCATGAACCATGACGATGAACCAGCAAGCAAATCCCTACCTAGACTACCTGCCGCCTTTTGTCCTCGGCTTCCTCCCAACTCCCTCTCGTGTGCCCGTCTCTTGTTAGTGTCCTTGCTCCGGAAACAAGGCTTCGCCGTTGACGGAAACACGATAGCTCCTCTCTCCTCCTCCACCACCACCTCCTCCTCTTTCTCTTCTTCCCCCTGTCCAAAACTAACCCTCACTTCCTCAACCTGCCGCCCACCCCACAACCAACAGGGCTGCGCCGATCTCCACCCTTCTCCAACAAACGCCAGGACCAGCTTCTTCTCTAGCTCCTCCAGCCTCTCCCTACAACACTCCATGGGCGTGTGTGTGCCTGTCCGCAGCCCAAAAAAAGCAAAGCCAAAAAGCAAACGGGATCCCCTGCCTTCCATCGTACGACTTCTGAGCTGCCAGGAAGCTCCTCGCTCGCAAACGGCCTTGGGGGACAGCCACGAGGAATCGTCGGCTTGTGGAGAAGGGCAGAATTTTCTTTCTTTGCCTTTGCCTTCAATCTCTGGTCTCCATGCCCGCAGGTGTAGCTTGACCAGGGGGGGGGGGGGNGGGGGGGGGGGGGGGACCGGGAACCATGGAGGCCATTGAGGATAAAACATCTGGGGAGGACGCTCATCACATCGAGCCTTCTTCTGTATCCTGTCCGAGCCGAGTCCCTCTTTATCATCCCTCTCACCAAAATATCCTTCCGGTATAAACAACTTGGCTGACCGTCCATCACCGACTACAATAAGATATCATCGCCTCAAAGTCTCAACCACCTCCACTGCCATATAACTACTCCGTCATCCCCGTGCTCCCATCTCATCTCACCTCCTCCTCCTCCATCACCCCCATACATCGACATCTCTCATCACTACCTTCACAATGGCTCTGTCCTACCAACAGACCAAGCTCATCCGGGGCACCATCCCAGCCCTCAGCGACCACGGCGAACGCATCACCACCATCTTCTACCGCAACATGCTGCGTGACCACCCCGAGCTCAACGACTACTTCAACACCGTCAACCAGGCCAACGGCCGCCAGCCCCGTGCCCTCACCGCCGTCATTCTCAGCTACGCCCAGAACATCAACCACATCACCGAGCTCATCCCCAAGATGGAACGCATGTGCCACAAGCATTGCTCCCTAGGCATCATGCCCCAGCACTACGCCATCGTCGAGAAGTACCTGATCGCCGCCTTCGCCGAGGTCCTCGGCCCGGCCATGACCCCCCAAGTGAGGGAGGCCTGGTCCAAGGCCTACTGGATGCTTGCCAAGATGCTTATCGGCCGCGAGGCTCAGCTTTACCGCGACTTCGACAAGTGGCAGGGCTACCGCAAGTTCCGCATCGAGAAGAAGGTCGAGGAGTCGGATGACATCTACTCCTTCTACCTCGTCCCCGTCGACGGCAAGCGTCTGCCCAGCTTCCAGCCTGGCCAGTACGTGTCCGTCCAGGTCAAGGTCCCCGAGAAGGGCTACCTCCAGTGCCGCCAGTACTCCCTCAGCGACGCTCCTCGGCCCGACTACTACCGCATCACCGTCAAGCGTGATCAAGGCATCCACATGAGCCGCTCCGGCCACTTCCTTGGCGGCGCTGCCTTGAACCCGGGTGTCATTTCCAACCTCCTCATTGACGACAAGGAGGAGGGTGACATCGTCGAACTCACCCACCCTGCCGGCGAGTTCTACCTCGACATGAACAACACCTCCAACGTCCCCATCGTGCTCATCTCCGCCGGCGTCGGAGTCACTCCCATGATGTCCATCCTCAACACCGTCTCGGAGCGCCAACCCCACCGTCCCGTCTCCTGGGTCCACGGATCCCGCCGCTCTGTGCCCTTCTACGACCAGATCCGCCGCATTGCCCGCAACCGTCCCAACTTCCGCTCCAACATCTTCAAGACCCACCTCGCCGAGTCCGACGTCTACGGCGTCAACTACGACCACGACTTCCGCATGGACCTCGCCAAGCTCCACGCCGACGACCTTTGGCTATGCAACGGCTCTGCTGAGTACTTCATCTGCGGCCCCGAGCAGTTCATGTTCGAGATGGCCGAGTACCTCAAGTCCAAGAAGGTCGACTCCTCCCGCATGAAGTTTGAGCTCTTCAGCACCGGTGATATGGAGTTCAAGGTTGACAACATGAGCATCATCTCCGGCAGCGACAACAGCTCTGCGCCGCGAACCTCGGGCTCTGATGTATGCCCCGTAAGTGGCGCGAGCTCGCTTTCCGGTGGTTGTCCCTTCAAATAAGCCCCTTGTCTCTTTATTTTGCTATCTACAGTTTTGCTGGTGACTCCGGGCGGGTGCCGGAATGTCTTGGAGTTGATTGGAGTTAATGTGTGTTGGGCGTCTATTCCATGTGTTCTTCTCTTCGATTCTCACCTATTATTTCTCTCATCTGTCTTCCTTTTTCTTTTTTAAAAAACATCTTGTTCAAAATTACGGCCTGGGGATATAGTGGCATTGCGGATTATTCAACGAAATGAGCGGGTAACTTAGAGGCGAAAGCACGGGTAGGGTGCAAAGTGCGAAAACAATCACAGAACTTGTCCTTGTTATTAATAATCATGAGGAAAGGAAATTCAAATAATCTGCTTGAAATCAACGAGTGTCCGAACCATCGTCAGTGAAAGACAGTGAAGGAAAGCCAAGTACAGTATCCGCCGTGTGTCAATTTCCTACTGAATCCATCAATTTCCCAGTCCGAATACGTGGGAAGGATGTAGGTCCCCGGCGCCTGTCTACCAGCCGTACCCGAAAGCCCGGTTTTGATTAGCAGGGGGAAGCTTGTCTAGTGAGGAGAATCATCCGACGTCACTTTCAAGGCGGTTAGCAAACCCCGAGTCCGAGGCGCCCGGGTCAGCCGACAAACTACGAAGAGTGCTTCTTCTTCATGTGCTTGCGGAGGTTGTCGGGGCGTGTAAAAGACTCGCCGCAGAGTTCACATATGCTAGGCTCCTCCATAATTCCCTGCTTGTCTGCGTATTTCTTGTGAGCCGTGCGGTAGTGTCGGTCCATGTCCCGCTGCTGAGCCTTCTGCGTCTTGCAGTGTTTGTCCGCCTCGCACTTGAGGGGCTTGTCGTGGGTCTTGATATGCTTTCTAAGGGTCAAGCTGGGTCAACTTCTGGGCCATCCTTGCCTAGGAAAAAAGCGGTGACGGGTGGGAGGAGAGCATACCTGAGCTGCGACTCGATTCGATAGGCGCGGCCACAGTTTTCCTTGGGGCATATGTGGGGATGAGTGACGGACGACGACGAAGAGGGCTGGCCGGCTTGGTCTGTTGTGAGCCCATGGCTCTGATGAATAAGGTCTCAGAAATACGGTGAAAGAGGGCCAACGTACCATAACCCGGATCTTGGGGGTAGAGACTGGCTGGGTTGTAGGCGGCGGAACTTGGCCCGGGGGCAGCAACGAGAGATGGGTCGATGGCGGCAGGCTGGTTCGAGAGGTTGTCGTGGTACGCCCGAATATCTTGTGGCTCTGGACCTGGTCCGGCCGAGAACGCATCTTGAGGATAGAGATTGGCTAGGTTGTAGGCGGCGGAACTTGGTCCGGGGTTAGAAATGAGTGATGGGTCGATGGTGGCAGTCTGGCTTGGGGAATTGTCGTAGTACGCCTGGGTATCCTGTGGTTCTGAACCTGACCCGACCGGAAAAGTGCTTGGATCGGGGGTCAAGAACTGGCGGTCGAATCGCTATTGGTCTTGACCTGGATCATCCTGGCTGTAGGACGCCTCTTCCGATGCCATGGCGTAGGTTCCCTGATATGGATACGCGCTGGACGAGGCCTCTTCCCGTTCGTCGTGTACTCCATAGTCGACAGTGTCGTATTCTTCCTGGGTCTGGCGGGACTTGCCAGACCCTTTGTGATGATCTGAGTGGCCGTGCCGCTTCGGCATGGTCGAAGATGTCGGCTGAGGTTTAACTAGTGTCCGGCTTTGGCAAAAGAGGAGGGACAAACTAACTAACTACTGTGCCTCGTTGAAGTACAACAGAAGAAGAGAGGGGGATCGGTAAACCAATCCCTCTGTTTTATAACCGTTGTTTCTCTCAACTCAACAGAGAGGCCTGCCAGAGGCCCACCAGAGGCCCTCAGAGAGGGCAGAGACTAACGAAGGCCCGACCGTCCAGAGAGGCCATCCTTTGAAGATGAAACCATACACGTCTCCGGTCGAAGATAAGAAAGTGTACTTTGACCAAGTTGGTCCAACATTTGAGCCGCTCCAAGCGTTCGTCCTCGGCTGCTCAATTGCGTGCCCCGCCTTGGCGTTGGTTGTCGACGACTTCAGGCTTAGACGCTGCTCTGCCTCGTTGCCTAAGCGGCCGCAGCCCAGCGAGGGGCCAACCGCGCGGTGAGACATGCGCAGCTGGTTGGGTGTTAACTCCAGAAATCTACAAAAGAAAAGAAAAAGGCAACCAACTAGGAGGAATTGAGCAAAAACGGAGACGCGCCAGGGCCGTCTGTTGGGCCTCGTTGACGGACTGCCCCGCGTAGGATAGACGGCCTCCTGCGCCTCGCGATGGGCCTCCGACATGGGAATTTCGGCTTTGCGCAAACCGGTTCTTGGCAGATGCTCGCGTCTGAGAGCCTGCCTCGAGCAAATATGTAGGCTGCTGGGAAATGTATAAAGAAGGCGAGGGAAACGATGCAAAGGTTTGGTTCATCACCACTTATTCCAAATACCCTCGCAGACAATCCATCGACCTGACAGCCTCGTTCATAGGCCAACCTTGCAAGTATGACGCCTTCATCCTCCCCCGAGACGCTCAGCCCAGACCTCGTCCCGTTCAAGCCCAAGCAACTCCGCCGCTTCTACGAGCCTGTCATTCTGTTCAAGGCCCTCAATGATATCTCTCGCAAGCAGGGAAACATCAGGCTGCCAGACCATCCTCCGAAACCAAAGACAGATGCAGAGAGATTCCGGTTGTTCCTCGACAAGATTGCCAGCGTCTGCGACCAGAAAAAAGGTGGCCCAAATGTCACGGCCGTGACCATTCTAGACCAGGAGGATGCCTTTCTTTACGTCTTTGCTTGCAATCAAGTCTCCTTGGCAGGGCTGAAGAGGAAGGCAAGCTTTCTGAGCGCGCTGCTCAAAAAAATCTCTGGCTTTAAAGATCTGAAGCCAGCAGAGAAGAACAAGGCTCGAGAGAACATTGTGAACCTCATTCTGGTCTTCAATCGGGAGAGAATTGAACGTTACCTCAAAGATCTCCAGGGAAAGCTGCAGGACTGCCTGGAATCGTGCGGACTGAGAGACCATGATGAAGGTAGGAATCCTTCTTTCTCATTCTTACCGATGAACCACCTTTGAGCAAACTAATATTTGTTTTAGTTTACAAGATCGAAAGATGCTTGCAAGGGTTGAAAGAGTCGATTGGAAACGTCGAGCTCGACGCGATTGTAGACGAAGCAGACTGTATGCTTAATGATCCTACTTTCTCCGACTATGGCTAAGACTTTCCAGACCTCGAATCGTGCCTCTACTGCCTCCGGGAAATCAAGGCCTTTCAAAAGGCTACCAAAAAGGCCAGCAAAACCAACTTCATCGACGAACGAGCTGATGAGGGCCGAGCATCCGACCACAAGAGCATGGCTTGCTGGTCCGAGTTCCGACACCATTCTACTCGGCTCCTGTCCTACGACAGAGCCGTGACAACTCTGGTTGCAGCTGAGAGTGAGTGGCCCGAGCTGTTCCAAGAGGTCAAGGTCCAGTCCGTTCCGTCCAGCCGCCCGAGCAAGAACCCGCTGGGTAGGAAGAGCGAAGACGCCCGGAGCATAGCCAGACGCATGGGTCGCGTCGAAGAGGATATCGACCGGTACACGGAACTTGCGAGCAGACTCGAGCCAGAGCCGTACAACGTCAACGGCCGCATCCGAAGCCTTTGCAGCGCAGACGGCGAAAAGGACTCGTTCAAGCCCATTGTGCACTGCGAGGTCTTGGTCCTTGACTGGATTCTTGCCCGAAAGCCCGAGCCCGAGTTCTTCCAAGGATGGAGATACATCGGAACCAGCAAGGGCACTTGTAAGATGTGCGACTACTACTTCAGCGCGGACCCGAGCTCCATCAAGGTTCGACCTACCCACGGCAATGTGTACCCGAAGTGGAGGTTCCCCGACCTGTACCGTGCCGACGGGGAGGCGGGGGTACGGCGGCGACAAAACATCTTCAACTCGATGATGGAGAATGTTCGGAGTGACGCGGTTGCTATTTTGGAAGACAGATCGCCAATTGGGAAGACGAATGATTCCAACACGTACAATTTCCAGACGGAGACGACGTCGGACTTGGAGGTAGAGGCTGGGGAAAGCGACCCGTTTGAGTCTGGGGACTTGGCACAACAGCTCACTGAGCTCAGCTTCACCAACACATCGACGTCGGACAGCCTCGTGCTCTCTGACTCGGATGATGAAGAGGGAGGAACTAGTTTGGTTTGAAGTTCCTAAGAGGCGCTAATACATGTCTATACGCCGAGTGTGGTTCATTGTTTTGTGGCTTCAGAATGTTCATTTCTTAGTTATCTAGATCGATTATGGTACCGAGGTTCTATCCCAGCATTTTATACGTTTGCGCAAGATTCTCAGTAATCGTTTCTCTTGTGCCAAGGCGCCGTTGCCTCAAGGAGATCCTTGTGAAGCTGGACATCTCCGCAAGTCTTGTAAAGCTCGTCGATGCCCCCGTTTCGCTGCATGAAGATGAGAAACCCAGCCCACACAAAGTCCGCGTAGCTGGTGGTCTTGCCCAGGAAGAAGGGTCCCTCCTGGTTTTCCTTGAGGAGGGCCTCGATCTCGTGGACGATTGGCTTGCCGGCATCCCAGGCCTGTTGTCCGCCGTGCTCCCTTTCCAGCTGCTCCAGCGGCATGCCCGCCGCCTTCGGGCGAGTCGCGTACCAGTGCTTGACGCCTCCTTCGGTGAGGAGCTCTCTGGGAACCGAGAGGAAGTAAATTGGGTGGAGCGCCGTCATGAGGCGGGGCATGATGCTCTCGAGCTTGGCCAGCGTCGGGGAATCCAGATGCACAGATGGCTCGGGGTGAAGCTCCTCGACCCGGGTGGCGATCTGGCGCGAGTCCATCAGGTACGTGCCATCGGGAAACTTGACCGTTGGGATGGTCCATGATTCGGTGGATGGGTTGAACGGGACACTGTGTGAGGAATTAATATCGGTTGCCGCATGGCTTACGGTGCCCATGGAATGAGCTATCTAGACTAACTGCGGCTCCAACGTGGGCTTGATGTCGGGGTAGTCAAGCTAAAGGGTTATTAGTCACATTTCAAAGCCTGGATTGGACAACGAGGTTACTTGCCCATTCTGTCTTGTAATCGAGACCCTTGAAGTTGAGGAGGAACCGGGCTGTTTGCTCCCGTCAGTGGGAGACCTGGTAGTTTCTGGGAAGAGAACTAGGCGTACTCTTCCAGGGGTTCAAAGACCACGCCGCACGAGGAGGCTTGCTGGGGAGATCAAAGAGAACAATCGGGTCAGACATGATGGCGTGCTCGGGTGGTGGTTGTTGGATTCGGAAGTGACAGAAACGCGGGGAAGGGGAGACGTCTTGAGGGGAAAGTCGGGTGGAGACAATGCACCGTCGGCGCCCTTTTCAAGACAAGTTTCCATTGACATTGGCCAATCGTCTTGAACTATTTGGACTTTCTGAGATGATTGCACTGCGCCGATTAGATCCATTTTCCTATCTAGCTAACGTTGGATATCTTTTTTCAGCTCCAGAATAGTCAGTTTGGAGTTCTCCACACAAGCCAGGCTCATACGATAAGACTGCGGAAAAGATGCATATTAGAGGCAGTGCTAGAGTGAATACAGCAAACAACCCGGTGTGCGAGCTTCAATGAGCCGCATCCAGCTGCACCATTGCGTCAACCATTTATTCACCGGCCAAGACTGGTGGCTATCGCAACGCAATGACGGGTGTACAGCAACGGCAGCTGACAAATGCTCGGGAGATGCTCCACTGAGTAGATCACTTACTTACCTTGTTACTTTTCGACTATCTCTCTCTCTGTTTATTAACCTACGTATCTAACTCCATGACTCTACACCTTTATTTCCCTCAACTTTCTACACCCACCATTTTAGCTTCATTTCTTAGGCAACTTACCCAATGTCTTTAATGATACAATATCTAAAGTGCTACTTTAATTATTTAACCCTATCTAAAGCTTGCCCTGGTCCTTTTTTCCTCTAAGAGTTCGTCATTGAATAAACAGAAGAGGATGCTAAGCACGTATCTTAAACTCCTCAATTCTTTATATCAATAGACTATCCCAGCTGCAAACCAGACTCGAGGTGGTGGAGTGTAAAAGTCGGTTCACTAATAGCGATAAAGAGGTGAAACAATTTGACGTTGCGGAACACTTGCACTGCCTGAGCCGATCGGTTTTCAGTATGCTGGAAAACTGGATCCAGAGTATCGCTGGTGCCGCAGGCTCCTAAAAGACCCGAATGTGGTCGGGATGCCATCTCCAGTTTGAACTTGTCGATGACAGGGACCAAGGCAGCCAAGCATCAGTGCTACCCCAGACTTCCCAACAGCCGTGTTCCAAGGGTCCTGCTCCTCGCCACATCCAATACTTGCTGCCTCTCACTCCTGACAATGACGACAGACGGGGCAAGGGTGAACGGAGGGAGCGGTTTCGCATTTGAAAGTTGCAGCAGCGATTGGCACGACCGGAATAAAATGCCGCACAATATACTGGTTTTCGCCAACGAGTCGGGTAAATAATAGGCTTGCGCTTTCTCGTCTGCTCGTTCGCGATGTCATGGCTTCTGGACTCCTTACACGACTGGTGATTGCTACATGTGGTGGGCAAACCGCTCCTGATTGGTTGCTAGAATTTCCTAATCGGGGAATGCATGGTTCGTGGGTGTTCAGGGTCCCGCTAACAAGCCCAACATCTCTGCACCCCGGCCGGATGATGACAGCAATGGTACGTCTAGATGTTTGTTGTTAGGCCTTTCTACGTGGAGGTAGCTGGTCGAGTTGCAATTTATAATTATAACCGCGTTCACGGTGTTATTGTTGGTGAGCGGATATTCACGAAGTTCATCCAAAGGAACCGGATTCCGCCTCATGGGCCACGATTTGTACGAATCTCAGACGACGCCAAGCTCTGGCTTGTGCTGCAACATTGCATCGCTCAGGATCTCAACTCTCCAAAACTTCAAACCCAAAAAAGACAAACAGAGCTGTAATCGTGCAAGCCCTTAACTCCACTCACACGGCCATGGCGTCGAGCAGCCCCCTCGTGGCTAAGCACGGCACATGTGCGCCGCCAGCGCCGCCTTGCCAGGCCCCTACAACTACACGGCGCTGAAGCATGTGCTCCAGCCATTGGCTCACGCACCCGTCGTCGAGTCGAGCCCTGCCAGCGGGGTATCGCCATCTAGTGGAGTTCCCCCAGGCGGCGATTGTTGTGTTCAGCAAGTAGATTGCCATTGAGGAGATCGTCCGTGGGCAGTTGAGGGGTCCGTAGGGACGCCGTGCTGTCGTCGTCGAGTCTCGTGGGCACCTTGTTCGTACGTGCGGTACTGAATCGTATCCAGTACGCTTGCTCGTACCCGGGGCGTATATATCCTTGGCTCTCCGTGTTGTATCTTCCTGTTCGATCCTTCTTTCAACCTGATCGTGTCCACGGCTTTCAATACTGCCTTTCTTAGCTAGCGCTTTTTCAACAACTTCCCTCTCTCCTTGAACAATGAGAGAGTACCATGGCTTCTCATGTACGTCACCTTCATCCTCTCCCATACCGGCTGTTAACACACGACTCCAGGGTGGTAACATTCTGTCCTTGGGCTCTGTCCAGACCCTCATGGCTGGAATCGTAGCGGCCGCCTTCAGCGCCGTCTGCCTTTCCTCCGTCTTTGGCGGCAAGCAGGACGAGTCCCCCGGGCTGATAAAATCATTCTTCCTCTTCTTCTACTCTTCCTTCATCAAGCCTCACCAGGGCGGGTCCAAGGGTAGCCAGCAGGATGCCCTGGAGAGCTTCTACAAGAAGCAAGCCGGGGCTTACGATGCCACGCGGAAGGTTCTCCTCCGCGGCCGCGAGGACATGCTGGCGCTTGTTGCTGCGCAGCTCCAGGCCAAGGCTACGAACAGCAGCGAGACCAAGCGGGTCTGGGTTGATGTAAGGCAATTGATTCTGCTACCAATTCAATTCGCTTCCGAAGTGCTCACATCAGTATACTGTAGATCGGCGGTGGCACTGGCTTCAACATTGAGGCTATGGCCGAGTTCGTCGAAGTCCCCAGGTACTTTTCCAGCGTCTACCTCGTCGACTTCTCCCCATCCCTGTGCGAGGTTGCCAGGAAGCGATTCGAACGACTTGGCTGGAAGAACGTCAAGGTCGTGTGCGAAGACGCCCGCAAGTTCCGCCTCGAGGACTACGAGCCGAGCATGGGATCCAACCCGGCCACCCGGTCTCCGGCACTGAGCTACTTCACCAAGCCGCGTCCAGACTTTGGCGGCGCGGACCTCATCACCCTGTCGTACAGCTTGTCAATGATTGTGGGTTTCAACACCATCCCCATCGCGAGGAGGGGACAAAACCTCGTCTGATTCTGGAAAACCGCTAACCCCCGACGTCGTAGCCCGACTACTACTCGATCATCGACTCCGTTACTTCGCTGCTGGCTCCCCAGGGCATCATGGGCGTGGTGGACTTTTACGTCCAGAACAAGGTTGACTTCGCGTTCCGGAACTACACGGGCGGTCTTGTTGATCGCCACGTCAACTTCCTCTCGCGCAACTTCTGGCGCTCCTGGTTCGACCTGGACCGCGTCGGCCTCGAGCCTAGCCGCCGAGACTACCTCGAGTACAAGTTCGGCACCGTCCTCAACGTCAACACGCGCAACAAGGGCCTGGGCGCCATCCCCTACTACATCTGGCTCGGGTGCCACAAGAAGCCCTTTTCGTCTTCCAGTCTTCCCCACGAGATTCTCGAGCGCATCGACGCGCTCGCTACCGAGTCGCCTTACCTGCACCCAGTCAACCAGGGCGATGCGCTGACCCGGGCAATCGAAAGATCTGCTCCGGAGATTCGCTCCAAGGCCTTCCTGACTGCAGTCCAGAACCTCTCGTCCAACCTGCCTCTGCCCGCCTTTTTCTACCAGAACCACCACTGGCGCATCTACTATGACGATCAGCTAAAGAAACACACGCAATTCAACGACGAGTACATCTACGCTTTTACGTGGGAAGATGCCCGCATTGATGAGCGCCTCCTGAAGCTCGGCCCTGATGACAAGGTCCTAGCCATCACATCCGCGGGTGACAATATCCTCTCCTATCTCACCCAGAGCCCTGCTCGAGTCCACGCCGTCGATCTGAACCCCACCCAGAACCATCTCCTCGAGCTCAAGGCCGCGGCATACACGTCTGGTCTGCCTTACGAGGATTTCTGGAGGATCTTTGGAGAAGGCAAGCACTCGCAGTTTCGCGACCTGCTCATCACCAAGTTGTCTCCTCACCTGTCTGGCCGTGCCTTTCAGTACTGGCTCAAGAACATCCACGTCTTCCAGAATAGCAGTGGGTATGGCCTCTACGACACGGGCGGCTCCCGCCACGCCATTCGTGTCTTCCGCTGGATCGCTCGCATCTTTGGTCTCCAGTCAGCCGTCAAGCAGCTGCTGGAGGCCAAGACGCTCAACGAGCAACGTGAGATCTGGCGCAAAAAGGTCCGCCCTGCTCTACTGTCCAAGCTTGTCTGCAACCTCGTCGTTGCCCAGGAGAGCTTCCTCTGGGCTGCCCTCGGTGTTCCGAAGAACCAGCTGGCAATGATTGAGGCCGATCACGCTGAATCCGACGTCGTCAAAGGTCCCAAGCCCATCGCTAAGAACACCCGCTCCCACGCCATCTGGCACTACATGGTTAACACCCTCGATCCCGTCGCCGAGGAGACTCACATCGCCGAGGACAACCCGTACTACTATGTCTGTCTCGCCGGCAAGTTCTCTCGCAAATGCCATCCCGACTACCTCAGCCCCAAGGCGCATGCCAAACTGTCGCGCCGCAACGCCCTCGACGGCCTCCGCATCCACACCGACGAGCTCGAGGAAGTCATTGCGCGCATCATGCCGGGCACCTTGACTGTGGCCGTCGTCATGGACAGCATGGACTGGTTCGACACGGGCTCTCGCGCCGCCGCCGCCCAGATCACGAAGCTCAACCGGGTCCTTCAGATGGGCGGACGAGTCCTGCTCCGCTCATCGGCGCTGACGCCGTGGTACATCAAGGAATTCGAGAGCCACGGCTTCACGCCCAAGCGTCACGGTGCCCGGCTCGACGGTGCTTGCATCGACCGCGTCAACATGTACGCCTCTTGCTGGATCTGCACCAAGTCGGAGAACCTGCCGCCGCCTACTCCGGAGATGGAACGTGCTGGAGGAGCCGAGATCAGCAGCTTGACCATCTAGGATAGGGACCTAGCCAAGCGTGGACCTGTCAAAGTCAGTAGGGATTCCGGATGATATTGTTCGTTGTTTGAATTAAAAACAAGGTCGCGAATGAACAAGCCAAGTCTTAGAAATGAAACAAAAAAGTGCAAAAAGTGGAAACTACAGGCGAGCTTGGTTTTATGTATTTCTTCTGTCTCTTTAACGCAGGGAATTATCTACACCCTAATCTAAATCATTAGCACCTACTAAGATCTCTACTAATACCTTAGAATCTAATAGTATTATTATAAGTAATTAAGGAAATTAGACATAAGAAAAAAGAGATATTAATAGTTTAGGATAAAAGACAGAGTTAGGGTTATTAGGATTAGTATCTATAATTATCAAGGAAGTTAGGGGGCATAAATAATTAGAATCAGGGTGTAGAAGTCTCTATACTCGTCTTTTTCTCAGTCTTGCAGAATTCTCGATCCCATAGCAAGGAGCCGCCACGACGAAATCATATACCGCTGGCCTCGCCCATACATGTCCAGTCAATATGATGTAGAGACGAACATGCAATTGCTTAGTTTCTTCCGCTTGAGAGACATAGTGGCTTATACTTGCGTCCGAGGTGTACAGCTTAGAGTGGGAAAAAGTATTACTCGTTGGGCCTGCCTTACTAGCCGGAAAGCACGGGTCATTCAAATGGAGACAACAGTCCCGCAGTAAAATAGCCGAAGCGCAGTGTTTCTGTCGTAGTACGTAGCAGGTCTTGATACTTGAAGCGCCAGGGTCTGCGGGAATCAGCGCAGGTCAGCGCAACGCCGTTGGAGATTTCACACGTGGAAGACAGGTACAATGTAGTTGAACAGCCAGCACAGCGTTTTCTTCATTGTCAAACCCAAAAAATCTATACAGTTGTCTGCAGCCATTTGTCTGCCAGACAAGTCATGTTGCCAACACCCATCACTTTCGATCCCCTCATGCCCTCCAAATTCGCTTCACGGCTTCGGTAATGCCGACATCGTTGGTCTCAAACTCGTACAGTCCCACGCCAACCGTCACGGTAGCGGCGTTCAAAAGCCACCAGAAGACCTTGCGCAGGACAGGCCACTTCTTCTGAGGGATGTAGTCGATGACAACCGACTGGAAACCTATGTGAGAGTGGAGAAGGAGGACACTGCAGAGGATGGCGTCGGTGGCGGGGTTGAGCGAGCCAGAGGCGAAGGGGGCGATGGTCAAGGGAACCAGACCGGCGGCGAGGAGGCGCTCAAAGGACCAGTGGTAAGATCCGTGGGTAGCGCTGGGATCGGGGATGGGAGCAGGGTCGTTGACTGCGGAATTATTAGCTTTCATGTGACAGAGGTCCGCAATGCAAGTCGAGTCGTACCAGTGCCTTCGACGTGCTCTAAAGACGAGTCAGCAAAGTCATGACAGCAGAAGCACTCAGCGCGGTACATACGAGGGCCCGGGGGCAGAATAGCGGATCGTCGGACGGTGTTGTGGAAAGCTGCGACGCCCATCAGCTGCGACTGGAAGCTGGGCTTCACGAAGGTGCTGCGGGTCGCGGCGGAGGGGCCGGCCGCCCATCGAGAAGCCAGGGCGGTCTGCCGCAGCAGAGAGGAACGCGCAATTGAGGCCATGGTGACAAAACGGAAGCGGCGCTCAATTGGTGGCTATTCGAGGGCGTAAAGGCGGAAGGAGATGCGGGTTGCAGATGGTGATGATGATTCGAAACTGCGTCGTCGGGTCGGAGGCATTGCCGAGGATCTTGAATTGGAAGGCTTGTGATTGGCCGGCCACATTCCGATCAAGGCCGCGAGCCGGATCGTGCGGAGCGCAACAATGATTCGCCGAGCAGAAGCCGGAGGTGCATGTGATTGGCGGGCGATTAACGATGGGGACTGTCGTGGGGGAAGTTTTTTGACAGCGACTTGCAGGCCGTGGATCGTGGAGTTCTTGTTTGGTGGATAGAGCAATTCGGGATTGCCTTCCTGCGTTCTTTTATTTCTTTCTCTGGGCAGTTGATGCGAAATCTCTGGAAGTACGCTGCTCTCCAGACACCCAAACCCACCCAATCATCATGGCGTCCCTCGCCGCCGCAACGAAGCTCTCGAGCGCGAGACCGGTCATCCGATTCCGATGCGTCAATGCGCTGCGACCTCTTCTCACATTCCGCCAAATACGAGGCATCTCGACAAGCTGGCTGAAAAAGGTTGCCGAGGGCCAAGAGCGATGGGACAAGAGGGCCAAGCAGATCCAAAACGGAGAGATTCCTCACGTCTGGGACATTCTCCAGGAGCGAGGCTATATCAAAGATGTTGCAGGGTACGTTGCACTACGCAAGCTACAGCGCTGCAACCAGAGCTGACATTGTGTCCAGCAACCCCGAGACGATCAAGGAGATCATGCGCATCAAGCGAATAGGCGCCTACGTCGGAATTGACCCTACGGCCGACTCATTACATGTGGGACACATCCTGCCACTAATGCCCATGTTCTTGATGTGGTTCCACGGCCATCCCGCCATCACCTTGATCGGCGGCTCAACTGCGCGAATCGGCGACCCTACCGGTCGACTACAAAGTCGAGACATGCTTTCAAACTCGGACATCACCAAGAACATCACCAAACTCCACGTGCAACTGACCAGGATCTGGGCCAATGTCCACCACCTCAGGGAGAAGCATGGGTACCATGAGGACTGGGCTGCGAAGCATCACTTGCTGAACAACAACATGTGGCTGGGAACCCTGAGCCTCTACGATTTCGCGAAGAGGATAGCCAGGCACGTCCGTATCGGTCCCATGCTGAGTCGTGATACGTGAGTTTTCTCCCGCTGCTTTCTAACCCAACAACTTGGCTGACGTGAGACAGCGTCAAGCGGAAGATGACCGAGGGAGATGGCATGTCGTTTGGCGAATTCATGTACCCCCTCTTACAAGGCTGGGACTTTTGGCACATGCACAACAAGCTGGGCATCCAGATGCAGATTGGAGGCTCTGATCAGTTCGGCAACATCGTTGCTGGATGCGAGGCTCTCAAGGTCATCCGAGACACCGAGGAAGCTCCCCATTTGAAGATGCCCACCGGCTGGCAGCATGATCCGGTTGGCTTCACAGTCCCGCTCCTGACCGACTCTGCAGGTGCCAAGTTTGGCAAGAGTGCTGGCAACGCCATTTGGCTAGACGAGTTCAAGACGTCAGTCTTTGATCTGTACGGCTACTTTGTGCGGCGCTCAGACGAGGAAGTCGAGCGATTGCTAAAACTGTTCACATTCATGTCTCTGGAAAGCATCCAAAAAACCATGGCGGAGCATCAAAAGGACCCCGCGGCGAGAACTGCGCAGCACACGCTTGCGTTTGAGGTCGTCTCGCTCATCCACGGCTCTCAAAGGGCGCTCGAAGAGGCGAAGCAGCACGAGTTCCGCTTCGGAGGCGTGCTTCCCAGCGTCATCAACGAACCGCCCGAGAGTTCGGGCATCATCACCCCCAACAACGCCCCGAGGAGCGACATCAAGCTCCCCAAGTCCATCATGAAGTTGTCCCCTGCCAAGATTCTCTTCGCCGCCGGTCTCGCCACCAGCAGCAGCGACGGCCAGCGCCTCGTCACCCAGCAGGGCGCGTACATTGCCGCCCAGCCCGGCCAGAAGCGCGGTCTCGTCCCCGGCAATCTGTCGTGGACCCCCATGAAGGCCTGGTTCCCCGAGGAGACGGCCCGGTACCTCATCGACGAGCGGATGCTCATTCTGCGGAAGGGCAAACACAACATCCGTATCGTGGAGCTCATCAGCGACGAGGAGTGGGAAGCCAGCGGCGAGATATACCCCGGCCAGCCCTATACGGGCATCGTTCGCCGGATGAAGGCGGCGCTCCAGAGAGACGCCGATGACAGGGGAGAGGAGCTGACGGACGAACAGCTCACCAAAATTGCGAGCGACAAGAAAGCTCACGCTGCGCGGAAGGGGGCCAACAACCCTAACATTGAGCTGCCTAGCAAGAAGGAGGTACGCGAGCGGGCTCAAAATAAGAAGCCGAACTCGCAATGGTAGAGAGGTAATTCACAGATCCCCCGCCATCTCTACTCGGCTATGCCCTGTATGACTACACTGTATAAAACTGTATTCTGGATGATACCATAGACTCGGTGTAAAATATTAAACGATATATGCCCACTCATGACATCATACGTACTATCTCGTCTACTGATATAGGACGGTCAAGTCACCTTTGGGGACGGGGAGCGCCTTGAGTTTCTCCATGATTTCGGTCTCTGTGAGGTTCTGCTCGGTGATGATCTGCTCAAAGTGATGCAACCCATCCGTGTACTTTTGCAGAGGATCTCCTCCAGGTGTTGGGCGGCTCTGGCCGGATGCCAGAGCGGCCAGGTACTGCTTTGAGACGACATACTTGTGTACGCGGTATATACAGCCCTTTATGATGCCGAACTGGACGAACCTGCGGACGTCGACATACCTTAAAACCTCGAAGCCGGTATCCTGGTGGCCCTTGAGCCATTCCATGATGGTGCGCCCCTGGACGAAGGTGGACATGAGCTTGATGAGATGGTAGTTGCTGACGCGGCCGCGACCGTGGGAGACATAGGCGGCGCATTCGTCGACCATACCGTCAACGTTGCCGATGAAATCGTGGATTCCCGGGCGCAGGGCGTAGCACGCGCCGAAGAAGAACATGTCGAGAAGGAGGACGGTGTCATAGTAGAGGAGGTGGCGGAGGGCGGTCTTGGCGAGATCCAGGGAGACGTTCGCGGCGTGGGCGATGCGGCGGACGTCAGAGACGCCGTCGATGTGGGAGATGACCTTTTGCAGGGTGAGGTCCCAGGTCGGGTCGACAATCTCGGCGAGCTTGGTCTTGGGTACAGGGACGTGCCAGCCCTTGACGACGGGGGGTTGGAGGTGATGGGGAAAAAGCTTCATGTTGATGGTGTTGGCCTCGTCGACGGGAATCATGCACTCTCCATAGTTATCCAAGTCCTCCTTGACGATCTGGAGCAGGCTGTCGATGGGCCGCCTGCCACCGCCGGTGCCCTCGTCGCGGCGGCCCTCGTTCTGGCTCAGGTACTCGTTCTGCTTCTCCATCTCGGAGAAGGTGGAGGCGAGGCGGCGGACAACGCGCTCGTAGGGCATCTGATCCTCGTCGGCGTCGAGGACGAGGCCGAAGTTGAAGATGAACTCATTGCGGAGATACTTGGTGTGGGGGATGACGACAGGGTAGCCCAGCACGGCGTACTTGCCGTCCGGGGTGGTGATGGTCAGGAAGCGGTTGCAGAAGGCCTGGCGGGGGATGATGTACTCCTGGAGGACATCGAAGTCGATGAGCGGAGCTTTGGTGGATGTGTCGACGGACGTGATGCAGCCGGCGGGGGACTGGGCGACGATTTTGGGACCTGGAGGCGAGGTGAGTGAGTGGTGATGCGGTGCGGTGCACAGTGAAGAGGGAGTTGTTGATGTTGAAGGAGATTAGTTTGCAGTGTCTACTTACCTTCTTGAGGAAAGAATCTGGCGTAAAAGATGCCTTGAATCATGGTGGGCGACGATTCATGCGATGGACTTTGTCATGTTCCGGTACTCTCATGAGCGGGCTTGCAGAATTGCACGCAAGGGGTGCGCTATTGTGAGCTGCCACTCATGCTGGGTCGCGGTATAGTTGCAAATCCTTTGCGGCCATGCGCCTTGTGAGCAATGAGCAGTGCACGACTTGCGATTGCTGATACTGGAAGTAAGCTTTTGAGATCTGCGACGGTGAGTTGCGATGTGAGGTTGTCAAGACCCCCCCCACACAAGTATCAGTCGAGGTGCTTTTTGGCAGATTGGCTACCCTACACTATCCGTCGCAAAATCCACATTCACCACAGGATCAATGAATGGCCATCGACTCTTGTGGATTCTTGTAATCTTGGCTGTTGGTCATTCCTTCTTGCGATTGTTGACAGCCTGAGCCGAGGCAGGCATTTTTAGACAGTCATCGATGCCGCGACACGGCGCAATTATCTATCCGAGATTAGCAGGCCAGGACGAGGCAGTTGCAGGCGGAAGCGCAGGGAGGGAGCTATCTGGCGAGAGAAGATGGTGGACGACAGTGGAATAAGTGAGACACGGTTTACGTGCGAAGACGGCCGGGCATGTCTGTTACTTGCAGGGGAGCTATCGCGTACAAGAAGAGGGGAAGAGGAAGACGAGGTGTCTGACTTAGAAAATCGAGAACATCCCAATCATCCTTTATCTGTCGTTTAATTCAAGCATCCGTCACCCATCCCGTCATCGACGATGCATCCTGTCGCAAACAAGAGAGCTTATTAGGCAGGGTAGCACAGCGTCATAATCACGGCGCGGTACTGCCCCACCGAACCGCGGCCAACCACCAACCACCGCTGCCGTATACGTATCTCCATCTCCATCTCTCTCCAGCCGAAGCAACTCCCTCCAGCTCCAGCCAGCTGCAGGTCAAGATCGTCTCCTCCTCCTCCTCCTCCTCCTCCACCTCGGCGGAACTCCCGACCTCGCCTCGCCTCCCACTTGCTACTGCCACTGCCACTGTCACTGCCACTACCACAGGCCGCTGCTGCTGCAACTGCCTAACAAATCCAAACCCCTCCCCCTCCCTCCCCCTCCCTCCCCCACGTTGCATCCCGCCCATCCTCTTTCAGCCTCGCCACAAGCCCAACTGAACCCTTCTCTTCCTCCCGCAACCTTAACCCGCGCACACTATCCCTCCTTCAACACCATCGTCTCCCCTCTTTCCGGAACCGCAGCCTCGCCATCGCGACAACCTTCTTCGCGCCATCCCTGGTCCCGCCACAACCTCCCACCACAAACCTCTCATCACAAACCTCTCACTAATAATCACCCCAAACGCAAACCTCTCCCTTCTTACTTCCCACCTATCCCTTCCCGCTCCGTCCAACGCAGAACGAGTCCAGCTCCAACCCGTACTCCATCCGCCCGCAGCCATGGCCGACACCACCGAAGCGAGCAGCGATGCTCAACTCACCTTCAAGGTCAAGACCTCATCCGACACCACCCACTCCATCACCATGTCCGAGGCTGCCACCGTCCTCGAGCTCAAGACCAAGCTCGCCGGCCAGGACTTCGAGAACCTTCCCGTCGAGCGACAACGCCTCATCTACTCCGGCCGCGTTATGAAGAACGACGACAACCTCAGCACCTACAAGATCAAGCACAACAACACCATCCACATGGTCAAGAGTGCTGCCAGCAACCAGACCCAGCCCGCCTCCGCCTCATCCACCTCGACCCCTCCGGCCGTCCCTACTAACATGGCCTCGGGCACTGCCAACAACCCCTTGGCCGGCCTAACCGGCGCCCGATATGCCGGCCACCAGATCAATCTCCCCGGCCTCGACATGTTTGGGCCCGACGGCGGTGTAAGCGCAACCACCGCCCATAATTCTGTCACCGTGCTAACCAGTGGCTTGTAGATGGGCCCCCCGATGGACGAAGAGCGCATCAATCGCTTGATGTCCGACCCCAACGTCCAGCAGTCGATGAACGAAGCCCTCAACAACCCCGACTTCGTCAACATGCTCATCGAGTCGAACCCCATGCTAAGAAACATGCCCAACGCTCGTGATATCATCACGTCTCCGTTTATGCGACAGATGATGAGCAACCCCCAAATGATGAGTCAGGCCATGCGCATGCAGAGAAACATGCGAGGCGGCGAGGGTGGCTTCCCGGCTCCCGGCGCCACCGACACCAGCCCCGACGGAAATGCGACGGGCGGCAGCACCGACCGGGCCGCTGGCACCCCGGGCCAGAACCCTATGCTCAACCCTTTCATGCTGTCGAGTTTGATGGGAGGTCAGCAGGGAGATAATCAGGGCGGAGCTGGCGCCCCCAACATGACACAGGTGCTACAGCAGCTCCAAGGCTTGAGCGCCATGGGCGCCAATCCCTTTGGCACCTCTCCAAGCCAGACGCCTACTTCCCCGCCTGCGTCAGGAACCACACCTGCGGCGGGCACACAGGGCGCGGCGCAGACTTCTGGAAGCACTCCCGGCCAGGAGGGCACTTCGAGTCCACCCCCGGCGAACCCGTTCGCCGCACTGTTTGCTCCCCCGGCAGGAGGGCCTCAGGCAAACCCCTTTGGCATGAACCCCGAGATGATGCAGCAAATGATGCAGATGATGTCTGGAGGCTCAGCCGCGCCCGCAGCGCCTGCCGACACTCGACCCCCGGAGGAGCGTTACGCCGAGCAACTGCGCCAGCTCAACGACATGGGATTCTTCGACTTTGATAGAAACGTTTCGGCCCTGAGGCGGAGTGGAGGTAGTGTTCAGGGCGCCATTGAGCACCTGCTCAACACTGAATGAAGCGGAGGCGAAGAAGCGCACAAACACGGAGATAGACCTGAGGACGGGCAAGAATGGATTGGACCTGAATATGGAGGCTGTTGAGTGCAAGGTGCCTGTTCAAGGCAACCTTTTATCTCGGCGTCTTTTGGAAGCACCAAGCTTGGGCAATCTGCATAATACCAGTCTGAAGCTGGAGACGGGATCGGAGGCTATGGCAGGTGGCCGGGGGCTCTGGAACGGAGCATAGCATGCCTCGACGTAGTTAGTATGATGCTGTTATGATATCAAGTCTTGACGAACAAGACAAAATTCATCAACTCCGATAATGATGAGTGTGGACATGAATGGGATGGGAAGAAGTGATTGCTATGAGCGGCAGTAACAACAGTGTCAGCTTTAGTTAGATGCCATGGATGCTTTCTGACTCGAAACCAACAAATGACTTAGATTATCCGCATGAATACGATTGATTTTAGATGCATTCTGAACCCTTGCTTCTGTTACCTTAGTGGGTAGTAGCTAACTTGAGTTATGTCCCCGCCGATCAGATCTGCCTTGGACGGTGAGTGTGGCGTCCGTCCCTCGGACACTTACAGAAGATGCCTCGGCTCGCGCCAGATTCCCCCGCGATCTGAATTAGCGATGCCGACCCCCAGACAAGCCCTGGAACGTGGCAGCGGGAGCCATTCGTCATCGTTAAATGCCAGCCCTTTCCCGAACTTCTGTAGCCGGGAGTCTCTTCTTCTGATTTAACGTTACATAGTAGGCCTACTCATCGTTGAATTGGTTCTCACTGAAGAAATAGCCACTGCTGCGGAGACTGCTTTAGCCCTGTCTTATTCAACGTGCCCTGGTTCTTTCCCGGCAAGCCCATCATGCGTGGAATTGAGATTAAGGAATATGTCAAGGTCGGTACTTTCGACCTTTTGCTGCTAATCTATCCAGACTATCAAACCCGGCTGACCTACTGGTCTGACGAGACGTTCACTGACGTTTAAACTACTCGAAAATTACAGGGCCCCAAGGAGCTCGCGGTCCTAGACCTGCCCGACCCCGTCCCCAAGGACGACGAGTATCTCATCCAGGTCCACGCAGCGGCGGCCAACTTCTTCGACATCCTGCAGATCCAAGGCAAATACCAGAACCAACCGCGTAAGTTCGAGCAAGCCAAAAACCACCTCCTTCCCCCCCGGCTAACCACCGTCAAACAAACAGCCTTCCCGTGGGTCGCGGGCGCCGAGTTCGCCGGCACCGTCGTCGCCGCGCCGCCGGGGGCCAAGTTCCCGCCGGGCTCCCGCGTCTTCGGCGCGCAGCAGGGCGCCTTCGCCACGCGGCTGTGCGCCCGGGAGGCCTCGCTGCTGCCCGTGCCGCCGGGCTGGTCCTTCCACGAGGCCGCGGGCCTGTTCGTCACCGCGCCGACGAGCTACGGCGCGCTGGTCGTTAGAGCGGGTATCAAGAAAGGCGACCATGTCCTGGTGCACGCCGCCGCGGGGGGCGTTGGACTCGCCGCTGTGCAGGGTAAGCTAGAACGAGGAAGAAGAGAGGTATATAATAGGATGAGGCTGACGCAACAACAGTGGCCAAGGCCTTTGGCGCAACCGTCATCGCTACCGCCTCGACGCAGCGCAAGCTCGATATCGCAAAGGCCTTTGGCGCAGACCACGTCGTGTCGTACAACGACGCCGGCTGGCCCGCAAAGGTCAAGGCGCTGACGCCGTCGTCGCGGGGCGTGGACATCGTCTACGACCCGGTCGGGCTGGTGGACGCGTCGACCAAGTGCACGGCGTGGAACGGGCGCATCCTGATCGTCGGCTTCGCGGCCGGCCGCATCGAGAAGGTGGCCATGAACAAGGTGCTGCTCAAGAACATCGCCCTGGTCGGCATCCACTGGGGCGCCTACACGATCAACGAGCCCGCCACCATTGCCCGCGTCTGGGAGGGCATCATGGGCTTGGTCGCCGGGGGCAAGCTGCGCGGCACCGAGTACACTGACGAGGAGTTTGTCGGGCTTGAAAGAATTGGGGATGCCTTGGCTGCTCTTGGAGGCAGGGGCACTTGGGGGAAAGTTGTCGTCAAGGTTCCTCAGGAGGGAGAGAGTAAGCTGTGAAAAGTGAAGAGAGAGTATGATGAGGTGTAAATTGGAATGAAGCTATATCGAGTGTAGCTCTACACGTGTCACCTAAGTAAATGACAGGAAAGCCAGCCATGCCAGAACCACCATGTGCTTGTGATAATCGTTGTCTATTCAGTCATCTCGTCGTTCAAATGTTAGCTCGTCTTCAAATAATCCCACACTCCCAGCGCCCATGCCTACAACCTGCCTCCTTATCGCTGCACCGCGCTCGCCAGTGCCTGAAACCTAGCAATAAGATCCTTGTCGACGTTGACAGCCCACTGCTCCTCAAACGCAGCGTCGCCTCCGACCTGTGCTACCAAGTTCTGGAGGCGCATCTTGACAAACTCGAATGCGTGGACAGTGTGCACCGGGTCCTTGGTCAGGTTCTCGCGCTCTGCCACGATCTTTGGGGTATCGTACTCGCTCGCCTCTAATGGTCCCCATATAAGCGTGTCGGTCCCGTTGGCCACGCCGTCCTGTAGTTCGGAAATCACGTTGGTCCACATGTCGAAGTATTCCTGGAGCTTGCCTAGCACCAGGTCCTGCATCGGCGACGGCAGCTCCAATAGGCGGGTCAGGCCTAGGAGGAAGAGCTTCTGCCGCTCAATATGGTCCATGCTGGAGAGATAGGAGAACCACTCGGCCGACAGCCAGCCCCAGACCTGATCCAGGGAGCCAAAGTTCGTTAGCATCTGTGCGAAGAGGGTTGGCTCTGCCAGTGCCAGTCGGGCGAGCACGGCGAGATAGTCGCCTTCAGTGACCGTATTGAGCTTGCTGACTTTTCGGTTGGGGCCAGTGGTTTGATGTGCCTCCCAAGAGTCGTGTAGGTTCTCCAAAATCTTCTTCATGAATCCAATCTCAACCATATCTTGCATGATTACTGAGACACCGGTCGAGCCTCCCCACTCTACAGCCGCCCGGATCAGGTACTCGATGCATACTGTGGCGAGACGAACATGCTCGCGACTTCTAGAATCTAGGGCGCCTGACAAGGCCAATAGAACTGGCCGCCGCAGTCTGTCTTCTAGCATTGAACTAGGTGCGAGGAGGACGTAAGACTCAACGGCGGAAAGGGCCTGTGACGCTGTTTCGACATTGTATTCCAGAAGTGGCAGCGCCAACTCGGCGAGATTGGTCACATCTGGTGCTAAAGGTGGACTGCTCTGCATCAGGATAGCGTTCCACAACTCCAACGACTCATCGATTAGATGAAGATGCAAGTCTGACCCCCGTCGCGCAGCTTCTGACAGGAGTGGCACCATGAAGTGTTGGTACCGCTGGGAGTTGGCACCCATGCTCATCACAAGAGCCGCAAAGATGGCGATGACCGCCTGCTTGATCATGTACTCTTCAGTGCCAGAGTTTTCCCAGACCCCTGGTAGAGCAGCCATGAGCTGGTCTCCAAACTGTGATACTTGCTCGTCCATCCTAGTCACAATGATTCGAATCGACTCGAGGATGGCAAGTTTAGTCTCATCCACATCCACGTTTTGGATCAGGTTGATAAGTTGAGTTAGTACGTTGGAAGTAAAAGGTAGAAATGCGTCGACACTGAATCCGAGCTCATCAGCAATCCAGCGCAATTGCCGTGCCGCCGTGATTCTGACAACGAGGTCGTTGTTTTGGTCGTCCGGATTCAAGAAGTGCTGGAAAATCTGATAGACTATGGGCCGGCTGGTATCGTCAAGCCTGACTGGAGCCCACTGGCTCACGAGGATTGCTATCCGCCGTCGTAACACCATGCACAAGCCGCCTTGTTGTTGCGCATCGTTGACAATGGTCGAGGCCAGGACAGCATCAAAGTCGAAAACCTTGAAGACGTGAGCAGCTGCAAGGCCCATGGCCGTATAAACTGCCTCTTTGGTGGCAATGTCGGCCTGGGGAGACTGCGCGGTCTGGAAATATGACAGCAAGGGGGGGATCAACAGGTCTTTGTAGTTTGTGAGAAGGTCGAGGAACAGCTTCTCAGCACATGGGCGCACCTCCCATTCGTAGGCGCTTCCTTCACTCTGCTCCTGCTGCTCCCATTCTTCTGGGTCCTCCTCCCAAGCATCTAGATCCGCCTTACGGAACACAAAAAGATGAGTGATGATGGAGTTGACAATCTGGACGACAAGATCGGGTTTGAGCAGTTGCGTCTTGATGATTTCCCTGGCTTGTTCTTGCTCTGCTTTTGTTTCCGGAGTCCGGTACTTGAATGTCTGCACAGGCTGGAAAGCAATCCTCACGCATGCCCTGAGTAGTAGAAGTCCTTTGAGCGCTAGTCTTTCCAACAATGGACCTTCAACCTTTGACTTTGCAGTGCCTGCCTCCCCAGAACCCTGTCGGATACCGCCAGATTTGTCAAAGACTTCGGCGAACTTTGCCACGAGATCCCAATATGCGCCGACCAAGGAAAGAGAGTTGGGGAGCACGGCAAAGCTGGCAGCGTGCTGTTCCGACATGTCGATATGGAGCTTGGCGAATTGCAGCAGATGCTTGCCCACAACGTCTTGGTACTGTGCTGGCACCGTTGAGTCATGGCTCACAAAGTTAAGAAGCTGGCCGAACTGATTCTGTGACATGGTCCAGAATTGCTCGACGGTCTTGTCTCCATGAGGCCGCTCGTAACCGAGGATTACGAGGCGGCGAAGGATCTTGAGGGAGAACAGGCTGTTTAGCATGGCAATGTCTGCTTCATCACTGTTTCCAGGCCCCCCACTGAGGAAGCCCACCCAGGCTGTAGACTTTTCGGCGTAGATGTCTGACAAGACGTGGACGATTTCGGGTGTGACGGACTGCAGGTCGGTCTGAGACGTGCGTAGTCTTGCAGTTCCGAGCTCCTTGACGACTCGCAGTAGGATCTGTAGGACACCGTGGAAATGTTTCTGACTACCATTTCGAGAGGAGCGAAGTAATTCGATGAGGCTTCCTAGAGCGTCTGGCCAATCGACAGGATAGTCAATCCTAATGACCTTGGCGACGACCAGTGCATTGTGTAAAGCGAGGTTTGACTCTTCCTCCTCAATGGTTCCCTGGAAAAGGCGCTGGCGGATGATGGCCTTTTCGTCGGGCTTGATGCCGTTCTTGGCCTGTGCGAAGCGACGCCAATACCGATCGATGCCGTTCTTGAGCTGGATGACGGCGAGGAAGCGGATGTCGACGGGGATGGACTTGTCAAGGTAGATGGCCTGTAAGTGCGTTAGTCACCGGACAAGCGAGTCCCCCCCGACGTCGGCTCAACACACCTGCAGCGAAGAATAGTAGCCCGACTGCGACTCCCAGGAGGTGAGCTGCTGGCCAGCCGTCTGGCGCTGTGTAAAGTCGGACGAGGTGGCAGACTGGAGGGCGTGGCAGAGCGACTGCAAGGACAGCGGATTCGCGTCGCCGGGAACCTCGATGGCGAAGCTCATGGTTGGTGCCGGCGCCGTCCAGGGGAGCGGCAGGATTCGTCGATGGGACCAGCACCGAGGCTCGACTGCGGACTTGCGGACTGCGTTGGGTTGCGTACTGTACAAGTACGTGACGAGCGGGTGGAGGGAGAGAAGACGGGGATGGGCTGGGGAATTTTACTCGGTCCAGGCGAACTAGGCAGTGAATTCGGTATCGCTGTGGTGGGGTTCCGGGACTGTATGGAGGGGTAATACGAGCTCCGTCAACGTCACGGCGTAGACCTGGGCTGCCGAGTGAGTTTCCTGGCGCAGTCAATTCTGGGGAGGAGCGAAGTGTATGTAAAGTTGAGAGATGAGTCCGGCTGTTTGCTCTGGAGCGAGGAAGCACTTGTGTGGTGGCAGTGTGGAGCGTGGGCTACTTATTGTCACAGCTCTGCCCAACTTGCAAGCCAGCCCACCAAGGCTGCATGCTTCATCCAATACACCATGCAACAACGCAGGCAATAAATGAGGAACCCGTGGGCCGCTCCTCGGCTACGACCGAGAGCTGCAAGGGGCGCGAGTAACTGTCTCAGCACCGGGCAAGTATCAAACGCAACTGTCCAAGCCTCGAGACACTGGGGACTTGGAAGTCTCTCATGTGGGAGACTCAACACCCAACATTGTGAGCATGCACGTCCGTTTCATACTTGCCTACGCTGGATGAATGTACACCGCTGTCAGACACTCACCCCATAAGCCTCTAGCGGATTGGTTCGAGGGACCGGCCGAAGCCCGGGAAATAGACGCAATGTTGGAAGAATGCAAAGGAATCCTGCTTCATCTCACCATGTCTCCGATTACGAGTACCGGCAAATGATGGTATCCTCGTTCTGACGGAGAAAGCTCAGTTGTCCAGGTCCCTCCGCCTGCCATGATGATGCTTTGTTTCACCCGTAGCCTGCTCCCTACGCCTTGTCAAAGCGCTAAGAACCGTGGAGGCGGACCCTGGGCTCCAAGGCTGTAGCGCTAGACCGCAAGGGGAAACGAGCTTTGTACCGACAGCATCGATGATCGTACTCGCACATCCATTTACCCTTGGCCATCGTGACATTGCCCGCCATTGCAATCCAAGCCGGCAATGATACGCTCACGAACCGCCCGAGCAGCCCTACCAGCCTTGCTGAAAATGCAATGGACCTGCTCAGCCTGTCTTTTCGGCCGCCGGCGCTACTCACAGAAGCCGGACCAGCGTGAACCACCTGATCATCGCAAACTCGGCCTCCAGCAGGAACTCTTCATCAGCTCTCTGTACAGCCCCGGGTCGCCCATATTTCTCCCCAACGGCGCTAAAATATTCAATCGGCTTGTGGATTTCTTACGGAAACAATACGTGCGATATGGATTTGAAGAGGTCATTACTCCGACTATCTACAAGAAGTCGCTGTGGGCCAAGTCAGGGCATCTAGAGAACTACGCTGATGACATGTATTCGGTAACCGGAAATACCCAACATTCAAAGGCTGATCATGCAGGCTGCTGTGGGGGAGACCATGCCAACACTGCCAAGCCAGAGGAGGAGGAAGAAGGCGACTATGGCTTGAAGCCCATGAACTGTCCAGGCCATTGCCTGATATTCGCCTCAAAACGCCACAGCTATCGAGATCTCCCCGTTAGATACGCCGACTTCAGCCCACTGCACAGAAACGAGATCTCAGGGGCCCTTAGCGGATTAACGCGAGTGCGACGCTTCCACCAGGACGACGGCCACATCTTCTGTCGGCCATGCCAGGTTGAAGAGGAAATTAAGAAGACGCTGGACTTTGTCAAGGTCGTCTACACGGTGCTGCGGTTGGGTGTGAGCTACCGCCTGGCTCTCTCTACTCGACCAAAGGATCACTACATAGGGACAGAGGAAGAGTGGTCACGAGCGGAGGACTCACTGAAGCGAGCGCTGGATGCATCTGGCATGGATTGGAGTGTCAACGAAGGCGACGGGGCTTTCTACGGACCTAAAATCGACATCATCTTGCAGGACTCAGACGGGAAGGAGCACCAGACAGCCACGATTCAACTCGACTTTCAACTCCCCAAGCGCTTCGAGCTCGAGTACCAAGCCCCTGCCCCCGAATATGAGGCCCGCGGCGAGACTACACAGGACCCGGAACTGCTGGCCGAGTACGGCCCTGTCCGCCCAGTCATGATTCACCGCGCTGTACTGGGTTCTGTAGAGCGTCTAATGGCCCTCTTGATTGAGAGGTATGACGGCAAGTGGCCGTTTTGGCTCAACCCTCGCCAGGCGATCATCCTCACTGTCAACACCTCAACACCCGTTCTAGACTGGGCAGAGGAGGTGCGCGACATGCTTGTGGGCCACAACAGGAAGGTTTACGAGAAGCTTGAAGCTGGAGTGCTTCCCGAACAAGGGGACGTTCTGCAACCGACCGGGCTGGCGGTGGATGTGGACACTACGGCCAGATCCCTTGGTGCCAAAATCAGGGAGGCGCGTCAGAGTGGTTATGGCCAAATCTTGGTGATCGGAGACGAGGAGGTAAAAAATAAACAGGTTGGGTTGGGCAAGGAGCGGGTAGCCCCCGATGAGTTACGCGAACGCTTGCGAACTATGGTAGATACATTTGCGTAGATAGTCTTCCTCTCTCTTCGGGCGGCTAACGTAGATACAAGTCCTCTCCCAATCGTCCTCCCCCATCCCCGGAAGCGCAGAGTTGCGCGATGCGATTGTGCTTCACCTTGTATCAAACGCTATACCATCGGCGCTACAGATAGCGGTAGCTGGAGCGCAGGTGGCATGTCGTGAGACCATGTTGACGCCTAGCCCTTCCAGTCTATGCCGTATGCCGTTGTCTCGTTATAGTTGACAAAGTTGTCTTAGGGGGTAAATAACCCCTCGTTCGGTTCTGACCCGCCCTCGACTGGACTGCTCATACAGTGCTCTGTGGTGGCTTGAAGTCATGATGCCTCGGGCGGGGTGCGCCGGCCAACCTCACCTCTTGAGCTTGTCGTCGACACCACCACCGGCCTGCTCGATGCGATCAATCATGGCCTGGCGCTCAACGAGCTGCTCGCGCATGTAGTCGACGGTACGCTTGAGAACCAAGCCCTCCGAGCGGCCTTGGCCCTCGAGCCCGGGCACCAGCTCGGTCAGGCGATCGAAGCCCTCGCGGATGGCCTGTCGACGCTTCTGCTCTACGGAACGCATCAGTCTTCGGCGGTGTACCTGGCTAAATCGCAAAAAAAGCAGACAAAAAGACTACAGTCGCAAGCGTAGAGCTGGTATGCAAAGCCTGCGTGTAAACGTACCTGACGCAATGTGGTTCTGCTTCTTCTCCTCCTCGGTAAGGCGCGGTTTGTCGTCGGCCTGCGCGCCGGCGTCACCGGCGGCTGGAGACTTGTTATTTGGCGACGACGACATTTGCAGGCGAGAAAGCAAGCAAGCAAGTGTCTGAAAAGGAGTGTTTGAAGGAAGGCCCCGGGGCGGGAGAGGGAGAGTCTGCCGGAGCGGGAGGTGGGGAGCTTTTTAAAGGTGTAAGTGTGCGAGGGAACGATGCAGGCAGGTCGAAGAAGCGGCTTGTGACATGCAAGGATGTTGCCCCAGATTCGCCATGTGAAACCCTGGTCCTTGCATGTGCTCCGGCGGTTGTGCGGCGGCGCTGTAGGCTGTAGCTACGTAGGGGGACGTGATAATTCACTGGCAAGCTCCTGTAAAGTACACTAATTACGAAGAGTAGCTCGTATCAAGACGCCGTTAATTAATTGTCCGATCCACAACGTCCACTCTCGCGCACATGTGAAAGTGCGTCCTCGGCCTGCATGACATTTTCGCAACGACTTCAGTGTTACTCCTTCTGGCGTCATGATTTGCAGGTGCCTCGGACTTGATGTGCTTGATCTTCAAGATCTGCACGACATGCGCCCTGAAACGCAACGAAGAATGTCTGACATGTGCTTTGCTATTCGATTGTCCAGTCTGCGCATCGACTGGTAGTATCTCGATCCCCTTTTCGGCCTTGCGGTATTTGTGATTCGAACATACTTCTATATTCCATGTTTGCCAATTCACGCCGCCGTACATCGCAAGCCGTCAAAACGTGTCCGGAACGATGAACCATGATACGCCTCTTACCAATCTATGTAGTTCCAGGGTAAACCTGAGCTGAATGTGGCTCATGCCTGGAGTTATATCCCATATCCGTCCAGCATGAGAGCCATCAGTCCTCCTCGTTCGAATCAAGCTCATCATCTTGCCTGAAGATAACCTGTTCCGCCAGGGCTAAACACTGTCGAACCGGGAGTCCGACTGCGTTGTCCATACTTCCGTCAATCTTCTCCACCATCAGCATACCGCCAATGCCTTGAACGGCATATCCACCGGCCTTGTCAGCGCCCTCGCGAGTCTTGACGTATGCCTCAATCACATCATCCTGGAGTCCATCGGACTCGCTCAAAAAGTAGACCTTGGTCTCTTGTGTATCGCTGGCTATTTCGTATCCAGGGTGCCTCGCATCATCTCTAGGTGCCATCACGGTGACGGCGGTCAAGACCCGGTGCATCCGCGTATCCCGTAGATGCTTCAGCATGCGGATGTGGTCCACCTCGCTTCGTGGCTTTTCCAAGATCAGCCCGTCGCGGCTGACCACAATGGTATCGGCAGCGATTACGAGGTGAGGGTCGGGGATGGACTTGAGGCTCAGCTCTAGAGCGGAAGCGTATACATCCATGCATTTTTGCCGGGCGGTAGCGGCGACGTATCCATCGGGTCCGTAGACCTTCTTATCGAGGTCCTCGGGTTTCGTGGAAGGGGTGATTTCGAGGTTTTTGAGACCGAACTAATTGCTATGAGCGCTCTAACTGAGAAAGAAGCAGCTGGGCGTTGCTATACCTGTTGCAGCAGCGCTCTTCGCCGAGGTGATGCAGAGGCGAGGATCACACGCTTGGTGCTAAGATGGGTGAGGATGGGGAGCTCCAGGGGCTGCGGGCCTTTGCGAATTGGCAGATTCTGGCGCGAAGAGTCGTCATGGTCTTCGACGGGCTTTTCGGTGTCCACGGGTGGGCTACTCGGGGTTGTGGAATCCGCCATGGCTATGGTGGTGTGCAAATTGCAGCGCTGTGGAATAACGATGATGATGATGGTGGTGGATAGCTGGCGCGGAGTTGGAGAGCGAGCCCATCAATGTGGGGTTTGAGCATGGAACGCGCCAGTCCGCCCCACGACGAGCAGCCCGTCCCGCCTGTAGCTCCAATTGAGGGGCCTCGGTGCATCTCAGCGAGACCCGGGGCTTGTTGTATTGGTGAGTCGTGGACTTTTGTTCATGATCACCTCCCTGGCTACCTAGGCAGGTACTGGCCAGAGCATATGACATCAAGCTGGACAACACGAATGAGGTCTCAGAACAACGCCTAGCGTTGGTCACAAGCGTTGTCAGGGCTGGAGTGTTTGCTGCACGTGTCTATCGTTGTACCTTATTTACTTGGTACCTGTTTGGAGCTCTGTTTTGAGCTCACATTGGGCTGGGTTGCGCGACCTAGGCACACGCCGGGAAGTGCAAGCAGTTGATCTGAGGTTTTGGGACCAATTCATCCTGCAGAAAAGAAAAGAAGAAAAAAAGTAGAAACGAGAATACGTTCAGATTTTACAGAGGCTCGACCGAATACATTCTTATGTTGGGTGTTGGCTGCGAATTTGCTTGGTCAATTGGCTCTGAATTCACGTCTGTGAATGTTTGCCTTGGTGCCTTAGCGCCGTTCTCAGGCATTTTGCATCTGCGATCAAGGCAAACGCGAAGCGGGTACGGAGTACCGCGCCCCATGTACCGCCGCTCCGCTGCGTCTCCGTACCACCACTTCACCTCCAGTTGCAGGTGCAAAAAGCCAAACCCGACTTCGCCGACAGCCCCCCAACGCCAAACCACCTCTCGCGCTTCCGAAAAACAGTTGCACAGACTCGCAGCCGCGCGCAGGTGACCCAGAACACCCCGGAGCATTCCGCGACTCGCTGTCGACGCACCAACTCCGCCCTAATCGCCGGCTCTGACCTGCCAAAATCCACGACGTCCGTGGTGCATTTGACGCGACCATTGGACAACCACGCGTCCAAACCCACTCGAGCACTGTCGCTACCTCCTCGACGCTGCCATCTGCGCGAACCCATTGTCGCTCGACGACAGGTCTTTCGACGGTGCCCTGCCCAGGCTTGTGATGCGCTTGTCTCCGCGACTGTAGCAAGCACCCACGCCCTCCATGGAGACCAAGCGCAAGGCCAATGGCGCTGCGCCTGTGGAAACCCCCGATCGGTCCGCGAAACGTCGCAAACTCGCTGTAAGTCGGACTCCCAGTTCCCGTGTTCCTCGGATTAGTGTAATGCTTTTGCCTGCATCGGTGCTTCCCCCCGTTCGAGTGCGCGACTTGTTGACAGCGCAACCCCCAGTCCATCGCCGGAAACACAGGAACCCGGAGAGCTAATCAACTTCCATCTCAGGAGTTCGACCTCTCCAAAGGGGAGACTCCAGAATCGACCACAGTGTATGGGTTGAGCTTCTTGGAGCAAATTCGTCGGACGGCCGACAAGAGGTCAGTAAACCCAGGCCGCATTCGACGCAATGCTATGAGCTACTAACCCTTGCCCCGTCCAGTGGTCGTCTTGTCGCAACCTACTTTGAGCGCCTGCCACCTCGCCAGAGCAATGCAGAGTATTATAAGCGAACGCGCCTGCCTATTTCTCTGGAAACAGCCGAGAACAAGCTGAACAAGGGCGAGTTCGAGACTCTCGCCGAACTCGAGAGCTACTTCAAGCGAATGATTGCCAACGCCAAGGAGTTCTACCCCCGATCATCATCAACCTTCGACGATGCAGAAAGGATCCGGAAAGCCCTGAGCAACTACATGACCAAGACAAATCCTGCCTATCACAACCGGGGCTACCAAGCCGTCCCGACTCCGCTTCCCCCAGATTCTGAAGATGCTGAAGATGAAGACGCTGAAGGAGAGGAGAATGACGACGGAGAGGGCGAGGATGAAGAAGACAACGAGGGCGCAGACAATGAGGACGAAGACGCCGACGCCGACGAAGATGAAAAAGAGGAAGAGCCCGAGGAAGAGGAGGAGGAAGAGGAGGAGGAGCCCAGCTCACGAAAGCGATCCATCATTCTCAAGCGACGGGGCTCAGGCCGTCCAACTCGCGCAGCCGCCTCCAAATTACAGGAGAGCCCGCAGCCATCGACCCCTTCCAACCTGCCTGACCATCAATTTGAGAATGTTCCTTACAAGGGCCTCAGCTTCCAGCAAGCTCAGGAAAAAATTGTTGAGGAGCTTCTGAGGCACCAGGAACCTGAGTATGTGAACATTGTTAGCTTTCTTACCCAGCTACTAATATCGCAACTAGGTACGAGGATGCTTACTTTGAGCCATTCATCAATCTCCCTCCCCGAGCTCTGAAAGATTACTACAAGGTCATCAGCGACCCACTATCCATAAAGAAGCTACAGAAGATGGTCAAAGGTGTCCACGGGCGTGGCGAGACTACAGGCGCCAGTGACTTCAAAACCTGGGGTGCTTTTGCGGAGAAGTCCAAGCTTCTCTGGAAAAACGCCTACTTCTACAATGAGGAGGGAAGCGAAATCTACACCTTGGCTCAAGAATTAGCGGTCAGTTTGCATATCCCTGAAGTTGGAACCCACCTAACTCTTAACTAGAAATTCTTCAGCAAAGAATTGAAGAAGGCACAGGCCGTCGTGCCGGAGCCTACGCAAGCGAAGATCAGACTCAAGGTTGGCCAAGGCGCAGAGTCAACGCCATCAACTAAGAAGATCACGATCCACGTCGGGGGCCGGGGTGACTCTGCAGACTCGCCAGCTCCCCAAACTATCCAATCTTCTGATGGGTCTACTAACGGCCAACCTGTCAACGGAATCCATAGTGCAATTTCTGTCCAGCCAAGTCTTCCCCAGCTAGACAAGGCCCGGAGTGTATCCGCTTCAGTTCCATCGCCTAGCCCCTCGACTATTGTTACCCTCAAGGCCGAGGATGGGTCAGCTGTGTCGCCAGTGGTTGTTCCGCGCTCGGCCAGCGCAGTTTCCGCCCAAGCCACACCTACAATTGGTGCTCCCATTCCCGCGGTCCAGTCTCAGCCGGTTCAACAGAACCCCTTGGTCAATGGCTACATGGAGCAGAAGCGATTCCGTGGCCCTGGAAAAGGTGAGTCTTGCTAGACTCCAAGCCTCTGGATGTACATTGCTAACATGACGTAGGCGTTGACGATGCTCTGATCTCCAGAGTGAAGGTTCAACTCCACCCTGCTGTTCAGGCTCAGAGCTCTACTGTCGCAACGGTCATGCCTCACCCGACAGAGATGGTGCAATCCGCCACAGTGAACTTGCCTGCTCATCTGGGTCGCGTTCTCGTCATTCCACTACTGCCGGACTTGTTGCGTACTCGGCAATACAGCCTCTGGACTGTGGTGAATAAGCAGCCCCTGAAGCCGAGTCATCAACAGGCGCTAGGACAACAGCCGCAGGAACGTGCCTTTGAGGCTATTTTACATCCTGGAGTGAACGTTGTCGAGACTCACCTCATTGCGGCTATACCTCGCTCCGAGCGTGTCCCTGGCGGTCCAGAGGTGGAACTAGAAGTATTCACCATCTTCATCAACGTGCTCAGGACTTAAACAGTCCCTTACCAACAACCTGCGGAGCATGGTAACCTAAACACACGACGGTTTCGCATGTCGATGGGCAACAGGCTAGGATACTGACGATTGATATATAACACGAGGGCTGTCTTTTTGGGTGGGATCTTTTTCGGCGTGTTAAGGGTTGTAGTGGATGGAGTAGGGTGGTGCCATTCCCAAGGTCTGGAACGGGATGTACAGGGTATCTCAAGTCGTGCCGCTTTGTTTCTTTGGTTCACTGCGTGGCATGAATGGGTCTGGTCGGAAGAGCTAGGCCTCTCTACTTTTCCTCAGTGGAAACAATTGGTAGCTCTTGGCCCCAACATCGGGCTATATAGGCACATATAATCGAAGCTGTAAAGAGGTTAAACGTGTTCATATGCGCTTTTGCCGAGTCAAAGAGCTTGCTGCGGCTAATGAGAAAGCCGTATGCCCTGCAGTTCTCAAGCCCATTCCACAATCTTGACAGCGTGCAAACACTCTGCGCAGGCCCGACCTAAAACTGCCAGCCTGTGTTAAGTCGAGTGTGAAGGATCACTCTATATGCATAACTCAGTATCCGAGCCGGCGTTGAAACTTGATGGAAGTTGTGATATTCTGAATTCTATGGTATCTCAAAGCAGAACCCAGTCCCAAGCGCCACGCAAAGCTATGCGAAAACTCCCCTGCATTCCATGCCATGCTTCCGAATTATCAATCTACGCTTGTTAATCCTTAGCCGGGCGCCGGGCGCTGCTTGATCTGCACTAGATGCTTCAGTCCAGTCTGGATGCCCATGAACTTGCGCAGCTTAGGATCGTACCATCCCAAGACGTAGACAGCCATGCAGGCAGTCTTTCCTCGTAGCTCCACTACTCCATCGACTCGGATGCATCCCCTGTTGGGAGGGCTTTTCGTCGGCTTCCAGTTCCTCGCGAATGTGAGTGACGCGGCCTGGATGGCAGCTTGAACGCGAGGGTCCAGTTGCGTTTCACCGCCAAAAAGAGTACCGATGATGTCGCCGCTCCCTGTCGGAAATTGGCCTTGAGGGGGCCGTTCCGCTTGTCCAAGTATTCGCACCGTTTGCTTTCCAGTTGTACCAAACCCGCTACCTTGCTCTTTGAGACGGTCAAGGGTTACCGACTGCCATGTAGGGTCGGGGGCATTTGGGCCGTTGAGACCCAGAGCTTTGGCGACGTCTTGCACTGTCTGTTTGAAGAGAAAGTTGACAAACGTCCACGCTGTCATTGCAACCGCCTTTGGATATATGGCCTTGTCCAAGTGGCCTGCCGCGGTCGAGTCGATAGGTCGGTCGCCCCAGAAGAGTCCATCTTCATCAACAATGAGACTGAACACAGCTTGTTAGCGAGGACATGACGTCCGAGAATAAGCTACATACCCAGCAACATAGTGTTTTGGAGGAGGAGCAGGCGGATATATGATGTCTAGCCACAGCTTCCTAACTGAAATAGCACCACCACCCAGGAGCCGAACGAAAGCCGGGTTCTTCTCGACCCCTCGTTTGATCTCGTCTGCCAGGCCGACTTTTGAATGTGTTAAAAATGGAGGACATGCTCGTTCGGGTGGTTGACTTACACTTTATCTCCTTCTGAAGCTTTGTATCTTGGTTGACTTTGACAAACATCTCCCACTCTGGATCAGATCCCCGGTACGGTGGCTGCTTGACTTCCTTCGTGGTAAATGGAAACGGGAGGAACAAGATCGGCTCGTCCTCCTCAGCCATGTTCTGCACCTCCTCCTTCTCCTTGTCGGACAAAGCCTCCCATTCTGCGTCGGCCCAATCGAGTAGTGGATCGAAGACGACAGTTGCGAAAATCTGCCAGCAAGTATATAACACAATGGTCGTGAAGACGGCTCGTCTATGCGCTAGGTTAGGATATCGCATTCATGAAAACGTGGTGGGGCGAGGGAACAAACCCTATCCGTTGCCGGAGGCTTGGGCCATAGGACCGAGATTGGGATATAGGCTTAGGAAAATAAGTCGGCAAGTTCGAGGGGGGGTTTTGTCGGCGCCATGGAAGGAATGATATTTGTTTCGCAAACGGTCGAAGTTGTCGGTTGAAGGCTCGTTGTGCTGGGATCGCAGAGAGGGTCACGGGCCGAACGGCAACCCGTCGGGCCAACATCCCGTTTTCGAAGAAGCCAGAAGGCTAAGGCCGTAAATAAATGAAGAGACTGTAAAAGAGAAGACTTGTCCTCGCCGCCTCGTCGCGCCGCTATAACAGAAGAAGCATCATGACAGTGGCGATTGCGATGGTGACGGATCGTCTTCGCCCGGCCCGCGCGGTTGGTGGCCGAAACGGCGACCTGTACCGTGCGCGCCGGGCGAAACACTGTATGACGGAACAACGAGGCCGCGAATCCCGACACGTGCAACGGCTGGGACTCGTCGTGCCTAGAGCTTGCGACGTCTCAAGCTATCTCAGCCTGGCCTTGCCTACAACCAAGCTTCATCAACCTCTACGCCAAAATGAAGCTCACCATTGGGCTCAGCACCGCCCTCGCCAGCTTCGCTGCTGCCGCGCAGCACGCCGCCGAGGTCTACATTTTGCCCGCGACCCAGTCCGCGTCGTCGACCACCATTTCACCGAGCATCGCCCGCTTGATCCTCCTGCAGCGTCTTGCCCCCTTGGGTAAAGATGCATCGTTCAGCGATGTTCCCGACACCGCCAATCCCGAGGAGGTCGTTGCCTTGATGAACAAGTTCGGAAAGGAGCCTCTGCAATTGTTCGCCGACGACGAACGCGTGTCTCCGAGCCAGCTGGTTGTTATGTTGGAAGGGATGACGGATACTCAGATCAACGACATGGGTGTCGCCCTCGAGATGCAGCCCGCCTTCACCATCGCGAATCCGCCTTCGAAGAGCGCCCACGACCAGCTACTGAAGAACGACTTCTACAATGCTGGAATCACAAACGAGCACGATTGTTCTCTGGACCAGATCACCAACCCCTTTGAGGAGAGCTGCTGGAGTGGGAAGTCGACAGTCGCCAAGTACGATGTATCCAAGGTAATTGATATCGCATCTCCCTATCGGGACTAACATACTGACTTCTCCAACAGAACTCCGAGATCCTTGCCAAGTTGGTGAAGCAGATTTCGCAGCTCACGAAACTTGCTGCATCTGGCGAAATGGAGACCACTCTCGTTCTTCTTCCCTCGTCCGATTCGACCAGTCCGAAGCAGTGGTCCGACAAGTCCCAAGAGCTTCGGCGCCGACAAGCCGAGGCTATCATCTCTTCCGATGCAACTGATCCTACCACCCAGACCTCCGCTGTCAGCAGCGCGCCCCCTGCCTTCTTCACCGGAATCGGCTCTATTCCTTCCTGCTTCAACTCGAAGGAGAGCTGTACCAACGGCACCGGAAACTGCTCCGGCCGTGGCTCATGCTTGAACAAATACGCGAAGACGGACGGTACCGATGGGAAGGAGGTGTGCTATACTTGCCACTGTCTCAGCACTGCGAGTGAGATGGGCAGCGTGACGCACTGGGCCGGTCCGGCCTGCACAAAGGCGGATATCAGCGTCCAATTCTGGTTGTTTGCTGGCTTCACAATTGTCATGATAGGCGTTCTGAGCCTTGCCATTGGCATGTTGTTCAGCGTTGGCGAGGAGAAGCTTCCAGGTGTCATCGGTGCGGGAGTGTCCAGGTCTAAGTAGAATGGCAATGCGAAAGAGACGCAATGGCGCGTCTGGGAGGCAGGATGAGGGAAGCGTGTAGGTCAGCCGGCGGGTCTCAAACGCCCCAATAACCCAGAGCGGCATGTACCATACCGGTGTATTGATATACGGGCGTCATAAAGGCAAGGAGCTTGTATCAGGTGCCTTAGTAATAGAGGCTTCTTCTGTTAGTCTGCAATTCAAGATTTTTAAAGTACTGCCTATTCTGCGTACGTCATTGCGTCTCGTTCAGCTCGTTTATAGTCGATGTACAGGGCCGAATTGACGCACTTATTCGTATTAGAAGGGCGCGTCGACCCCCAGCACGGCGTTTTCGCGACTCTCCGGCTGATACGAAGCTGGTGATATCAAATGAAGCTCGGCTCAGCCCCTTATCCTGTGGCTGGTTCGGCCAATCAAATCGTCGAAGACTAGCACCGCCCCATTAAGCGTGTTCCTTCATGATTACGGTCGGACTTTATGCAAAACTCCGTTTCTAACCTCTTGTGACATCTGACGCCTTTAAGAAAAGGATAGGAATCTCCGCCGTCAAAGTAAAGTCCGCCGGACTTGTTTTCTCCCCTTGGGTTATTCTTCGGGTCCGATCTACGTTACTTTCCTGCCAGTTTATCCGGATTCGGCCGTGTTCGCGTTGAGATGCTGTCGAGTGCCGACCGGCCCAAGCCAGCTACGGCCAAATGGGGGGCGGCCTGCCAGCAGTGTTCGATAGCGAAAGCGAAATGCATCAGGTCCAACACAGCTCCTGGAGCCAAATGCGACAGGTGAGTGGGATTTCTCCTTGCGATTGACACAAACCAAGTGGATGCCGGGGGTGAGAAACGTCTCATTTGATTGTGGCCCTGGTGCCGGTGCTGCCGAAGCCCCGAGCTTCAGGTGTAAGTGGTCGGCTTCGCCGGACACGCGGCCATGATAGCTTCCCTCGCCATCCAGCAGCACGAATTAGATGGGCTAACCTTGGCAGATGCGAGAGACTGGTCAAGACTTGCTCTGAACAGGTTCATCGACCTCGAAAAAAGAGACAGCCAAAGCCTTCGTAGGTGATCCCTTGAGGTGGAGGCGCTTTGCATGACGTTGCAGCACCTTCACCCACGCATATCATGACCAGGGTTGTCATGATGGCGTCACTGTTAGGCATGCTGCAGGATTTTAAAGCATTTGACTGACAGAATGAGACAGGAGAACGGCGCAAATTGAAGAGAGACTCAACGGCCTCGTCAATCTACTAAAAGCATCGGGAGGATTGACAAATGCCGACCTTGCTACCGACACGACATGCATCCCCACTGAAGTAGATCCGGCTGTCTCCAACCAACAAAACCCTTCAAAGCGTCCTGACAGCTCCTTTGCTCCCAGCGATAACCCTTGGGCCATCCCGGAGGCATACAACTCTTACGCTCCGCCGTCATGTATATGCCGACCGGAGAGCGGGGATGCGCCTCCCCCGCCAGACACTGACGACGTGCTGCTCAACATCTACCGCAACGAACTACAGGCGCTTCACCCCTTTGTGGTGATACCCAACAGTGTTACGGCGACAAAGCTCAAAGCCCATAGGCCCTTCCTCATGTCGGCTATCAGGATGGTCACGTCATTCCGAAGCCTCCGGTCAATGCGAGCTCAGATGTATTATCTGATGCAGCACATCGCTGACCGCATGCTGATCCGGTCAGAGCGGTCGCTGGACCTTTTGATGGGTATTCTCGTGATAGCTGCATGGTACCAATACCACTGCTTCATGCACGCCCAGCTAAACAACCTGATTGCTCTGGCTGCGACTCTCGTCGGCGAGCTAGGCTTGCATCGGAGCCCCGGTCTTCTCGAGCGGACGAATCTGATGGTTGTGAAACCATTCTATCCAGAAAGAAGAACCAATGAGGAAAGGCGAGCCCTTCTCGGGGTCTGGTTTTTGTCATCCGCGTAAGATAATCTTTTCTGTATCCGGTTTTTGAGCTCAGCAGCTGATTTGGAGTAGGATGTCCTTGGGATTCGGAAGAATCGAGTCGATGAGATACACCAAGTACATGCAGGAGTGTTCCAAGATACTGGAAGACGACAAGGAGTGCGAGACAGATGTGAATCTAGTTCTCCTAGTTCGCATCCAGCACTTGACGGAACGTATATCCCTTCTCAACTCTCCAGAAAGCCCGGCAGAAGAAATCGCTGGCCTTGCCACCGCACCCATGTCAGCCTACGTCTCGGCTTTCCAGGGCGAACTTGATCGCATCAGAAACAGTTTACCAATGAATCTGAAGAACGATAGTCAGTCGCACCAAATCCACGACTAACTTATCTCTCTAACCATCACAGATATCATCAACGCATTTCTCAATACAGCGACACTCCGCCTCTATGAACCGCCCGTTCTGGATACCCCCCGAATCATCTCCATGTCCGAGTCGCTCACTTCTCCAACACTAGGGGCCGCCTCTGCCCTCGACATATTTTACCAGTCCAGAAATGCGCTGAAGACTTTCTTCGATAACTGGCTTTCGATTCCAGTTTCCGAATATTACCGTCAAACAACCCCGATTGCCGCTCAGCTTGTCTACGGTCTTACCATGCTCGGCCGGTGGGCAAAGTTTACTGTACCAATTACGTTAAATTCACCGCCGACGCCGATGCCAGTAGACACCAGTGGAAACCACCTCAACAGAGACTTGTTCAGATCTGACTCGGAGTATGCTGCTAGCACGACTTCACGGAAGCCAACGCCATCTGAGAGTCCCATGCCTCGGGAAAGCGACCCGCCGGAGCGTGGACAAATTGTTCTTCGGGAGGGGACCGATCCAAGATTACCCGGGGCTGTGGCAGCGCTCCGTTCCCAGATCCAAACCCAGCCGGGTCTCTCTCTCGACGTGTCTGGCATTCTCTCAGGAATCTGCATTCGCTTCGAAGAGGCTAACGCAACGTTTCAGGCTGGCCCGGCAGAGCCTGGTGCGGCGGATCACACCCTTTGGAGCATGAGCGCAGTCAAAGTCCGCATTACTCGAGCGAAGCTGGAGCGGTGGGCGGAGATTGTGGCCGCTGGGACTGAAGCACTGAAGCTTGATGACGACAACACCCGAGACACAAACATGGAAGATACCGAGAGCACGGGGACCGACAAGTCAAGCATTGGGGGGTCTGAGCCCTATCTAAATCACACCGACTTGTCAGCTGACCCAATGGCCGCCAATTGGAATGCCACGACGCCATGGACGAGCGAGATGCTGCAGGGAGTTGACCCTTCGATTTGGTTTGATGGGTACCTAGACTGGGGGGCGGTCATCATGAATTCAATGGGGAACTTGGAACAATAGATGGATAGGAAGAATGACGAGGAACAAGCGACAGATGAGATGGCATGACACTTGATAGTTTAATAGTATAATTTATCACCTTCTTACATTCAACCAACTCTCAAGGCTTGCATAATAAACTGATTATAGCTATAGAAGAATTTCCCAGTATCTCAGTCAGCCCTCTCTGTTGGATCGATCGATACCCGAACGGGATATCCGGTGACTTGTCTTGCATTGAGACGGGAGGAATTCGGAACAGGAGCCGTGCGGCTCATCCCGGGCCGATCGCTCTCCTTTATTTCCAGCGTAGTAGACGTCATCGCGAAATTAAAGGATTCCTCCATACCTTCTTCGTTAAGCCATTCAAGAATCCGGACTCCGAGGAGTATCCTTTTTCGTGCCATTTTGGGTGACATGCGCTAGTAAGCTCATCTTGGCGCCGTTGTTAAAATCATTTAGTTGGAAGAGGTGCCACCATACAAGGGTCACCCTGCAGCAGTCTTGACCAATGTTTCCTTTTGTTTTGGGGAGAACAGTGTGTTCTCCGCGTCATTTATTATCTCATTAGCCTCACAAGAAAGAGATTCATGAATGTTGCTAAAAGCTACCTTGCAAGGAGACGACATGTCCATTCACCGCTATGCCAGACGGTAAGACACTTACACTTGGAAGGGCCACATCTCTCTGGCTATTCCATTAACGTGGCTATCCAGCTACTTGCAGTTGGTTCCAAACTCGGCGAGGTGAATGTGCATTAGCTGTTTCTTGCTTTTTACTTCCCTGACGGTGCTAGTGCAAGCTGCCACTCGGCCGGCAGTACTTCCAAGACGTTGCGTACCTACATAGAGGTTCAGGTGTTTGAAATTTAAACCAATGGGATTCTTTGAGTCCCCAGGTAGCGCCTCAATTGAGTTTAGGAAGGCAGCCGGGTCCTTGATATCGGATGCTCACAACGCCACACTTGCAGCCAACATGTTGAGCTCGGTGACGTGTATCGGTGAAGGATTGAGAGTCATGTGCCTAAGCTGAACCCAATGCCTGATGCGTCGTAGTGTCCTATCGTACGTGAAGAAAGCGATTCTGAGGCGGATGTGACCGCAGGCTACTGTTGAACAGGCGCACTACCGATGAAATATGTTGGGCGATGCCCTCGTTGTGCAACAGCTTAGAAGATCGTCACCAGCTCGCCATCGCTCGGCCTGCATCACATGGGGTTCGACGTCTCGCCGCTATCGCAACTGCATTTCGTGTTCTGGAACCGCTGGTCTAAATGGAGGCCACATCGCGAACTTGCCCTTGTTTCCTCCCCTGGACGTCGTCGTACAGCGCCTGTCCGTCGCCGATGCTCGGAGCACCGTGGCTGAGCGGTATCATGGTGCCGGCAGTACACTCTCGTGACTGGAATTGGACGGAGACAGAGGAACTAAACCCGGGACAGGGTTGATTGTACATGTTGAAATCAAGGGCTTGGTCTCTCTTGACGGATCTTTTAGCAACCAGTGCGACTGGTGAGTTGACTCACTGGCTACCATCCGGCCCCCAATTGCCAACCCTTGCGAGTTTTTCGCTGGGAGCATGGCACTGGTGCAGCAATACGGTCGGTGTGGCGCCGTAGTCGCTGCCCGAAGCAATCGATCGCCGATGAAGACGATGGCTGGCTCACGAACAGAGATTATCAAAGTCGGTAATCTGCCGGGCTGAAGAAAGGAGAAACCCGAGATACCATGTGCGGAACAGCTATGTAGGTGCGCACGACACGGAACAACGGTCCAGTGATTTTAGCCTCAGACCGAGCTTTGTGCACACAAAGTGAGGTTGTACATAATCTGCTGAGATCCCTTGTCCAATATTTCCTGTTGATTGGCAAGGGTTGTTGTCTAGCTGTGAACTTTGCCACTCACACCGCCGAGTTTTCATCCCCAACGCCTCTAGTCTAAACAGCAAACTTTACTTCAAACTTCCGTTTCTACGAATGGGAGCGCACAATACCGATTTGCCAAGATGCGGGCCGGTCTGAAGCTGAAGGTGTGGGAAGAGACACGACGGGATCTGTGGTCCGCTCGGGCTTCGTCCAACCCTCGGTGTCCGCAGGTGCGGATGCTCGCTCATGTACTCGTCCACACCGGCGGCCAATATCGGTATCTGATCAGCCGCCTTGCTTACGATAGCCAGGAGAAATCAAGGAAATGTGCATCTGCAGAATGCAGTCTTGACCAACGGCAAACGCAGTTATAGAGTGTGGAAAGCCTCGATCCTCCTCAGTGGCTATTTCTTGGGGTGAGAGGGAGGGCGAGGGTCGGCGCTCTTAAAGGTGCGTGCCCTACCCTGCTGACGATTGATGGGTGTAGAGTAAGTGCTTGTTTGCTTTTGTGGTTTTCGTACGCTCAGATACCAGCCAACTGATACCAGACACGGGGCAAGGCGTCCTGGTTGGCTTGTTAGGGCGTCGGGATGGTTCTGTTCTCGATTGTGGCTTAGGTATCTATGCCCGACCTGGCCCTTTCCGGGGGGTGCCAAATTACCATGTCAACCCTTGTCATCGCGGGAATCGTACTGATGCCCCCACCGAGGTAGCAGTCAAGTGAAAGCTTCGTGCTTTGTTTCGTACAATTCCTGGGAAGTTACTTATGATCATTACCACCCTACATGTCAGCGGCATGGTGCTTCCTGGGAGAGCAAAATGAGAGTCTCCTCACGATTGTTTGCCTGGGTGGCATGGGGATCGAGCATGCTGTGTAAATGGCCTGTTTCACTAGAAGGCAAACCCATTGGAGAAACCTAGTCGCCGCTCCTGCTCCTTTCCCGCACTCACACATGTCATACATTCGCTAGAGGCTGTTGAGATACATACCTACCTACCTAGAGACGAGCGCACCCAGTAGTTAGGGTACAGACCGCTCAATGCCCGGAGCCCGCAGCCGCCATGCCTCCGCCGATTGCGAACCACACATTTCCAACTTCGCAAAAACGAACCATTTCGGATTGCCTTGCTGTATGATGAGCCATAATCGCGGTTGCCTCATTGCACTGCCCTGTTTTGATACGCCTGCGTCTTGCCGCCAGAGCGACGGGAGGCGGGAACAGTCGGGTTCCAAACACCCCCCTCCCTCAGTGAGCCCGATTGGGGCGTGGATGACCCGTGACAATACAAGGTAAATTGCCGCCCGTTTGACTCTTTGATGCGCATGATTGGAGATGGCAGAGAGGCCATGTGACTGATGATGGAGAAAGGCGCCCTAAGTCTCGGTTTATTTGCGACCGACGGCCTGGCCTACAATGGGATCGGGCTGCGTAGGATATTGGAGAGAGTCAACAGAGCCAGATCTTTGGCCCGACGGCACCAGCCAAGGCGACGAGGCCCAAGGTTGTTCTGCCCTTTCCGATGACTCTTCCGTCTTTCTGCCTCTTCATTTGCCTTCTTTTCTGCTTTCTCTGTTGCAAAAAAAAGAAAACTGACCGGCAATGCACGACAGCTCCGCCGCCACCGAGGCAGCCACTGCCAATACATCAGCTGCCGCCTCGCCGCAAAATCGTTTGGATTTGGATTTGTGTGAGTGATGCCCAACCTGGTTTATATCACGGCAGGCAATGCCTGTGCAGAACTTAGATGTATGAATACGCTAACAGTCCCTTCAAGTGCTGCTGCGGCCACGGCGGCATGAAGGTTACCGTCGATCCTTGCCCACACTGTGGAATTCCTCGTTGCCCCAACTGCAACACCCAGAAATTCAACACGCGCGGCAGCGACGAGCTTCCGGAGCCCAAAGACGAGAGCGAATCGCGATATTGACTCTGGCGCCTGGTGTTTGCTTTCTCCGAATCAGAGAGTACGTCAAAAAGCTTGTCAGTTACTGGGTATGGGGGGTGGAAGGTCAGGGGCGACACAGGGGCGGTGGTGGACAAGGTGTTAACAAATACGTTGAAAAGAGCAAATGTCTTGATTTTCTAGTGTTTACACAGGCGAAATTACTGGCCGTGGTTGTGGTTGTGTTTGGAGTGAAGATGTGTGTCACCTGCTATCCAGGATATCCTAGACTAACCAGCTCTCCTAGGATTGCCAGGCCCCTCCACACCTCATCCCTACTGTACTTCGTACAATGCGACTGTATCGAAGTGATCGACAAGCCGAGGGGCGAAACCTCCGAGGCTGGGTTACTGCCGCCATTACCACCTGGGTTGACCCTCCCCAGACCGATGCTTGGTTGGCTCGGTATTCACCCAAGAAGTCCGTCACCGACAAAGACGAGAACAAGCCTTGGATCAGCTTTAAAGATGAGTACGAATCTGAACTTAGCGACATAAGATTCTTCATAAACCCTGATGCACGCTCCGATCCTTTGGAAGACAATGCGAATAGAATCGAAAGCTTCTGCCAGGGAGCTGAGCTTGACCTCGACACTGCTGTCACGCCATCTGGAGAAACTCGCATTGCAGCCTCGCAGCATCAGACCAAGGCATGGGTGTCAGACCGAAACTCCAACTTCCAAGACTCAAATACCCCGTTCGACTACGATAGGGGGCTCTCTCCAAGACAATTGTTCGAGGTGCTTGGGCACAAGGTATGTTTAGTTCACCCTTTGTATAGTAAAATTGAAAATAAAATGACCAATACTGACTTGGGTACCCTGAAGTCATTACCGGATGATCCCGACGAGCGAAATGTGGTTCCTCCACGACGAATGTATGTATCGCGGTTTCTACTGAAAGCTCTGGCACGAAACTAACGAATAATTACAAGTTATATCAACCATGCAGATAGGCTTTGTTTTCTAAGCTTAATCAGAATCTTGTCTGCATCACAAGCGGTGGGTTGTCGGGAATTATTTTCCAATTACATAAACCCAGGACCCGAACCCCGTGTCAGTATCACAGACTCTGTACGTGACGCAACTCTTCAAGGTAGTGTAGTTGGACTCCAATGCTGACATTTTGGCCTTATTAAAGAACTCATGGGACGGCCCCTTCATAATTCGTATGGATTTTCCGTACTTTGCCTTGAGCAACTTGGACCGAGAAGACACACGACCCTTGAGAGGAACGAGAAAACTTCGCCGTCGTCACGACTTTTCTTTCCTAAACCCCAAGAAATCGGAAGAGGAAGGCTGCGATGAGGAACCTGGTTACAGATTTCTCTATGAACCGACCTGCTCCTTCTTGGCTACCGGGAAGAGTGAACAACGATGGACCGCTATTTGCCTCAACGAAGACTCTTTTGAGGCATTGCCTTTCTTGGATACAGAAGACGACTTGGAGACAGATGGCCTTGACCCTGACTACGAAGATGTTGACCCCATCATCCTCGAGGCTCCTTTCAAGAACTGGGTTGCCCCTCCTCGAACATACTCCCTCCAGTTCGCAGACAGGCGGTTCAAGACAATGGTGAATCATCAACAAATCATTCACCAACAGTTCAAGGCTAGTCTGAGCCGTTTTGTAGGTTATACCACCTGCCCAGTGCAACAACTAGAGCGAAAACCCACTTGACGTTATTGCTCTATGCTGAACGGTATACTTAACAGACACTGACAAATGGTAGTCCCCAACCTCCGCCCAGGATCCGCGTGATCATCTTTCCTCGAACCAAACAAAGGAATGGACAACAAAATCCCTAGCAGCCCTCAGTTTGATACTGTACTCTGTATCCCAGCTGCGTGGCGAGTGGGGAAGATTCTTTGCGGAGGAAGTTGTCTTCGACCAAAACGAACTTCCTACAGGCCGGCTGTTGCAATCACTACGGGACGATAGAATGGCGTTGAAGGCGTTGAAGAATTTGCGCAATTCCCTGAACGAACTCAAAATTATTGAACAAGGCATGGAGGGATCCAAGAGGCAATTCGAAGAAATTAGGCTTCAGGTAAGAGAGTACACGAGCGTTCAAATTGTATGCTCATTCCCGACTCTTTGAAGTAAGACTACACATACCCAATACGCAGTCAAGCTGACTTGTATGTGCAGCGACAGAATGAGAACGGAGACGCTCAGCGAGATCTTTCGCAGAGTGTTCGAACGTTGACAGTATTCAGCGCTGCTAGCATGCTTGTGAGTACAGACACACAGAGAACGCTGGTCTTAACGATGCAATCCCACTGACTAGTCAAGATCATGGCCCTTTTGGCTTTGGCGGGCCAACTTTTCGGCACTACCTCGTACTTCAAGTACATTATCTTGGGCTCGGCTGTCTCTGTGGCCTTCCTTTGCCTATGCTCTCTGGCGTTTCTCATGAAATGGCGCTGTAGGTCCCGGAGGAGACGGCACAGGCTTTGGGACTCGTGGGTAGGCGGACAGGTGTGGCGCCCAAATCCAGACCAAGATCCAGATCGATTAGCAGGATAAACTCAGCGATGTTGACATTGGACACCCAACCTTCACCGAGATGTGGTCACGGGAGGATGACTGCGTGTGACCTGCTGCATGATCCTGCAAGGCAACTTGCCAGCGAGGACGGCTACGTATGCATCTCAATGCAACGGCCGACGCCCTGTCTCAGAATAGGTCTGGGATGTTACTCCGTCAAACGAGGCTGTCAGACTGCATAATCCGGCCAGGCGGATAGCAGATTGTCATGCCCTTATCCTGGCGGGGTAAATATGACAGCGGGCATCGGAGACGGGAAGGCGGGAGGACAAAGGCTGTGTCCAATGTGCAGCTTTCCCCGTCGGTCGAGAACTAGGCCTTTCCTGTGGTTGTCGTCGAGTGGTTGTCGCGGGCTGAGTTCGCCTCGTGATGGGAAACATCGCCAGCCAATGGCTGCCACCGGGCTACAGCGGTTGCATCACACAGCCAATAACGACATGTGCCAGCGCATCCTCGCAGCTCCGACGACGCTGTAAACCGCGTGGCTGTTCTCTTCCACAAATCGCGGCGTTCCCTTTCGCGAGTTATCAGGCTCGGTGACGCATCGCTCACAGAGCCTCTTGCTGCCCGATTTCCCAGGTATCCTGCTCTACTAGTATATGGCGTAGGGCCGTCATCAACTCTACAGACCGTCACGAGGCAACCGACATCCAGCTCGATTTGTACCGCTTCAGAACAAAGAACCACCTATCACAACATCACCTTCGCCTGTGATCGACCGTGGCTATGGCGACGTGCACCATCAACGGCATCCAGGACCTGCTCGGTAAAGCAGGGCTGGACACTCCCGTGCCGGACTTCCCTGGCGGCGACATTGTGCACAACCCGCAGGACATCTTCCGGGCTTACTTGGCCGAGACGCTGCAGAAGTTGGTCGACTGCGACAGGGTGGTGGCTTATGAAGCTATTCAGCCATCCAACATGACGGGCATGGGCGATCTCGTCATCGTCTCGCCGAGACTGAGGCTTAGAGACGTCAAGCCCAAGGATCTAGTCACAGATCTAGCTCACAGAGTACGATCGCCGAGTCTACGCTCTTACACGGAAAGGTATCGTCACTAACATGTGTCTGCGTGACCAGCTGCCTCGATCGCCGCCTTTCGCCTGTCCTATCCCGGACGGCATTCACCTGCGCGTCTTGTCGTCGCCTAACACGCTCTCGCGTCTTCTGCTACCATACATTCATGACCGTAACAAGTCATACGGGTACGATGCATCGGTAGGGTTGGCCGACGCCAAGGCGCCAGAGGGTCCCAAGAAGAAGGTGATTGTCGAGTTCTCGTCTCCGAATATGGCGAGCGAGTTCCAGGTGTCGCACTTGCGCAGCACCCTCGTTGGTGCATACGTTGCTAACATCCATGCCGGAATGGGGTGGGACGTTGTCAAGATGAACTATCTCGGTGATTGGGGGAAGCAGATTGGTCTTCTCGCAGCCGGATGGCAGCGGTTTGGCTCCGAGGAAGAGTTCCAGAGCGCGCCGCTTCAGCATCTGCTTCACGTGAATCACAAGATCAAGGAGCTCTTCAAACCAGAGGAGGAGGAACGCAAAGTAGCCAAGGCTGATGACAAGGACGTGACTGAAATTGAGTCGCGTGGCTTGTACGCGGAAAGGGATGACTTTTTCAAGAAAATGGAGGACAGGGAGCCCGAGGCCATCGCTCTGTGGCAGCGATTCCGCGACGCCACTGTGGAGGACTACAAGGAATCATATGCACGACTTGGTATTCAGTTCGATGAATATTCTGGGGAGTCCCAAGTCAGCGCCGAGTCGGTCGCGGAGGTCGAGACAGCGTTGAAGGAGAAGGGCGTCTACGAAGAGCACGACGGGTCCTGGATGATCGACTTTTCGAAGCACAACGCCAAGGGACTTTCTACCGCTGTGGTGCGATATAGGAACGGAACTACGTCGTATCTTTTGAGAGACCTAGCGGCCGTGCTGGACCGGGCCAAGGCGCACTCGTACGACAAAATGATATACGTCGTTGCTATGGAGCAGGAAATGCACTTCCATCGTGTTACCAAGACCCTCGAACTGATGGGCCGAGCCGATCTCTCCGAGAAGATTCAGCATGTCGCGTTCGCCAAGATCACTGGCCTTCTCGACCAGTTCAAGGATGCCCAGCTGCTGAGCGACTATATTGACGGGTGTCGGCTGACTATGCAGGCTGAGATGTCGGACGACACGGAGGATCCAGTCTTTGTGACCAAAACCGACAAGTCACTGGAATCTCTTGGACTCTCCGGTCTTTTTATCCAGGATCTCAATCACAAGAGAACGACATCCTACGCATGCGACACCAAGCGCATGACATCCTTTGAAGGCGAGACCGGCGCGGCGATCCAGAACTGCTACGCACGACTCCTTTCGATCCTCGAAGCGAAACCCGAAGAACTCGACTACGCGACTCTGGATTACTCGCAGCTAGAGACGGAGGACCACTCTGAGATCCTCCGCATCATGACACAGTTTCCGGACACAACCTACGGATCGTTCAAGAACCTGGAGCCAACGGCCATCATCATTTACCTGGGGCGACTGGTTGACCAGGTCATGTTGACTCTCGACGACGACGACGAACAGGATTGGACGGGTCGGGAGGAGGCGACAAAAGCGAGGATGGCGCTCTACGAGACTGCGAGGCAGGTATTGGAGAACGGACTAAGGATGCTGGGCCTTTCTCCATGGAGTCCGTAGAGTCTGGTACTGGGCCGTTTCTGATCCGTTTAAGTCTTTTGATTTGATCTAAGTTTTGGTTCCTAATTTGACCCAAGTTTGGATGAGATACCAGCGTACGGCTGCTTTACTGCGAGGAGGAAAATGGTGAAATCGAAGGCCGCAGGCGTTTTTGACTACTGTATCTGGCGGGACATGGGCTTATTGAAGCTGACCCAGAATATTGTCGGGAGGATGGCCAAGTATTCTGGAAGAACAACAGATGGCTGGCACGCCTGGTGAGCCAAGGGCTTGAGCTGTAGGCACACACCAAAGGGGGACGCAGCGAACAAGAGATTGTCTTTGTTTATGCAATAATGAGTTGTTGGTGACGGGATATAAATAGTCTTGATGAGACGGGACCTTCTTTCTGATGCAAATTTATCACTAATCGATCGAATGCCGACGTCGAGTTGCCCGTTTGCTTGGACTGCGAAAGATCTTGAAATTACGAAATATTTCAGCCAGCAGTTTCGTTGAGCCACTGATGGAGAAAACAAACACCGTAACTAAGCTAACATGGATGCTCTGGAATACTGTACTTGCTTTGATGAATTTGCCGAAACCTCATTACTTATCGAGCTTCGTCAAGGTGCCCTACCTCTAACCAAGGCAGAGCGAGTCGGTACTTTGGGCGAAGGCGGGAGGACGGTCGCTATCAATGATGGTAAATGCCGACGAATCCTCGCAGATGCAGAGGCGGGCAGCGGCGGTTTAGAAGCCTGCAGAGTGCTGACTGATTCGGATCGACCTGGAACGTTGCAAACACACCTCCATCCTAGCCAAGAAGCTGTGCTAATCTTCGTCGACGTTCACAAGTCTCCCACTCATTACCACCTAAGAATTGACATCCCCGACTAAACATTACGACCCAGCTAGAAACAGCCAGAACCTCGACACGATGACTTCAGCTGCCCCGCAGGATGCCCCGCCATGGTGGACGGCCTTTCCCGAAGCACAGGCGTCATGCCCCCGAGTAGAAGCCTCTGAAGTGGCCGCGCTTCTCGAAAAGATATCGGCAAAGGGCTCAGACGCAACCAGGGACTTCCTGCTCGTCGATGTGCGCCGGACGGACTGGGAGGGCGGCACTGTGTCGACCTCCATCAACCTCCCCGCACATACTTTCTACCAGACCCGGCCCGTCATCTACCAGCTTTGCAAGCAGGCAGGCATCCGAAGGGTCATCTTCTACTGCGGTAAGACCCTGTTTGATCTCGGAGTAGCTCAACGCGCGTTCGCTGCTGACGCCTCCTGTCGCGAACAGGAAGCTGTGGGAGCAGGGGCCCTCGCTGCGCCAGCTGGATGCAAGACTATCTCAACGAGGTCGGCGAGACTGGCATCAAAGCTGAAATCCTCGCCGGGGGGATCAAGGGCTGGCAGAAGGCGTATGGAGGGAGACTTATGGATTACTATGACGAGAAGATTTGGGCAGAACGGAGCAAATAGGTTTAGTTGGTACTGGTCCTAAGGGCATTCCCTCTCTTGGTATCTAGCAAGATATACCCGAGCGAACAGTCTCATGGACATGACTCATTTTCGACCGCAAACTCCAAGCAAGCGCCTCAGATTTCCATCCTCCCATCCCATCGTCCGTCTATCGGTGTTGTCGATCGTCGCCGCCGATTCGTTCCAGAGCCTCGAGCATCACCACGGAGTTACCACGGATGACCTGTCGCCAGTGTCAGTATTAAGCGCATAGAGAAGTTGTGATTCCAAAAGGACGTACCGCCATGCCGAGTCGGACTTTCTCGCCGCCCTCTTTCTCCTCCACCGCCTCGTCCAGCACAATGTTCAGGAACACCTGGTTTGGTCAGCACAGCCCGTTAGAAACACACAGCGCAATATTTGCTCGCTTACATCGTAACCACGGAGGACGCCGATGACCTTGCGACTACCGTTCAGTTGGACAAAAAGTCGCTTGTCGAGGTACTAGGCAGAAAAGTTAGGTGTGATGCTCGAAGCGTTGGGTCGCAAGAGGGATTGATGGCGGGGAACTGCCCTGCCACATGGGCAGGAGCCGTACGAGCTAGAATCAGAAAGGGGATCTTGCACATACCTTCTTCAACTCGGGCTGGGCGGGTGCCATCTTGAGCAGTTCAATGAGATATCTTGAACGCTGTGGTGTTGCGACGCGATGGCGGCAGCTTGAGCTACCATTTCACACCCCGGTTTGAAAAATCGGGTCACGTGCGATAAGATAAGAATTCACGTCACGGCCGCATGTCGACGGCGCCGGGCGCAACTTTCAAGATTCGCAAGCATTCACTTTCCGCAGTGTCGCGCTTAATAATTCTGTCAAAATGAGCTCGTTCGGAGCGAAGCGCAAAGCAAAGGTCATCAAAGTGGTGGATGAAAACGATGTCGCTGAGCAAACGCCCACCGCGAGTACTGGCGACGAGCCAAAAGCTGGTGAGCATTCCTTAATTCCTCTTCGCGACCATTGCTGATGCAGATCAAGGCTGACCTCTACGAATAATAGAATCTCCGAAGCCGGTCTTTGGATCTAAATCCGGACGAAAGCCTTTTCGACAGTCGGGACTAAGGAAAAGTCTCAACCTGGCCGACAGCGAGGGTCTTGGAGAAGCACCCCCTACCAACAACGACGGCGAGGACGATGACGGCCCTGTGGTGGTGCGACCAGCAATCAGCAGGTCAAGTTCGTTGAAACACAAGAAGCGCCCCAACAAGTCATCACGGCTCTCGTTTGGTGGAGATGAAGCTGTTGCGGGTGACGAGGACAATGCCGAAGTCTTCACGCCGAAGAAGGTACCGCTTGGCCAACGGGCTCTCGAGAACAGCGCCATCAAGAGGGGCATATCGTCAAGGGGTCTTCCCATGCGGTCGCTAGGGGACGACGATGACCGACCGAAATACAGCAAGGAGTACCTCGACGAACTTCAGTCCTCGACGCCCAATACCCCCCAGAAAGTCTCTACGTTCTCCCCCGACGACGTCGACGCGATGGATCTCGATATTTCCGAACTTGACGGTGCCCTCGTTGTCGATTCTCCCGATCTAGGCCCTGCGAAACCGAACACCACCATTCTGACCGATGTTGAGATCCGCGAGAAAAAGGAACGTCGCCAACGACTAGCAAAGGAACAGGATTTTCTCTCCGTCGAAGACGAGGACGAGGATAGTTTTGGTCGCAAGAAGAAGGATGATACCCGGTTGAAGGCAGAGGACGAAGACTTAGGGGAAGGCTTCGATAATTACGTCGAGGATGGCGGCTTGTCTCTTGGCAAACGGGCTGAAAAGGAACGGCGCAAACATGAACGACAGCAGATGGCCGAGCTCATCACGGCGGCCGAAGGACATACATCAGACTCATCCTCGGATAGTGATGCTGAGCGGCGGATCGCCTATGAAGCGGCACAGACACGCGCAGGAATGGACGGCCTGAAGAAGCCCCGGAAAGATCCAGGCCAAGACTTGCCGCAAGTGCCTCCAAAGATCTCGCCACTCCCAAGCCTGACGGAATGCCTTGCCCGACTACAAACCACGCTCAAAGGAATGGAAGAGGACATGAAGGGGAAACAGGCCCGGGTAGAGAAGCTGAGGAAAGAGCGGGAGGACATTGTGACGAGAGAGAAGGAGGTGCAGGCTTTGCTCGATGAAACGGGCCGGAAATACCAAGAGGCAATGGGATCTACCAAGATGACGGAAACGGTTCCGAGCACTGTGCCAGCCGAGTTGTCTGGGGCAAGGGGTTTAGAAAGCCTCGGAACACCATCAAGGAAACCAGAGGACGATGATGAGGTTTCATAGCCAGAAATCTAGCCTTCTGTTATATATCGCCATAGAAGCGAGGATGTCTCAGCAACACCCCCGTCGTGTACAAGAGCAGTTTGTGTGTTCGAAACTACATACGCCAGAAACCTGCGCATCGTCAAAGCATATTCGTCCATACTTGTACGATCTGCACTAGTTGATACAACCCGAATCATGAAGTTGCTGTGATGCGTAAATTGCTCGTTTTCTCTCCCAGAGGTAAGCCGAATCTCAGCTGAATTATACATTACCCTGCATGTATGCGCTGTGTATAATCATGCAGACCACTAAACATCATCCAGGTACCGGCCTTCTCACCACTTCCGTTTCGTTATCCTAACCCAAAAATCTGAAGCAAATAGGAAAACAGAAGTCGTCGTCTTGATCGGCTGCTCGGCATTGAGCACTGCGAAATCGTATCGCTTCATCAACTGCCTCATGTTAGTCTACCCTGCCAACCCTTATCGAGCGCCGTGTTACCTCGTAAACAGCCTTGTGAATCTCCATCAGAGCAAGCGGCTTCCCCAAGCACGCGTACTTTCCATGGCCGAAATGCGTATCTACCGCCGCGACCATGCGCTTCAACTCGTCCCCATCGGCGATCAACCACCGCTCTGGTCGGAAAACATCAGCGTCTTCGCCCCAGACAAGCCTCGAGCGACCGACGGCGTAGAAGCCCTGTCCGATCTGCGTGCCGCCGGGCACGAAGTACCCGTTGACGGTGTCGCCCTCGGGGGGGACTTGCTTAAAGCCCAGACCCCCGACGGGCGGCCACATGCGCAGGCCCTCGCGGACGACGGCCTGGAGGTAGGGCAGGGTCTGGGTCTCGGTCCAGGCGATGGGCGTACTGAGGAGCGGCGCAGAGTGGCGGATCTCAGCGATGAGTGAGGCGTAGGCGGTTGGGTTGGTGATCAGGGAGAGTATGATCATACGGAGGACATGTGCGGAGGAGTTAGAACCGGCGATGCTACGACGCGGTCAGTGGCCTATGAAGCTGTGAGTAGTAGGAAGAAGAACCAGGGACTTACATGGAGATGAAGACTTGCTGGATGAGCTCTTCCTTGGTCATGCCGTTGTTGATGTGCGCCTGCATCATGTCCTTGACCGGCGGAGCATCCGCAGCAAGCCGTCTCTCAACGAAATTCCTCGCGAATCTAAACACAAATGCCATATCAGCGACCATACTTTCTCTCGATCAACAAACCAATCGCAATGCTTCACTCACCCCATGAGCCGCCCAAAGCCAACCTGATCCCCCTCGCGCGGCAGGACCAGACAGAGCGGCCACCGGTGGACAATCTGCGTCAGCCAGGGCAGGACGGACACGACGTTCATGACGGGGAGCGAGCTGGCGTTGATCTCGTTGTAGCTGTAGAGATCCTCGTCGCGCGCGAGGTAGCCGAACGGCTCGCCGAGGGAGATGTCACCGATGGCGTCCAGGGCAAAGAACTGCGTCTTCTCCGCCAGGTCTACCAGGTACGTGGCGGCGTCGGTGGAGATGTACTTGCGATCAAGGAGAGCGAGGAAGTTGAGCAGCTGGCGGTCCATACCGGGCTCGAACCCGAAGCCCTCGTTCTCCTTGCCAGAATACTAGCGAATACTGTCAGTAGTGTAGACGGGTATTGGTTTAGTTTCTCGACTGCTCACTCCTGGAGCCATTTTGGCCCTCATGGCTTTGTGTTTGACCTCGTCCCTCATCGAGACCACGTTATCGACTCCAGGCACGATCCTACCACTGGAGTAGAAGCCGCCCTTGGTGTATTCACTGCGGACTGCAGACATGTTTCGGAGAACGACTGGATCCATAGAGAGCAGCTCGTTAGGCCCAATGCGCACCAGCGGGCCTCGGTCGCGTTAGCATTTACATGTGCCACTGTAACTGAGTCGATACGAAGCCTCACCATAAGCATCACTCGCTCGCTTAAGACTGTCATGATAGCGGCCGCTGAGGGCTTCTTTGAGCTGCCAGCAAGTCGACCATCCGGCAAGCTTGGGACCGGGGATGTGTCGCAGCCGAGACCATTGCCGGATTCTGCGAATGACGGCAGCGGCGGTAAACCCGAGAAAGACGGTGAGCAAGAGACTCGACGATGGCGCCGAGCTCAAGCCCAACATGAGGCCCATGATTAACCGCAAGTTGTCGATGTCCAGAAAGTCAAGAGGGAATGAAGCCTCCCAAAATAGACCCACGGCTAAGTTATGCGGGGTATGGTGCTTAAAAGGCTGGTCGAGATTGGGAGATCTAAAAACATAAGTAGTGTGAAATTAGGAGCTTTAGGATGTAGATAAGAATATAATGAGTCTAAGATATTTGGGCTAACCTGAAGCTGATAGTATAATTTATTTTCTCTTAGGTCTCAGCTTCTTAACTACTCCCTAAGTGTTTCTGTGTTCTTATCAGCTAATAACCCCTTCCAATAATTAGTACATTCCAGCCAAGGATGAAAAGAAGATCAAGCCTGACAGAGTTCAATAACAGGGTGGGAAAGAGAATCATTAACTAAGGCAATGAATCCAAAATAGATGAGATGGCATTTCCAGTCACTTTGACCTCTTCTTCTTTGGCGGTTTCCCTCCCCACTCTACTGATGTCTTTCAGATCTGGAATAGTCGTTGCTTAGATTGTGCTGCTGTTCTGTCCTCTTTGAAGCCTGAAGGTGCTTTGGGTATTCCCCTTCCCCCTCTCCTAGCTCTGAGTCATCCTCGCCAATACATCCGTATAATGATGTTTACTGTAATGATTCCACCCAACAACGGCCCCGGCGGCCAGTGTGGCTGCCGCCACCACGATCCTCTAAGCACCGACCGCTATGGTGATTTCCCACCCCCGTTCCCCAGTCGCCCCCCTCAAGTCCTCTCCATCCCACGCCGGCAGGGGCCAACCCCCCTGCGGCCCGTCTCCCCCGTTGACAGCTAGGATCTGTACCTCGAGCTGTCTAATGACAAGAATTAGCTTAAGGGCTTTAGGGATAGGTACTTAGGGAGGACATGATAGGGGAGAGGGGAGAGAGGGATGAAACTCACGAGTTTGTCAGGGGAAGACGGGCCCGGAAGGAGGGTCGGCGATTGCCACGGCCTGCCGGCCGAGGGGCGGGGGGCGCGGCAGGGGGCACGGGCGACGGTGCCCGGGGCGGGGGCCGGGGTTGGCGCGGCGGCCCGAAGTTGAATGATGTTGCTGTTTCCATGTTAGCGTTGGCTGCAATGAAAGCTTCGGTGGGAAGGGCAGGATGGAAAATGGATGGATAGGAGAGGAGGATGAAGGATGGATGGAGGATGGATGGAGGATGGATGGAGGATGAATGGAGGATGAATGGAGGACGGGTAACGTACAGCCAGACCATATTGAATTTGGTGTGAAGAATATCTTGTATGAAGGATGTTGGATGAAGAATGTTTGGATATGATGATGAAGAGAAAAGAAGGCAAGGCAACGTCTGGGCACGGGCGAGGTTTTAAATGTTTTCCAGGATTGCCGGAGCAGGCCCGCCACTGCCATTGCTGCCGACTGCACTCGACTTCCAGAGCAGTCATGAACTGCCCCAAAATCCCACACGGCGTATCGCCATTGCCCAAGGGAGGCTGCCCTAATGTTGATTCACAGCAGGAAGGTTGGTACATTGACCCTAAGGCACGTAGTACTTAGGTCAGGTATCTGCAGGCAGACAGACTTGTCAGGAACACATGCCCAAAGTGCTCTACGTCGCAGATGAGGCAGGGAAGGACCAGGGTATCTCGGTTTGGCATGAGCACCTTGCATTCGTCTGCGAAGAGCCGAGCAACGCCAGAGCCCGGCCGTGCAGTGTCTGTCTAGAGATAGGTCGACTCCAGTAAGGTAATTAATTAAGACGGATCGGCGCAGGGTTAGTAGAAGTACGACAATAATCGCCAGGGATCACCAATGCATGTTTCCACGTCTCTGGGGGCGAGACGAACCCTTGTTTCCTTAGTCTACGTAATTCGCATCAAACACCTAAGCGCTGCGTACAGCATGTCATCGATTTCATAAAAGTCCATCAGTCATGCCTCCTTCTTGCTCTCCCCTCGACCGTAGAGCAGCCCCTCTGTGACGCTCCCAAACAGCCACGCCCACGTGTCTGTAGCCAGGTTGGTTCGACCATACCAAACGCCTTCACCCGTCACCTTGGGTATCCGGTCGGCGGCCTTGAGGAAGTAGTTGGCAGTTGTGGATATGGCCAGATTCCGAGGCTTGCCCTTCGGGTTCTCCATCACCGGCATCACCGTCGTTGATCCCGTGCTCTCCATCTGCTTCAGGATCCGTACCACTGTCTTTGCCATGATGTCGGCGCCGGGCGTCCACGATTGCGTCACGTAGCCCATGATGAAGGCGCTATTGGGGAGTGATTCTAGCATGCATCCGCGCCATGTGTATTTCGAACCTGGATCAATGGGGTGGCCGTCCACCAGAGGCGTCACTCCGCCCATCAATTGGAAGTACAATCCGGTCGCGGTGACGATGATGTCGGCTGTGAGCTTGCGTCCCGACTTGAGTAGAACGCCATCCGTGGTCACCGTGTCGATCACGTCCGTCACGAGTTCCACGTTGTCTTGGTGCAATGCCTTGAAGAAATCGCCATCCGGGCACATGCACAGGCGCTGCTGGAACGGGTTATAGCTTGGGTTGAAGTGGACGCCAACGTCCAAGTCCTTGGGCACCGCCTCCTTGGTCGACTTGTTGATGAAGAATCTCCCCACGCCTGGGAATGCCAGCAGAAACTGAGTGATGAACACTTCGTAAACCGTGTCTTTCCACCAGGCAAACCAATGGACCCACGCCAGCGGGAGGAATAGGCGTAGGAAGGCTTCAAGTCCGGAAGATGTGCTCCGGGAGACCACAAAAGACGGGCTGCGCTGGAGCATCGTCACCATGCCTGCTTTTTCGGCCAGCGAGGGCACAATGGTGACAGCGGTGGCGCCAGATCCGACGATGATCATCCGTTTGTTGGCGTAGTCGAAGTCCTCAGGCCACCATTGGGGGTGGACAGTCGTGCCTTCAAAGCTGTCCAGGCCAGGAATGACAGATGGAAATGCCTTGTCGTACGAGTAGTACCCCATGCAACTAATGACGAAGTTTGCTGTAAAAACCTTGCGTTCTCCATCAACGTCGACGTCGAGCCGCCAAATCTGCTCGTCGGTGCGCCACTCGCAGCCAACCAGCTTGTGCCGGAAGCGAATCGTGTCCCTGAGGCCAGCGGCGTCGACAGCCTCCTCCAGGTACTCGACGATCTCGGTGGCCAGGGCCATCTTGTGGCTATGCCTCCAGGGGTGCCACTTGAAGCCGAACGAGGTCATAAACGAGTCGGATCGAAAGCCCGGGTAGTGGAAGAAGCTCCATGTCCCGCCGAGTATGGGACGGGCTTCGAGGACGGTGAACGGGCGGTGGGGGAGCGACTCGCGGAGGATGTGGGCCGTGTTGATCCCCGAGAGGCCGGCGCCCAGGACAACAATGTCGTGGTGCTCGACAGGGTCGGCCATATCGACGGCGCTTGGGGACATGTTTGGTTGAAGAAGCACAAACAGCTTTCAGTTCCTCATTTTTTCCCATGTGGCTTTAAAGATTGTCGCAAGCTACGTGCCCCGGTCGCCCGCGTTCCCCCGGGCCCCACTAATTTTCTCAACAGGATCTGGGCTCACCAGATTCGAGTCCAGATTCGCTTGGCTACTTAGACGGAGTTATTTCATTCATGTAATTTTTGGGGACCTATGAAGAGCTGCATGGTAGAAAAAAACGAAACGTTTTTAGGGTGTTTGATCATGATCGAAGTGCACACACGACGCTGGCATAAAGCGGCAATTGATGCCGCTGGAATTGTGTTGAATGTGGAGGGAGTCATGCCTTCTAGCGACCTTAGGTAGTGAGTGGGCTGATGGCGCTGCAACACCATCAACGGTTTCAATTACACCGCCGGTTCATATCTATATAGGAGCCCTTCTACTGAACTAGTTCCGGAGCTGACTGATGTGTGGTGACTTCAAGGGAATTTCTTACTAAAATGTTTCCCAAATTGGTGATTACCGTGATAGGCAATGCAACTCAGGCGTTTCCTTGTAACCAGCAAGGTCTGTTAAACACTAACGGCAAAGCTTGAAGATAGGTGAATGGCTACCACGTATAACCCTAAAGGTAAACTCTACGGGGATACACATATATATATACAACGCAAGCGTGTGACCCAGAGCGTTTTGGTTTTCTTCATCAATAAACATCCCATTCCAACCTCACCTCCTCCGCGACCTCTCAACACGCACCCTCGGGTTTGTCCTCCAATCGTTTCGGCGACATCTCGCGCTTACTCTCATCCCCAAACCAAAATGTTTTCCTGGCCGTGGACTGCAAAGCAAGAGATCTATGAGGATCAAGTCGCCCAGCAACCACACCAACGGTCAATGGAGCAGATTCTTCAAGAAGTACCACGAAACGCCATCAGAAAAGCTACATGTCCCGACTTGGACAGAGCAGCCCTCGACCAGACCATCTTCATCTCATTCAGTTCAAATATCACGGTTCGATCACTTGATACAGTAGAATGGACGACTCACCTCAACGTCAATGCCATGGATCTGACCTGCCTTATGAAAGAAGGTTTTCACTGGACCGAAGCCAACGTGAAAGAGCTGGAAGGATATTTCACTGTTGGCAGAGACTCGCTTTCCATAACGGCTCAAGATAACGGCTGGAATCATTCTCGCACCTACTTCCTCACAGACTTGGCAACAGTTCCTCAGTGGACTGCAACCCTTGAAGTTTTTGCCCGCGAGATTCAAGTGCTTTCTGAGTTCAGGATACGTCATCTTTCGATCTATATCATACGCCAAGTTTTGGCTAAGGACTCGAAGGGACAATGGGTATATTTCTTTGACGCATTTGAACCCGGCGTTAATTTCAACGCCATTTACGATGATACGCCGTTGGAGGGATGGTGGCCATCATGGTCAAAGAATGGCTAGGTGATCCAAGTTTGGAACAGGCAAAGAAGTACCAACCTCGTGCGGGCAGGTATTGAGGTAAAAGTATCCAGGAGCGGAGGAGCTGTACCTACTAAGTTGAATTTTATCCTATGGGACATCACTGCGCCTTCCGCTGCCGAATACCTATAGAGGTAGTATGCTTAGATGACAGCTGCCAGTAATCGGAGATAATACGCAAACTGTCTCTCATGGTTCCTACCACGACTGCCAATATTATTTCACGACAATCAATGGCGCTTTCCTATTTAAAAATAAGCAGATCGCAGTAGTTTCGCTGGCTTTTTAACCGCGAGTGCAAAGCCGCCCTTGATTTTGTCTCTTCTCTTCTTCAAACCAGCCACAATGTCTCCCAAGTAAGCTATCCATACCCTCCATCCTCCTCTGTCCATCACTTGCATGATGCTAACATGAAGTGCTGTAGGAGATACCCAGTTTTCAAGCTCCGGTTCGACTCCGCCCCTGGCCCCGCGGCACCCCCCGCCTCGCCCGCCGGCCCCGAGCCAAACCTGGCGGCAGGGCTCGACTCCGCCCCCGCCCAACCCCGTCTTCCTCAGACAAGAACGTGAGTTTCTCTTCTCCCCCTAGCCTCTCCTTCACCGGGCGTTCATATCTACCACCGAAACCCTTGAGCTAATCGTTCATCCCAGAGAGCCGCAAGCCCCGGCAGCCAACGAGGAAGACGGGGAGGAGGAGGGGGCCGAGTCCTTGCCGCCAAGGGCCGGCGTGGACTTGAGGGGGGTGCCCGGGGATCGGGGGTGGGAGTATACTCTGGCCCTGAGTGCCAACGAGTTGGGCCTGGCCTGGGCCGTTTTGGCCATCGTGGCTTATTTTATTCTTAAGAATATATAATTAAAAAAAAAAAGTCCATGCCCAACAAAGACCGATGCCCAATAATCGCAATCTGTGACCGGGCATAGCCAATCATCTATTTTCCAACCTTACAATGAACGTTCGAAGCACCTGATCCTACTGATTAAACGGCGGTAATCATGATTTCTAACGCTACTGATGGCAGTGCTTCAGGGCAATCGAAATCTTGAGTTATTCAAGGAGAAGCAAGAGAGTAGACAGGTCAGTGAGCACCGCGAATGGGTGCTTAGTATTGCATACCTTTTTTGTCGAGCATGTATTTCAAGACAGACTTCTCCAACCGCTTGCAATCATGGATTGAGTGGCGCCCGTTCCTGGTCGGATCCACGGTTCTTCCGATTGGCTGCGCACTTCTCCATGTTAGGCAGCCCCTCGGGCAAGCGCAGCCGGGTGACAGCAGCAAAGGTACGTACCTTGCGGTGGCTTGAGGTCCAATGCACGCTGAATGGATGGCGCGTCGTCATATTGCTCGCTGCTTGTTGTCGCATCTCGAGAACCTTCTACTCCATCGCATCGACTCCCACAACCGCGTCCTCATCGAGACGCCGCCGAGCTCCCTCAAACCCATACGGCCTTCACGATGCCTCCCGGGCCAGGCCAGAAGGGCACCAGCAAGAAGAATTCCGCTGCCATGCAGAAGCAGAGCCGCAACACCACACCCGCTCCGGCTGCCGGCACAGCAAGTCTCCCGCCCCAGGAGTTCTACGACCCAGAATACCTCAACACGAGGGTCATCCTCTTTCGCAACCTGACATACGACGATCTCGTTGACCAGTCCGCCTCCAATGCGACCGTCCCCGACTCCAAGAGCCTCGACGGCATGATCGAACGCCTCAAGAGCCTCACCAACATCATGGAGAAGCGCTCCACCTTTTACGACCGTGGAATGCGACACCTGGCAGACGAGCGCAAGAAACGGCCCGACGACTACGACCGAGGCCGTGTGGACGGCGAGCATCAGGAGGGGAAGCGACCCAAGCATAAGCGGAAGAAGACCGATGCCTTGGCTCCCCCGGATGGGAACGTTGGTATGGCTCCCCACCCACATTTTGCGCGTTAATTCTGCTTCGCGCGCTTGACACCTGTCGGCACCGTCAACTGGGCCCTGACTGACGTTTTCCATCCATCAATTTTCCGCCATGCTAACGAACCCTCGATAGAACGATCATCCCCCATGCGCGATTCCAAACACAAACACTCACGCAACGACTCTGCAAGCTCGTCCCTCTCCCCCGCTGCGGCTGCCTCACCATCCGCCATGGAAGTCGACGGCAAGGCTAAGAAAGAAGAGGAAGAGGAAGAGGAGGAAGAGAGCTCCGAGGACGAGGGTGCGCCTCCCCGACGCGAGGTACCACAGTCGCAGACCTTTGGCGAAGACCCTTCGACCTTTCCCGACCCGACCGTATACGAAATCAGACCAGTCCATCCTGGCATGTCTGATGCGGAACGAAAAGAGATCTACTCTGTTGCCACCTATCCCAGGAGCGACCTCGCCGACCTCATCGCCGGAGATCCGCCTGACAAGGACTTTAGCAATGCGAAGCCAAGCAGTCAGATTAATTTTTCGACCTTTTCAACCTACGTCGACCCTTTTTTCAGGCCTTTCTCCGAAGAGGACCTTGCATTCTTACGAGAGCGAGGGGATCGTGTAACACCATTTGTTATGCCAAAGCGCGGCAAGCGACACTACCTGGAGGTCTGGGCCGAAGAGGACGGTGGAATGTCCATCGATACCCCCCAACAAGGACGCGACAAGTTGCCACCAAATCAACCCCGAGGAAGCATTGAGAACATGGAAGATGACGTGGGCGAAACGGACAAGCTCTCTGTTGGACCCTGGCTGGCTCGACTGATTCAGACGTTTCGACCTGAGGCTCGCGCGCAACCTGCAGATGACAAGCCGGTCACAAATGGTGTAACTAATGGAGACATCAGCATGAACGGCGATGCGCCTGTTGAAGAGCACGCCGCCGCCGGGCCGGATGACAAGTCAAATCCCCTGCAGCCCGCTGCATACATGCCGGAATCCTCGTCAGAAGCTTGGAAGAAGGCGTCGCATCCCAAACTGGAATACTCACAAGTCGATGAGCGCATTAAGCAGGAGCTCCGGCATATCGGATTCCTCCCACTGGAAGGATTCGAGGCAGAATTCGATGGGCACTTTGACGACGAGGTGGCTGCGAGGCTTCGACTTCTTCAGTCACGGCTGAAGGAGCAGATGCTCATCAATGGCGCACGGAAAGCAAGGTTGACTGATCTTGTGCGTGAACGTATGGCCCATCAGGAATACCAGACTATCCTAGAGGATCTCGACTCGCAAGTCCAAGCTGCGTACCTCAAGCGAACACGAACCATGGGCAAGAGCAAAAAGAACAAGCGACCAGGAGGCGCCGGTGGAGGCAGCCACTTTGTGGGGGGCGCTGCGGGAACGGCGCGGCCAGGCATTGGCGACCTTACCAAGATGCTCATGGAGCGCCGGAGACGGTGGATCGATACTATCGGCTCTGTGTTTGACGATGAGAGCTTGGGCAAAGTTCCCCGAGTTACGGAGCCGGGGAGTTCGATTTTCAAATCCACAGACATGGCGGACTTGATCAAGAAGGAAAAGGAGCAGTGGGACGAAGAAGTCGAGGACGAATGAGGGAGAAAGGCGAAGGTTCAAGTGTATATATATATCAGTAGTCGCTGCTTTGTTTTCGTATGGAAGGATGGCGTTGATAGGGATGGGAATAGGGTCACGGGGGATAGGGTTAACGAATAACATGCGCGGTTTGTTTTCTTTGCTCGAGGGTGTCTATTTTGAGGAAGATATGTTTCCCCAAAACCAGTTCCTTGATTAGATCTTCATGTGTGAATTGTATTTTTTGAGGGGATTCGCGTGGAGAATTGGCGTACTTGATGGATACTTACTGCTAGTCCGTCCTCGCCCCACGGCAAGACATCTCATCTCAGATTAGCCAGCAGCAAGCAAAGCGTCGAGGCCCAAGACGATAACATGCAGCATGCAGAAGTTCCCTGTCTCCGGGCGTTCATAGGTCACGATGCTTGGGCGCGGTGCTGGTCGCGGGCGCAACGACCAATGGAATGTTATCAAATCCATTCCTTATCGGGGGGGGGGCATCGCAACAAGGCGCATTCCGGGGCCGGGGCCACAGGGCATGCCCCCCCCAGTGGACAGCGGGTAGGGTAGCACACGGACACTTACAGGCCACGGCCACGCGACTGTGACAGTACCTTAAGGTACCCAGCCAGCGGGGGCGGGACGAGAGAGGAGACAGGCGGCAACGAGAGAAATCGAGCCAGCCCAGAAGCGTAATAACCTTAACGTTTCGGTATTTTATATCCCTCCCCCGGACGGGCAGCTGCCGATACGTATTTCCAACTGCAAAAACTGCCTACCCTCTGAGACGCGAGGCTGCCATGTATCTGGTTCCCAAAGAGGTCCGTCGGCCCTGCGCTTCCTGCCGTGCATTGATTGAGTGGACTGGTGACTAACAGGGGGGAGGGGACGCTGGTCCCCGGATCCGACTACAGCTCGACAAGCTCGTCATCTCCCAGCTGGGCGTGCTCGCGCAGAGACGCCTGGCGCGCGGAGTGAAGCTGAACCATACCGAGGCAACAGTGAGTAGAAACTGCTAGTACACGCACACGCAAAGAGGTCGTGGGCCGGCTTGGCTGGTGCTGGTGCTGGTATTCCCGGCCTTGTCCTCTCTCTCTCTCCGGCCCCCCTCATGACAACCCGCAGCCTCGCTGACCTGTCATGACGACACCCCACAGGCTCTCATCGCCAACAACCTCCAGGAGCTCATCCGCGATGGCAACCACAGCGTGGCCGACCTCATGGCCCTGGGCTCCACGATGCTGGGCCGCCGCCACGTCCTGCCGTCCGTCTGCAGCACGCTCCATGAGATCCAGGTCGAGGGCACCTTCACCACCGGCACGTACCTCGTGACCGTCCACAACCCCGTCTGCACCGACGACGGCGACCTGCGCAAGGCCCTGTACGGCAGCTTCCTGCCCGTGCCGGACCGGGACGTCTTCCCGCTGGCCGCCGCCGCCGAGTACGAGCCGGCCCGCCAGCCCGGCGCCGTCGTCACCGTCCGGGCCAAGGTCGCCATCAACGCCGGCCGCGTGAGGATCCGCCTGCGCGTGACCAGCAAGGGCGACCGCCCCATCCAGGTCGGCTCCCACTACCACTTCATCGAGACCAACCCGCAGCTGGAGTTCGACCGCATCCGCGCCTACGGCTACCGCCTGGACATCCCCGCTGGCACCTCGGTGCGCTTCGAGCCCGGCGACACCAAGACGGTGACGCTGGTCGAGATCGCCGGCCACCGCGTCATCCGCGGCGGCAACAACATGGCCAGCGGCGTCGTGGACCTGTCGCGCGCCGACGAGATCGTGGCCCGCCTGCGGGAGGCCGGCTTCTGCCACGCGCCCGACCCGGCCGGCGACCTCGGCCACGTCGACGCCTTCGAGATGGACCGCTCGGCGTATGCCACCATGTTCGGCCCCACCACTGGCGACCTCGTCCGGCTTGGCAACACCGACCTGTGGGTCAAGGTCGAGCGCGACATGACCGTCTACGGCGACGAGTGCAAGTTCGGCGGCGGCAAGACGCTGCGCGAGGGCATGGGGCAGGCTACGGGGCGGACCGACGCCGAGACGCTGGACCTGGTCATCATCAACGCCCTCATCGTCGACTGGACCGGCATCTACAAGGCCGACATTGGCGTCAAGGGGGGCATGATTGTGGGAATCGGCAAGGCGGGCAACCCGGACGTCATGGACGGCGTGGACCCCAACATGATCGTCGGAAGCTGTACCGATGTCATTGCGGCCGAGGGCAAGATTGTCACCGCCGGCGCCATCGACACGCATATTCACTTCATCTGCCCGCAGCAGATCCCCGAGGCTCTGGCGTCAGGAGTGACTACCATGCTGGGAGGCGGCACCGGTCCAAGGTTTGTCACCCATCTCACTTCACCCACTTTATATCGTCGTGCCTACTCGATAATATGACCCTCGTCCCCGGTCATCCGCAGAGCTGACCCTTCCTTCAGCGCCGGAACAAACGCAACAACCTGCACCCCTGGCGCCCACTACATGCGCCTGATGCTGCAGGCCTGCGACACGCTCCCCGTCAACCTCGGAATCACGGCAAAGGGCAACGACAGCGCGCCCGAGGCCCTCCGCGAGCAGGTCCTCGCCGGCGCGTGCGGCCTCAAGCTCCACGAGGACTGGGGCACCACGCCAGCCGCCATCGACGCGTGCCTGACCGTCTGCGACGAGCTCGACGTCCAGTGCCTCATCCACACCGACACGCTCAACGAGGGCGGCTTCGTCGAGTCCACCATCGCGGCCTTCCGCGAGCGCACCATCCACACGTACCACACTGAGGGCGCCGGCGGCGGCCACGCGCCCGACATCATCTCCGTCGTCGAGCACGCCAACGTCCTGCCGTCGTCGACCAACCCCACGCGGCCCTTTACGCGCAACACGCTCGACGAGCACCTCGACATGCTCATGGTGTGCCACCACCTGTCCAAGGACATCCCCGAGGACGTGGCCTTTGCCGAGAGCCGCATCCGTGCTGAGACCATCGCCGCCGAGGACGTGCTGCATGACCTCGGCGCCATCAGCATGATGAGCTCCGACTCCCAGGCCATGGGCCGCTGCGGCGAGGTCATCCTGCGCACCTGGAACACAGCCCACAAGAACAAGGTCCAGCGCGGCCGCCTGCCCGAGGACGAGGGCTCCGGCGCCGACAACGCCCGCGTCAAGCGCTACGTGAGCAAGTACACGGTGAACCCGGCCGTCGCCCAGGGCTTCGGCCATCTCGTCGGCAGCATCGAGATTGGCAAGCTGGCCGATCTCGTCGTCTGGGATCCTGCGTGGTTCGGGACGAAGCCGAGCCAGGTGATCAAGAGCGGCCACATTGCGTACGCTCAGATGGTACGTTGATTCCTCCTCTTGAACTTGATGCCTCTATGAACATACTTGAACCCCTCCCGAAATCACACTTGGTCTCTGCTAACCTCCCGTCCAGGGCGACCCCAACGCCTCCATCCCCACCGTCCAGCCCATCATCGCCCGTCCCATGTGGGCCCCCCTCGTGCCCTCCAACAGCATCCTCTTCGTCTCCGAGGCGTCCATCTCCTCCGGCGCCATCGCCTCGTACGGCCTGCGCAGCCGTGTCGAGGCCGTCCGCGGCTGCCGCAACATCGGCAAGCGCGACATGCGCCACAACGACCTCATGCCGCGCATGCGAGTCGACCCAGAGACCTACACGGTCGAAGCCGACGGCAAGGCCTGCAAGGCCGAGCCCGCGACCAGTCTGCCGCTCACGCAGGCATTTTTCGCGTACTGAGGAAGGGGTACTTGGAAAGAGGAGGGTAAGAGGGGCTGCTGGGACGAAAGGCGGTGGATGTATAGTCTTCTGTTTGGAGCAAGGGTCATCATGTAGTAACTCTGCATTCCGCTAAGAGATTGAATGGGAAACCCTGAATATGAGTTTCGGCATCTGCAAGTTGAAAAAGCAATGCAAGAACATAAGTTCCTTGCGAAACGCAGTCAAGCATGCTTGAATGTAAAGTAAATGACATGAGTCCAGCTTGATATGGATACGGGTGAGGGTCTTAGATACTTACTCAGGATCCCAGTACTTTCGGCTGAGCCGATTCACATAGCACGAAAGACAAAGGTATAAGGCATTGGTACTCAACTAAATTCCAAGAATCGTTGCTCTCATTACGGCATAGCCAGTTCAGCTGTGGCAAATACAGCGACCAAGACGAAAAAACGTACACGACGCGGCAGGACCACCTCTTGCAACCCACCCTATTCATCCTGTCTCCTCAGCTCCGGAGACTCCCGTCCCTGGCCGCATCGCCGATGTTTTGGTGCAAGCGGCCCCAAGAAAACCATCCCAAACACATAAAATACGAAATGAGACCCCCCTGAACACCTAGATAGTATATAGGAGAAGGAACCCCCTACTCCGCCTGCCATTCCCTACGAGGTATCATGCTTCCCAAAGCGACGACGCAGTAGAAGCTCAACAGGGAATGGCCATCGGGCTGGAGGCAGTCGAAGCAGCGCCAAAACAAGGGAATACTCTAAGAGCTCTTAGCCTTCTTGCGTCCCGACTTCTTGGGCTCCTCTTGGGGCTCAGCAGCCTTGGTTGATACTCGTCGGCGCTTCTGAACAGGACTGGACTGAGGAGGGGGCTTGGCATCCACCTCAGCAGCGGGGGTGGCTGTCTTGCGCTTGCGGCCACCGGTGGCCTTCTTAGGAGTCTTGGCAGGAGTTTCCTCATCGTCGGCGGGAGCGGCGGCAACCTGCTGAAGCTGCTCTGCGATGGCGTCCTGGTCATTGGCGGGAGCCTCAGTTTGGGTGACGTCCTTGAGTTCGGGCATGGGGATGTGGTAGTCCTCGGCGTACTTGAGGGCCTCCTCATCAGTCATGGTCTTGGCGTGGGGGTTGCCGTTCTTGTACGAGTGCACACGGGCATTGTACAGACGAAGGTTGTACTGGTAGGCGTTGTTCCAGCCCTGCTTCTCGTGAGGGCCCATGTGAGCCCATCGTCGCTGACCCTCCTCTTGCACAGCGCCCTTGGGAGCCTCGGACCCGAGGTCGTTGGCAATGATGGAGCGGGCGTGCTGCATGTAGAGGAAGTAAGGGGTCAAGGGTCGCTTGGGAGCGTTGGGATCAATAGTGCGCTTCTTACGCTCCTTCTTCTCCTCAACTGGGGGGGCGAGCTCGGGGACGGGCATGATGAGGTGGGCGGCAGCATGCTCGAAGTTGGCGAGGAGATCGCCCTGGGGCCCCTCGGCGGTGGGCTCGCCGAGGAGGAGGTTTGTCTGACGAACATAGTCGGCGGTAAAGGACCGCAGAAGCTCCAGAATAGTGGTCAAGCGACCAACAGCCTGAGAGAAGTTTGGTTAGCGGGAGTTGATCCTTACAGGACGGCGTTGTGGATTGACGAGACATGGAGCAGTGGGTATAAGAGTGAACGACTAGAAGCAATAGGGTGGAGTGCGGGATGATGTTATTGTAGTGGAGAGCTTGATCAAGGGACCTGGAGCTCAGCTGGCCGAGTCGCGGTGGCCATAGCTCCTCGGCAGCACCAAGCGCAAAAGTCCACCGGGGCGCGGGGCTTGTGTAAACAATGCGTTCAGTGCGGCGCGGCTTGCCTTGCAAGTGACTCGGTCGAGTTGTGCTGGAACAATGGGCGAGTCGAGGTTTTCCAGACAGACTCGCTCGAGTCCGGTGCCAGGCCGTGGAGCTGCGGGTTGGAGGTGTCTTGGGCTGCCCAGGGAGCTTTAGGAAGTAAGAGCTCCCGCTTGCGACCGGCACAAGTTCCAACCGCCTTCAATCCATGCATCGTCGAACTAGGGTGCAACAAGGGAAAGCAACTCGCTCGAGAATCTTTCTGTCACGTTTTGCCCCGAAGCGCGCACTGGAACAGAGGGCTCTTTCAAGGCGTGGCGGCGGATAGAAGGGCGAAGGCGAGTGAAGTACGTGTAGAGAGGGAGGTTGACGTGAACATGTAGAGAGTCAAGCACTTACCGAGTCGCGAACGCGCAGGAAGCTGTCATTGTCGACAACACGCTGAGGAACACCGGGCTGCTGGGGAGGCGCAATAGCCGTAGGGAGAGAAAGGGGAAGCATGGGCGGCGGGACCGCGGCGATGGGTGCAGCGGCGGCGGGAGCAACCTTAGGCTCGACAGTCTTCTTGGGGCGAGGCATTGTGAGTTGGTACTGAGGGGAAAGGTGGTGGTGTTGAGAGGCAGTAGGCGTCGTGCGCTGGCGCGTTTTCGCGTCAACCTCAGATTGCGTGGTGCGGCGGCGGCTCTGGAATCCAGGAAGCGGCGGGCGTCTGGATGCTCTGTTGCGAGGATTCGCGGCGGATAGATTAGGTGAAGCCGGGATGGAGGATGGGATAGTAATGAGTCTGTAGTGGGCAGCGCTGTTGTCCGCTGTGATGATGGTTGATGGCGGGCAGATTCAGCGGTCTTGGGGGATGAGAGGGGAATGGAGGGGGATGAGTGAGTGCTGAAGATTGGGGGGAAAACAACTCGGGGGCTGGGGGTGGGCGGTGCGCTGAATATGTAGGGGCCGGCCGCCGCACGCAATCAGTCAGTGAGTGGGCGAGGTGTGGGTGAGTGGGTGTGGGTGACCTGAAGGAGCCCCGAAAAAAAAAAACTGCATGGCCCAAAAAGTAACGGGAGTCGAGCGACCCCCCCGCCCGCAAGGCCCCAGGCGGGTGCTGCCCTCCTCCCCTTTCCCCTCTGAGAATAAAAAAAAAAAAGGTGCTCTCGCCTCAGGCCCGGGCTGGAATAGCCCAAAAGATGAAGCCCAGACGCCGGCTTTGAAGCGAAGACGTCCAGCTCCATGGCGCAAAAAGGGCCGCTGCTGCAGCAGGATGCCTGACTGGACCGCCAGTGGCTCACTGAACGTCCTGCCCACTCCTCTGGACTCTGGACCTGCCACCCGACTTGGCTCCTGTCCTGTCTGTAAATCCCCCGCTCAGCCCAGCGCACAACCGCAGAATTTTCCATCCATCCCTCCCGGCCGGTTTTCCCTCCCTCTCACTCAGTCACTCACTGACGCGCGCGCACACACACACACACACACACGCGCGCACACACGCACGCGCACACACACAGAAGTGACAAACCTGCCACAAGCGGGGGCCATCCAGTTAGCATATGGGGGGGACAGCGCCATCCACAGCAGATAGGAACGCGACGGAATTTTGGAATTTAGAAAACAGACGGGACCCGGGCCTTACAAAAGCCAGGACCCAAGCCGCCTGGGCTGAACCTGGGCGGGATTTCAGCGCCGCCTGTATCCTGAGGTGTCTTCTGAACGGCGTTCCATTCATTGCAACTCCCGCTGGGCTCGAAGCCTCTCAACCTCTGTAGTAGCCCGCCACAGCTCCAGGTCAGCACCAACGACCGGACGCCGCCGACTGAGCTGCGTGCGCACCGAGGCTGCTCAAATAGTCGGGTCGCCAGCGGCCTCGCTACAGCTCCAAGTGAACGTTCGCAGGTGCAACACCACATGATCCTTCACTTGTTCTTCTTTCATCTGGCAGCCGCCCAGTCCGTCGCAGCCTCACCCGGCACAAAGAGAGATTATCTTTTTCCTTTTTGCCTCGAACCGCCTCACACCTTACCTCACCTCCCCTCACCTCACCCTCACCTCACCTCACATGGCCTCGACCGACCAGGCCGGGCAGCCAGCCCACAGCCCCCGACAGTCGCTGACTGGTCAGTCGCCAGTGGCCTCGGGCACCCTAGGCCCTTCCGCCCCATCGCCCGCAGCCTACTGCTGCAGGAGCCAGCGCCCATTGTGGTGACGACTGACAGACGAGGCGACTTGGTCACCCCAAAGTCCAGACGTCATCGTTCTGTATCGGCTACGTACTCGACTATTACGCTCGCCGATTCAATTTCCTCGTAGAATTCTCTATCGCGTCGTATCCTGTGCTCTTGCACATGCATTTCTGTCTTTGTTACTCTTGCTCGTGGTGCATGTCGAGTTTGCGACTCAGAGGCGCCCATGGCCCCAGGTGTAGGCCTCATAAGCCGGCGCGGCCTTGCCCTGATGCTTCAGTGATACCTCTGGGGGACTCGCCTGAGGATGCTCTTAGCGCCTTGGGAGATGCTCTCTCCAGGGCGCTTAGGGAGATTTGTGCGAGCAAGATCAGCTTTCGTCCGTCGGGGCCACTTTACCGGCCCAGCAGTGTCGCACTGGTCCTGCCTGTACCCAATGTGCTGGCAGCGAGGGCTGGGCAGGCGGGGCCATTCCAGCGCCTTCGCCCTCGGCCTGTACATCTCAGCACGACAGACTTGCAGCCCCAGCAGAACCCCCGCACTGGCTGCCCTCCAGGCTCCAGGCCATCCGCCCTTTTCCCAAGACTGCCCGTCGACCCCCAGAGGCTTCAGGCCTCCGTCCTGTCCCGGCGGGGGAACATCCCGTAGTGGTACGAAGTACAGCGAGCTTCGGCGGTTTAAAGCGGCGATCGGGGCGGGGGTGATGGGTGATTGTTCTGGACATTCACCTTCCAGCCGTCCTCCCACAGGCCACGTCCAGTTACGGCGAGTCCCTAAGTCCCCGAGGCTCCAGCGTGGTGCTCAACAACGACGCGCGCTGTCGGATCGTAGCCCATAAACTCGCGCTCATGTTGGGCGGGTAGGTAGTGTGGAAGGGACAGTGCACTGGAGGCTTGACAGACAGGTGTCTTCTGCCATGGGCAGTAGAGCTCGCATGCTCGCCCAAATACCGTGGCTCACTCAGGGTTCTGAACACTGGAGGGAAGTACTCAGGCCGGGCTTGCAGCTATCAATACCCTCCGTACCTGCCCATCCCCAAGCCAGGACACCCAAACTGCTCGTGCCCGTGTTCCTTCCCAGATCTCAAGTTGCTGAGCTTCAGGGCAGCATTTGCCAGGAAGGGACGTCGACAGTGCCTACCCATCCACGCAAGACTCAACTTGGAAGTTGCTTGGGCCTCGCTATTCTCTATCAAACACGCGCTCAAGCAGCCTTGTCGGCACGCTTGGTCCAGCTGCCAGGCCTCCAACGTCGCATCTTGGTCATCTATCATTGGTGTCCCTCTCACGTACACTTGGATCTTGCACTTGGCACTCCCAAGCCCAATTGAGCACAACTGAACGCAGTTGCACGTCGAGACTCCCCATCTCTGATCTCTACCCAGCCAAGCGATAACAAGCAAGCGCGGCAGCGCATCGGCTGGGGTTGGGCGACTTCATCCAACTTCCCTCGTAAACCCGACTTTTCATTGAACAGACACAGCCAGACGCGTGGCTTCAAGAGCTCATTCATCTAACAACTTCGATTCAACCCTCCCAGACAGGCAACCCATGGAATTAATGTTCGTCCACGAGACATTCACCATGACTCCAGGGGTCAGGCGAAGAGGATCGGAGGGCAGTGGCTTGCAATCTTCTAAGACGTTGGACACCGGTCTCGCGTTTCACTTGACATCGCCTGTGTCAATTTGTCCTATCTACGCCGTGTTTATACCACCGTCAGCTCTCATAACATCACCCGGCTTAGGAGAGAAGCCCGGGGAAGCTCGTCATCTTGGAGTCTAACTGTCTTCTCGAAAGAAATTCCAAAACAATCTTGGAGGGCAAAGATACCAGTCTTCACTACACCCATCCCAGTTACATCACCTTGGTCCCACATCCCTCAAGAGAAGCACCCTGATGGGTGGTGGAAGAGATCAGCTGGTTCAGGAGCCCGACCTGAGCCTTTCCCCTGCTGTTAATGGTGGTATAAAGGCGCATAAGTCCCTCGTTCATTGAGTCCTGGGGAGTCTGACTTCATATTTCTACATACGAGAGATCCAGCTCAACATCATCCAGGTGTGGACTGAACCATTATCCCTCATCACGTTGACAGACTCGTCGGTCTGCTACAAGCTCCAGGTCTAGTTGTCAGACGCGTCTCACAATGAGGGGCAGCTTGGCGATATGTACACAAACGGCACGTGATGCCTGGCATGCTGCCCTCCGCTCATATCATACAGCAAACTCATCAGCCTGTCCAACGATGGCCCGAATCTACAGATACACACCCGTCTGCTTGACTTTTCTTGCATTGCTTGACAGACTACGCAGCTGTCTTCTCGGTCGTCTATTTTCCCCAGGATGAGAGCCGAACAGCTCAGGCTCGCTCAAGCTATGCCACCTTCACCGACCTAAGCAAGCCATCCAAGCGCGGTGGGGCTGCATTGCTGCCCCTCATCAGCGAGCTCTGGTTCGATGACGGACGATCGCCGGACATCCACCTCACTTATGTCGCAGACCCCTGCCATCAGGCGACAGAGATGGAGGGGCTCGGTACTTGACGTTTGGATGGAACCAGCACACAAGGCCGAGGTACCGGAATCCCTGCTCCAGCTCTCCAAGCTCCCTCGCCCAGATACCCCTCCAACCCTCCATCTTCCAACAGCCACCGACCCCGGGCGCGTATGATTTCATGCTTGAATGCTAGTGGGCGAATTGCAGGCTGGTGGTCAAAGGGACCCCCTCCAAGAGCCGGGCCAGTGCCTCAAGCGTGCATTGAATCAGAAGCCGGGTCGGAAACTTGGATGGGGACTGCGACAGCCATTGCGACGGAGCCGTCGGAGGGTGCAAGGGAGGGAGCCCGTATCGTGTACAGTAAAGTGACCTGTGGCTGGCACCTCGTCTTGGCAGTCGTAGCTGTTGCGGGTGTTGATACTGGCCCTGATATTGGTGCTTTGATACTTGTTTCTCGTTGGGTAACCAATGCGCTGCTTGCGTTGTCCTGGTTGCGTTGCTCAGTGCCACTGTTTGCACCACTCTGCAATCCGCGCCAGCTGAACGTGCGTCACTTGCCCCTCCGCTCCGACAACCCCTCCTCCTCCTCCACCTCCTCACCCTCTCCCTTTTCTCACTTCTTTCCTTCTTCTACACCAGTAAACCTTCAAATCTCTCCATTTTCATCCATCACCCCTTTCGCTAGCTTGATTGGGGACTTCACCTATACAACCTGTACCTCGTCACCTCCATCGACTTCACTTTGGGATCTGTCCCAGCACTTGAAGAACGGAACACGCAAATATGTTCAGGTTCAGGTCTCACGGCCTCCTGGTGGGGCTTATTATCCTCGTTGGCCTAGCCTCTCCAGCATTCGCCTTCGGTGCCGGAAACATCGCTTCCATCTCCAAGGTTGAGGGCCAAAACTGTAAGCACCCACGAATGAGGATCCTCCATCCTACCCCGATTCCTGTATGCTGACAAGCTCCCTACAGGGCGACACGGCGATATCGAAGATGCTCTCCTCACCCTTACCATGGCTCGCGCCCTGAACGGCAAGAAGTTCAACAAGCTCACCGTTTCCCGTGTCTACTTTGGCAACTGGCTCCGCGATTACTCCCAGGCCGTCGACGTCGGTACTGTCAAGTCCGTCTCCGCGGAGGCCATCCGTCTCCTGCTCTGCGTTCTTGGTTTCCTGACCTTCGGCTACGGATCTGGCGAGTTTGAGGTTACTGCCGATCGCCTCGGATGCTACCGCCCCGAGGAGCACATCGATAACCCCAAGGACTACGCTGAAAACATCGACGCTCGCCAGTATGATCGACGCCTCAGAGGGCCCATCGACGAACGCCGAGAGCTCTCTGTTGACCCTGAAACGGGTATGAAGAACTACATTGCCAATGAAGGCGCTGGTATCATGACGTCCGCCAAGCTTGTGAAGAAGCTCTTCTCCCGTTCCATTGAGCTGGGTCGTCGCTACAAGGAAAGCGATAAGAAGGTTGACAAGTACGAATGCCTCCGCCTTTTGGGAACTGGACTCCACTGTCTTGAAGGTAAGTAAATCCTCGTTGCAAGGTTGCCCGCTCCAGTCACCAGGATACGTATTCTGGGTCTCGAGTGCTGTTTTATCCATCCCCCTGCAAAAACTGACAGCTGTATTGCAGATTTCTTTGCCCACAGCAACTACTGCGAGCTTGCCTTGATTGAGCTGGGCGAGCGCGACGTCTTCCCTCATGTCGGACGTGATACCCAGATTGAGATTGAGGGTGCTCGTCAGCCCGTTTACCCCATTGTCACCGGTACTTTCGGTGGTGTTGATTTCTTGCATTCCGTTACTGGTGAAGGTATGTCATCTTATCCCACTCCCTTCGAGATAATATCGCTAAAGCCTTACAGTGTCCGATAAGTTGACCCAGAACGAGATTGACGAGCTCGAGGGTACCCTCCAAGAGGGAGCCAAGTCGGACACCAGCATGCTCCGTGACCTTCTCGACAAGATTCCTGACGGCATCTTCGGCGACAAGCACCAGAGTGACCGGGTCGATGAGCTCCAGTCTAGCGCAGCCCAAGCCCAGATGGAGAACACCACCGTCTCTCCCCGTGAGCCTGAGGAGTTCACTCAATACATTCAGAATGTGTTCAAGCAGGTGATGCCGGCCATCGAGTTCCACGACGACATCATGAAGAGTATCTCCACTGCTATTCAGAACATCCCTGTTCTACCTAAGGTTATCGAGGAGCTTGAGGAGCAGCTGTCTGTGTTCATCTTCTCCATCATTGCTCCTTTCATTATTCCCCTCATCCAGCAGATCCGTAATGAGCTCAAGACTGGTTCCGATGAGATCATTGAGAGCAGCGAGCGGGAGCAACACATTGTGTTCCATGACGACAACTCCAGTGACCCCACCCACTCCATGCTGTCCAAGGACCACTTCTCCAACGTATGTACTTCTTTGGTATTCCCAATCGTCTGCCATTTCTTTTATGATCTAACCGTGTCCTAGATTCTCAACGAGATCGCTGGTCGATCTGCTGCCAGCATGGTGACCTGGGTCGTTCCCCAGCTCATGAAAGCCATGGATGACGATAGTGTCGATGTTGACAGTCTCCTAGACGGCATTGTGCACGGAATCATGCACCACCCTGCTCAACGAGAGCTGGGCGGTGGAAAGATCCGTGAGGGTCGACGCCGCTGCTACGAGAACGTCAAGGAGTGGTGGGCCGAGCAGGGCGATCAGGGTCAGGATGACTACCGCCGAAAGCTCACTCGTGATGGAGTTCAAAACGGACAGAACCACAAGGAAGGTGTCCACGACACCGGTCACGGCCATGGCTGTGCCGGTAAGCTTAAGATGCGTAAGCTCTATGGTGAAGGCAATGAGACGCTAGAGGACAAGATTGCCGGCGCTGCCGCCGACGCCATCTTCCAGGGTGCTACCGGCGCCCTCTCTGGTATGGTCGAGCAGAACACTGGGTACAAGATGCCTCAGTCTTCTAGTAAGAAGGAAGAAGAAGGTGGCCTGAGCGGCTTCCTCAACACCGCGAGTTCATTCTTTGGGGGTGACTCGTCGGAGGATAAGGGCTCTCGTCGTCATGAGGAGTCGAGCGAGAACCGTCAAAGCCAGAAGCATACTGAGCGTCGTCGCCACGATGATGATGATGATGATGACAATAACCGTCGCCGCCAGGATAGCCAAGAGGGTCGACGCCGTCGTGACAGCAACGAAGGCCGCAGCCACGGAGGCGGCTACCAGCGCAGTGAAGAGTCCAGCTACGGCGGCGGCTACCAGCGCCAGGAAGAGCGCCGTGAGGAGCCCAGCTACGGTGGTGGCTACCAGCGTCAAGAGGAACGTCGTGAGGAGCACGGCTACGGCGGTGGCTACCAGCGTCAAGAGGAACGCCGTGAGGAGCCTAGCTATGGTGGTGGTGGCTACGGAGGTCGTCCTGAGCAGAGCAGCTATGGCGGAGGTGGTGGAGGCTATGGTGGTGATGAGCGCCGCGAGGAGGGCGGTTACGGTGGCGGCTATGGAGGCCGTCCTGAACAAAGCAGCTATGGGGGTGGTGGCGGATACGGTGGTGAGCGCCGTGATGAGGGTGGCTTTGGCGGCGGCTCAGCCGATGAGTATGTGCGCCAAGATCAGGGCCAGGGCGGCTATGGAGGTGGTGGTTACGGCGGCGGCGAGAGCGGCGGTTACGGGCGCCGGGATGATGAATCCGGCGGCAACGGGTACGGAGGTGAACGCCGTTGGTAAACAGTCCGTCAACTTAACAGACGGGTATCTCGGAGCGAAAATGGATGGCTTCTATCAACGGATTGTACTTGGGAACAGACTGCCTACTCTTGAGACTTGGGTGAGGAAAGAAATGATATTTAGTCTTCTCAAATACTGAGCTCTAGGAAAATTGAGACTATGTAATACATAGTTCAAGAAACCGTATTTAAATGCCCGATTGATCATGATGCTCAGTCCTGTGTAAGAAGGCGGAGACGCAACTGAGCGCTGATATTGTCGATGAGCTCTCTATGCCATTTAACGAACGGAATGAATGAGCTGATTGCTTTGTTGAAACAAGCGTTCATTCAGATAGTGAAGGCCAGGCTCATTTATGGCAACTCAGGGTTCGGGTGTGTATAAGCGTTCGGACACTGACAATCCACAAAGTCGCCGAGAGCTAACCCAGAGAGCCCATACACAACACGATGTTCTTAAATACACATAGGAACGGGGACCTTGTCAAACAAGTCGTTGGAAGTTTCCTGTACATATGTACGGTTAAAGAATATTTTAGGCATGATTAATAGTCTCGCGCAATAGATACAGTCTACGCCATATCGACCGACGCCCGTTGGCATGCAAGGGAGTGAGTTGGGATCCAGGATGCTGATAGGCGGCCGACTAATATCAGTATGACGACTAAAGGATCGTCGTCTGACACGAAACAACGACGATCTCTTTTCTCCACGAGGTCTCGGCAATAACGAGTTATCTACAGCAGAGGAATATTAAGTACATATGTAGAGCAAGGACTCTGGTTTCGTCGTGTGCTTCCGTGCTGTGATTTGTCTGTATACCTACCTTACCTAGCCTACTAGCAACCGAACCAGGCAGTGAGGGCACCGCCTTGTTCCCAATGTACGTACCAGCAGCTAAGCCACGTGCAAGGTAAGCAGCCGCGTCATTCGCCGATCCCAGGATCTCAGGTGTTTGAAATGATGTATCCGAAAAGAGCAAACGGAGAACAAAGAAAGCCTGTGCATACAGTGCGGACTACAGTGCATCAGACGAGCATGTTTGTGCTGAGCGACGGGAGACGTAGGTTTGTGTGCCGTGAGGTTGTCGGGTGCCTATCATGGCGCGAATACGGTTGGGGTGTGTGTCCATCCCGTCGCCGCGGAAGGTCTTCTCGCAGTCTTAACAAAACGCGTATTCCGCGCCCGCCCAGGTTTTGCGTCAAAGTGGCGTCGCATCAGGCCAGGGCCCTTTTGCTAGGTCTTGTGAGGCCATATCGTCGGAGGCCCGGTCTTTGTTCTTCAGCTCCCGTCTGCCGCCCGTTGCCTATCACGGTCTCGCCCATCGCCTAGGGCTGTCTAGAGCGGTGGATTTAAGAGAGCCCCTAGACGGGACACAGACTCAAACCACCTGGCAGCAAATCCCCGAGCCTCCCGGGCACAGGGCCTGGCCCTTTCTGGCTGCAGTCGCTTTCTGAGCTGCTGTGGGCCGCCCAAACCATGACGGAGACGGTGCAGGGGTAGGTACAACGATGGGAGGAGACGGGAGGGCAAGGTAGAGAAAGATTTGGGGAATCGGTGATTCTCTCCGAACTTTGACACCTGCGAATACAGCACTCGAACCCCCATCGTCGACGAGTCCATAAATCCGCCATCAGGCCTATTTGCGACTCATGCTGCCGAGTTGCCGGTCTTCCACGGCCTCTGGACTCAAGCCTCTGCTCGCTTTTGGAATGGTCTCGGCGGCATATGTCGCTTGAACGTTATTCAGCACAACATCAACTGGCTCTGAAAGATAGTACCGAATACGTACATACCTCCCGTGCCGTGGTCTGCGTGGGCCCCTGTCCCGCTCCAGAGCCATGTGGTGTTCGATCCAGTCACGATCGCCAACAGACTCACGGCCTGCCAGCCACGCCGCACCGCGTGCGGCCTACCGTCGTATTTGACTTCACGGCCCTTATTCCGCGGAGCCACAAGTGAAAAAAGTCTCAGCAACGCGTTCCGCAAATAGGGAACCACCTCGAATCAAGGATCTGGTCCCCACAGAGATTTTCACTCGGGGAAGCAGTTGACAGTGAGATCTTCATAATGTCGTCAAGCGTGCCCTTCGTGCGACCCTCACGGCGGGATGATGGCCGCCAACACACCATGATCGACGACGCCTTTGTCCTTTTTGTTACAGAGGAATGATATGATGGCAGGCCCTTCCCAAAATATACTGGCTTCCGGGGCGGGCGGGGTCAAGGGTCGTGTGGGTGGGCTTGGTTGATGGTGGGTGTGTTTATGTCGGCTTTGCAGTGTGGGAGGAGTTTGTGCCTCGTGGTCCGTGGCCCCTGGACGAAGCTGGGCATGTCGCGACAGGACAGACAAGCTTTTGGGCGCAGAAGCTTGGCGGAAGTGCAGATCCGATTCGGCTCGCGTCCCGTTCGGTTTCATTCGTTTTCTTCGACTCCCGAATCCCTCCTCTATCCTCACGATCCTCCCCGTCAATCAACGGTGGGTAGGATTAGGTTTGGTCGTAAGGCTACCCACGCAACCAGGGCATGTTTGGCACCAAACTCAAATACGAGGTGCGTCCATGATCCAGACGCGTACTCACTCATGCAGGAGCAGGATGCGAGATACCGTCCCGTGGATTTTCGCTTCCAACGTTGAAGCGGGCAGCTCCTATTCGATATGGGCTGCATCTCTTCTAGGCCATAAATTAGGCTCCAGGCACGTCCAGACTCTCAACTTCACCACATTGTGACAGGCGGTTGCAGGTGGACGAGACATGCATCCAAAATGATAGGGGCCGCTGTGGAGAAGGATGAATGAGGGGCTTGGTTTGGTCATGCCTGGCCTGGCTAAATCCCTGACTTTGAACATCACACACCCGAAGGATTGATGTGGGCATGTCAGTCAATCGACAAAATATTTGACGTGAGGGAGTGTTGCGACTTGCAAGGAAGTAGACGAAGATTCCCTACCCCGCTTGAAAATGACAGGTTCATAGGGAATCCTAGCCTCCATGAGCTTATCGCAGGGCTTGGTGGTGCACTTCACTGCCACACCACACCTTGGAGGCATCCACAAATTGCGAACCAGTCCTGTGCAGTTTGCGCAGGGTGTGGGAGCGGAGGAGGGGAGAAGTCAGCAGCTTACTTCGATGCTCCCGCGGGGGGTGTTCGGCCATGGGTGGGCATGGGTGAGCATGGATTCTGCTTGAGAGCAGCGGCAACCAGGTGCTTTGACATGAGAAGCAAAACCACCTACAGGCCGCCGTTTAGCCACTATGCACTAGGTCTCAGTTGTTGGCGAATCTCGGCGCTCGTCGACAGACTCTAGAGCGGGAAACGCAAAAGTGAGACGGGTTTGCTTTCTTCAATGGCGGAGCCTTGCGTCCGTATTGGATTGATTACGCGATTGGGCGATTTTGCTTTCTCACCAAGCTCAACCGATTCATCCACGGCCAACACAGTTTCCCCAATTCCCCAGTCGAGGCGTTCCCTCTCTCTGTCTTGGCGGACGAGCCGCCGCCGCCGCCGAGTCTGGCTCCCCGGCCCCGGTTTGGTGGTATTCCCGGCGGGTGCTTAGCTGGGCAGCGTGTCACTCGGTGCCTCGTACTCGTCGGTGCAGCTGTCTGTCGTCACCTTCACAATTGCCAGTCGGTTTGTCTGTGCATCGATCTCGTCTCAGGGATTCCATCTTATCATCTTGTCATATCGTCGCTTTGCACGCCCACGTCATCCCTGCCTCGCAATTCGCTACCGGCCGGCAGAGCTGCTGCGGACGGTAGTGTCCTCCTTTGGACCTTTTGACCTTTTTTTTTCTCCCTGCAAGTCTGCGCCCACGCTTCCAGTTCACACCCACCCCATGCGGGTTGAATAAAACACGGCCGCTCTGTCCATACAAATTTAGTGAGGAGACGGGCGGTGTTTTTTTGAACCCCCTTGCCACCCTTCACGCCTCCCACGCTACCTCACACCTACGCGCCACCACGACGTCCTCCCACGCCCCCCCNCCCCCCCACCCCCCCCCCCCTTCCTTCTTTCCGCCTTCCCGTCTTTACCAACGAATAGTCTCGTCGTGCGTTGACTTTGAATCGCTCCTCCCTCTATTTCCATTCACTTTCTCCAGTCTCTCCACTCTCCACCCCCTCCGCCATCCGTTATCCGCTCGCCGCTCGCCGTCTTCTCTCCACTCTTTTCCCTCCCGCGCCCAGACCATCTCACTCTCGCTTCCCTCCTCGCTCTTTCCTCAACCAAGCCCGCCGCCGCCTGCCATTTCAATCCTACCATCCTCGCCTTGCCTCGTCTCGCCTCATCTCACTGCAACCTCCGTCACCAACTCAACGTCACCCTGGCCGCTGCTTCACTTTCGCGCGGTCGGTGCACGTTGTATCATGCCTACCGCCCCATGATTGAGAATATGTTAGAAGAATGTGTAAGTCGCTCTTTGCCATCTCCTTGCCCGTTTCTCGTTTCTCGCTTCTCGCTTCTCCCGCGAGGCCCGAGTCCCGACTCCTCCGAAGGCGCCCCCCCGTTCCCTTCCGTCCCCGTCCCCGTCCCCGTCGCCGCTCGCTCCTCATCCGCTCCTGCGGGCGGGCGAGGCCAAGAAGCGTTCCATCTTGTCTCGGCCTTGGCATCCCGCAAACTGGTTCCTGATGGCTGACCTCTGCCCAGCGCTCACCGAGATTCGAAATGTCGTGTAAGTCCTTTTGGTTGCTTCTTCCAGGACCCCGCAGTCGTGGTCGCCTGCCTCCTCGTCATCGTCATTGTCGCCGTCGCTACTCCTCCTCCTCCACCTCCCCTCCTCCTCCAGCTTCGTCACAACCACTCCTACCGCCCTAATTCTTCGTTGCTACTCCTTCTCGCGATTTTCTCGTCGATTATATTCTCGCAAAGCTTCTAACTTTAGTCCAGCCTCCTGTTCAGCAATCCAGTATGGAGTGGCGCCAGTACCGTCCCGTCGACAATCATTCGCAACCTCACAGCCTTGTCGGTGCGTTGCGATCCCTCACCTCAGCGCTCTCAATTTCCCCTCGCCGTGACTAACGATCCCTCTTCGCAAACAGAGCCAGCTAGCATATGAGGAGCGCATAACTTCAAACATCACCACCTTGACCACTACCAATGCCGACACTCTCGATGGCGTCATCCAAGGCCTCCTCTACGTCCCTGACCTTGACGATAATGCCGCTTGCGATCAACAACAGTACGATTTCATCCCCCATAATGTCACCCGTCGAGACAACCTCCCTCCAACCAACTACAACCTCATCGCCCTCGCCCCCTGGTTCAGCATCGACTGCACCCTCGCCTACCTTGCTTCCGCGCGTGTCGACCCCCTTCGCGCATTCGTCTTCTACAAGCCCAACAACTCCTCCAACAAACCTCAAGATGCTGACTCCGCCGTATGGAACCTAGAGGATGGCGGGGCTTGGGTTAAGACCAACAAATTTCCCATCTTCGCCATCTCAGGCAGAGAAGGCCAGACAATGATGGAACAGTTGAGTCTCTACTCGGGTCATATCGACAGTATCCCCTACGGCGACGAAATCAACGATCTCTACGGCCCCAATCCTAAGGACTATGTTCGCATATGGACGGAACTCACCCTCGAGAATGACTCGAGTATACCACCACTATGGGCCTTCTTCCTCGTCGTTATCGGTGCACTCCTCCTCATCATCACTGCCGTTTCTTGCACCATGCACCTGGTCCAAAGACGGCATCGGCAATCTTTGAAGCGTCGGGTACAGTCCGGCGAGGTCGACCTCGAAGCTATGGGCATCAAGCGCCTGACAGTGCCCTCCATCCATGTTAGAGATTTCCCTCTCTTCACATACAACGCCGATCCGGAAACAATGGGCCCGCCCCCAACCCCCGGGTCCGCTCGAGCTTCTCGAAGCAGCCGCAGACAAGACCAACGCAGCATAAGATCCACAGCCAGCGTCCGGAGCAAGCGACGCAGCATTGGACACAATGGCGATACAACTGCTACCAATATTCAGCCCAGTTGCCATATCTGCTTGGTCAATTTCGAGCATCGACAAACAATCATCCGGGAGCTTCCTTGCGGCCATATATTTCACCCTGAATGCATCGATGAGTTCCTCTCCCAGAACAGTTCTCTCTGTCCCGTTTGCAAGCAGAGCATGCTCCCACGAGGATATAGCCCCCAAATTACCAACGGAATGGTTCGTCGTGAACGCGCGCTCCGACGACTACGAGAAAGGGTCAACTTTGACGACTTATCGGATGAGTCCCATGACGGCAAGCTTAAAAGCTGGGGCAGACGACTTTTCCGTCCTTCCTCAACGACCTTACATCCGAACTTGTCCCGTTTGGTTCCTCTAGAACTCACAAAACACAAAACAGTACCAGCGAGGGAATCAACACCAATGATCATCGAAGAACAAGTCACCGCCCCCGACACGACCCCCACCCCTGCCTCCGGCTCGAGCTCTGAAGATCCAGTAACGACCACCACAGTGCCCACCGCAGCAAGGGCATCGAAGTCTCGACGCACACGACCCCGAGCTCTGAACTTGCTCCCAACACAGCCAGAGAATTCCGAGCTGATAACAACGTCTATCGTGGGACGGAAGAGCCCTTCGTCGTTCGCTCGAGCACGTATGAGGGAAATTGCAGCCAAAAATGCACCGTTCGACGATCCGGATCAACAACGGGCAATATGTGAGTACCTTCCCGACAACGACATGTCAGTTTCTAATGTTACCAACAGGGCGGCGTGGACTATCAAAGGTTTTCCCGGGGTATTTTTAAAAAAGGCCTAGGCTCGATTGCAAAGGCATTAGACGGTTTCATCCGCAACGGTTTCCGCGGAACATGGCAACGGCGTTATTGATTGTGTGGGAAGAACTTTTTGGATTAAGGAGTTGGGCAATGAGGCAGCCCTTGACGGCCATAATCATGAGGAATCAGAGGTCTGGTTTTTGAATAACGTGGATTTTTTGGCGTCGGCTCGGATTGGACATTTTAACAAAGGGCATGGGCGTACACCGGGAGCGAGTGGTGGCAGTATGAGCCACAGCTAAGAGCTGCCCGAACTCCCATTTTTAGTTGGGACGTGGAAGGAAGGGTCGAGCGGGGGGACTGCTCGTTAAGGGATTCTGGGTTTATGAGCAGGGCGGATGTCTCATGCGCAGTAACCGCTCTTCATGCATGTAGCAATAAACCCAGGAGGTCTGCGTATTTTGCGATTGATGGCCGAAATGAGCGTCCGACTGTGTGCGAGTCTTGCAGGCAGAGGCTACATTGTGCATGATACCTCCCCTTAAACTTCTCATGCACTAAGAAGCATATTAAGCCCCCCCCCCCNTTCCCCCCCCCCCCCCCCTGAATTCAAAAGAAATACATGACGACCGTGAAACACTGTACAAGAACCAACCGATCTGAACACGTCAGTTTTCGTCATCGCTAGGTAGCTTGAAATGATCCATGTGTATTATCAGGTTTCTCCAAGAATCAACTGCTTATGTTTAAGTTCCATACACTCATCATCCATGTTCGTTCCAAAGTCCAGTCTCTGGTATCGTGAAATCCTAACGTTCGCCTATGCGCCCAACCAAAATATGTACGCCAAGCAACATCGCTTAAACGAAGAAGACGCCGTTCCTTTCCATACCGGTGTCTTCAGCGCACCTAGCTTTACTCTCGTCTAGGTGGGCTAACTATGATCCGCCTCGAGCATCCGGTCGCTATCGCGCAGGCCGCCGCTGGCCAGAGCATCGCGTACGCGGTCGTTCTCGGCGGCGCGGATACGGCGCCGGGCGTCCTCGAGGCGCTCAACGCCGCGGTCGATGGTCTCGATGTGAACGGTTAGGGGGATGGCCGGGCCGTTGGAGTTTTGCAGCAGAGCGGGCTCGGCGACACGGTCGCGCAGGTCTCCAAGCCCAGCTTGGATGGCCTCGAGCTCGAGGATGAGTGCGTTGACCTGGACTATGGCGGAGGAGCGCTGACGGTCGACCTGACGCAGGAGGACGAGCTGCTGAGAGAGGCTGTTAAGGCGCGCCGAGTTTGCGCCGACAAGGGTCCAGATGGTCCAGAACACGGATTCACGACGCTGGGCGGTGTCGGCGGAGGAGCGCGACGTAATCTCGTAGATGAGGCCAAGGTGATCTTCGGCCTTAGTGAGCAGGCGGAGGACGGCTTGCGCCTCGAGGATGAGGGTGGCAATGCGCTCCGAGACGAGAGCCGTATGCTCGATATACTTGTCGAGGAGGATGCGCTCGTTGAACATGTGGTCAGTAGGCTGGAAGGGATGGAACAGCCATGAAGTCCAGCCAACAAGTGACGAGGGCGGCGAGTTGACGTCGTCGGGTGATTCAGGGGCCAGCGTGTCGATATACCGGGAGGTCCAGCGGTTGATGCTAATGACTGCGTCGACGGCAGAGCCAACGTGAGTGTTGAACTTTTGCAAGTCCGACGCCGTGCGACGGGCCGTGTCGACGTAGCCATCAAACTCGAATAGGAGCTCGTCGCGAACTTGCAGGTCGCTATGGCGAACAAGACTTCGTAGATCGCGGATCGCTGTCTCAGAGCGCTTCATCTCAAAGGGCAGCGAGACACCGTCGGCGCTCTTCTCTAGAACCTGTTCGAACTGCGCCTGCACCGACATGAGGTCATCGAACTCGACAGGCGCCGGAGGCCCACTGGGGTCAGTGATAATGCTGCCTGAAGCCGGGCAGAAGGGGAGGTTGAGGAACGAGGCACCGGGGAGGCGACATAGCGGGGACAGTGAGGCAGTGATGGATCGGGTGGCCATGTTTTGAGCGATGATAATGCCACCGAATGAGAGATAGATGGCCAGAAGGATGGCAAGAGGCCGCTGGGCGTATCGGAAAGCGAGGCCGACAACGCCGAAGAGCCATGCGACAAGTCCAAAGAGGGCGTTGGGGATGGACTCAGCAAGTTGGCCCTGGATGGTTGTATGCCGCTCATGGCGAGACTCCCGGCGGTAGTAGTCGTCACCTTGGTCGTCATATCGCCTCCGGCCGCTTCTCTGTTTCGAAGGGCTCCCGTGCGAAGTGTTACCCCGTCTCCTCACGCTGCCGTTATCCCCACCGCCAAAGCCGATACCAAGCCCCCGTATCGTCCTCCCACTTCCCGTCCCCTCACTCCCGATATCGACGCGGGGCATGCGAAATTCGGGGTCCGGTGTGCGGAAGGCGCTGTTGCCGCTCGCGCTGATGTTGATGCCCGAGAGGCTGGGGCGGAAGGGCTCGCGCAGAATCACCTGCTCGTCGTCGGGGTTCGCAGCGAAGTCTCGGATACTGTCTTGGGAGGCGAAGCTTAGGCCGTCCTGGGAGAAGGGCTGAGTGGGCAAGCCGGTGGAGGAGGACGAAGGCGGCGCGGGTGGCGAGGATTCGGAGAAGGAAGCCAGAATGCTGGTGTCGAAGGAGTCGTTTTCGCCCTCTACCATACGCCACGAGTCTTCGGCGCGAAGGCGGCGTCGCGACGACGAGGGTGACATGGCGTCCAATGGCGCTGGCAATGAGAGGCAGCCGACGATGTTAGGCCAGTTGGCGGAAGAACAGCCGAGGCGGCGTCAATATCGCGTCGCGTTACGTCGCGATGGCGAAGGGCGGGTGTATCGAGAAAGAGCTCCGCATCGATTGAGTTTCAAGGTTCTCGCGGGTGTCTAGACAGGAGGATAATATATATATTGGTATTCGTAGCTCAGGTCAGGCATCTATGTGGATGCCGGCGGGGGTGATTGGAGATGCCGGACCGGGGTTGTTGGTATTCACGGCGCTGGATATTCAGAGAAAGCAAATGAGTCATCGGGGGGGCTTTGTGCAGTTCACAGCGGCGGTGAGGAGCGTGCACGGCGGTTCGCAAGGCAGCCTTAAATAATAGCGCAGGATGCGGTTGTGGTTGTGGTTGTGATCGTGGTTGTTGTTGACTCGATAATGATGTAGGCGGCGAGTTTGGATCGAGGTGGGACCGGGGGCGAGTGAGTGGGGGCAGTTGTGGCGCCGTGGCGGGTCCGCGCGGGGCCCCTGCATAGTAGCGCTCCAGCTTCCAAGCGGCCAATTGGACGCTGTGGCCCAGTGCGACCATGTGACCCATGCGCGTGAACACCTTCACTCTCGCCAAAAGGTGCAGGGTAATCAACTTATCAACAGCTAAGCGTACCATCATCTGAACTATCAGCGGGATGCCTACCTACCACGTGGCTGCCGTACATATGAAGCTTCTATTCTTTTCTTCTCGCTCCCTCCAGTGATTTGATATCTGAGACATCTGGTACAGGGGCTGAAGTCTATCCCAGATAATACATAACCTTTGAATCACATCCTGACATTTCCAACTTAAATTGAACTTGGCGTGGGTGTCACCCAAACTCTGACAATTTGAACACGGATCTCTCTATACCCTACTTCACACTTAACCGCCTCTACAGTCTAATCACTCAAGCCAAGTCCGAAGCCCGTGTTCTTCCAAGCAGGTGTGCGAACATCGCGCTAACCCATTGTTCCCGCCCTTTTATCAGGGATGACTCCGATATTTACGATGTCCAAGTATGACGCTATTGGCTACATCCACTGGTCTTCTATCGTCATCACCCATGATGCCATACCCTCCGTTGTTTCTAATGTTTGCTCAGACGAGACATCCGCCAGCCCGTTCGGCTGCAGCGAATCAGCGTAGAAGACCCCTTCGCCCACCGACGAAGACACTATATCATCGATTATCTGGCCCAAGCCACCCATCTCTAAGCTCCCTTGCCCCCCAGAATCGTTGGCCCCTTCGAGTGCCCTAACAATATCCTCCGACGCCGACTTTGCTATCCGCCAGAACTCCCCCGCTTTGCCGAGGACATTTGCCAGGAGCATGATCCTGTCCTTTAAAAACGGGCTCCTGATACCTCCAAAAAGATACGTGTCCAGTAGAGGCATTACTGCTCTTTCAAGACCTAACGCACAGGATGGCGATAATTTCTCAGGTGGTAGGTGGTTCTTGAAAAGGCTCATCAAAGCCAACGACGCTTGAAGCGCCGTCGGCCCGTATAACCATGGATTCGATATCGTGGTAACATTAGATGGGAGTACAGATGAAGGCCGGAAGATGGGGCCGTCTCTGACCAGGTTAGGGACTCGGAACTGGACCCCGGCGCCGTGAAGGTGGAGTTGGATTCGGATCCGAAGACTAAATCTCCCGTGTTAGTCTTTGGCTGAATTTGCTTCAGGTCCTTTTCTCACCCATAGGCGATGCCTATCTAAAGGACAAAGTTAGTCTCAACCTCATGGCGCAAAACAACTGATTCAACCCACCGCGTGATACAAAACCATATCAACTGCTCCATTCGGGTCAACCAATTCCTTCTTCCAATGGGGAAGTTGTGAAAGCCAAGACGCAATTCGATAGTCCGCCGAGTCGACGGACTCTGCTTCCGCCCCAATGCCCGCGTTGAGGAGTGGTACTACGTACTCGCCGCTGATTCGAATCAGATCGACGAGGTAAGCCCACGAGGAATGACTCCTCGATGACATCTTCTGATTGAATTCCTTGATAGACATAGGTATTGGGATATCCTAACAGAAGTTAGCAATTGGGCTGGCGGCTGGTCGACCAAGGTCAATTTGACTGACTCCAGCCTGATACTCCCACTCTTCACAAGGTAGATCCGTTGTGGCGTGCGTGCAGTAGAGCTGGAAATGGCCCAAATGCTCCCTCACCGCCCGCAGCGACCCGTGCAAATACAACGCCCAGTATGTTCTTCGGTAGGACTCGGCCAAGACGGGGCTGTCTTCTGCATCAGCAAAGCTTTTTTTGTGTAGTCCTAGCTCCAAAGCCATGTCGAGTGATTTCTCAAAGAAATAGCCGCATATGTGAACGTATTCCTCGCCGTATGCTGCAATGCTGAGGCAAAGTAGTGCCTGCACAGCCCAGACTGTTCCGAACAACGGTCCTGCTGCAATGTCGAAGGCTCTTTGGCGGAGCTGAGCTGTGTCCACGGTGTTTGAATAAATCGACCCAATGTAGACAATCATTGCCATCGTGAATTCGAAGTCGTCTGGACGGCCTTCGACGAGGCGAAACATAATTTGCTTCGGCGGTAGCCAAGGGTGGGAGTCATGGAAGTAAGCGTAGTAGAGATCAAACATGTAATTGAGGGATTGGGGTTTCTGAGACCGAGAGTTTGCCACCCAGCCTCCAGGAAGCGGCTTCGTGGCCTTCGTCGGAATGCTGAAATTCGGAGATGGAGTCGCATCAGGGCTTTCGGTCAAGGTGAATTCCTCCTTGATCATGTCCCGCTTCGCCTGCTCTTTAATCCCACGTCGTGATTTAGGATAGAAACAAGTGCTACCCTCCTGCTGACAGCGTCCACAGGAAGGTAGCTCAGAGTCGCATTTGACATGTCTGGTCCGACAAGAGGTGCATGCTAAGGGGGCTCTGACTGTCGCTCGAGAACCAGCTGGTCCGGCACGCAGGGGAGCCGGACTTGACTGGAATGGCGAAGAGAATTCTTCCCCAGACGAATTCATTGTGATGTTTTCCGAGATAAAGGGTCGTATCGGTGAGGAGAAGAGGCGGATTGAGGTGGCTTGAATTTGGGTTCCAAGATGAAGTTTGGGGGCGATACCGTTCAAGCTCATCGACCGTCCCGGGAAACCAAAATGACAACTTGGGTCCTGTCAGCAGGAATTTACTTTTGCGGACGATATTCTGTACGATAGGTGCCCTGGAGAGATGTTGATAATGTGCGGGCATGATGATGTAGGAAATTGAACCCTCCCCTGTGCTAATCAACCGTCAATATACCCAGCTCGCCGTGGTTCGCACCTGCCCCAACACCTCTCTCAGCTCGAGAAGGAATTCCTGGGGTGCGGCGTTGGGAGAAATTCTTGCAACTTCCACAAGTTGCCAGACAAGAAAGAGGTGTAACGTAGAGGGCTGTCAAAGGGCAAGGATTAACCTTCGAGGAGGCCATGACTGTCTTACTCGACGGTTTGCCACACTTGTCAAAGCAGTTAGTAGGTGCTTGGCGCAGCCTCTGGATGAATGGTGCTGCCGAGAGTCGTCGCTCGGACATATAGATCTCCTAACCGGTCTATCTGTATGTCTCACATATGTGGAGCTTGAGGAGCCGTGTCTGCACATTGTTCCACAGGGAGAAGGCAGCTGGAAGTCGGTCAGGCCATTTTGGCGACGAGGCGATCGGGCAAATATGCTAGCGGCAAGAAGGGACCATTCTCACTGGAGACAGAAGATGCATCTTGAGACATGGCGATCGGGTGTCAGCGGCTGAATAGGTGTGGTGGATCATTTAGCACCACCATCAACACAGCGAGCTGGTTTTTTTTGGTATGCATGTGCATCATGATGATTAACCTAAGGAGAAGCAAACGGTAGAGACGCTGAAAGTCGCTTGCCCACTGGATTCTGGGCTGCTGGGTCGAGTCTTGTGACGTGTTGATGTAAATGTGAACGTTGACGAAGTTGGCCGACGAGAGGTGCACTTACAGAATCCTAAGGTTATGCACCCCGCGGATACCAGCTAACTCTAATCCTAGCCTTACCCCTATCCCTAATCCTAGCACCTAATCCTACTATCCTAATCCTAACCTTTTACCCTTACTAAATAATCTATTTATTTTTTATTTTTTATTTTCCTTAATTAATTATTAAGAATCTTTTTTTTTATACTATTAGTATAAATACTATTATAAATCCCTATAAGGAGATTTTTCTATAAGAAAGTAGGATTATCCTGATTTTCCTGATTTTAATTAGCTAGAGGTAGCCTTCGTAAGTGTCTTTTATTCAAATAGAGGTGTGGCTAATTCCGTAGTCTAATTGCAGCTGGTTTTTGGCCTGGTTTGGCAAGTGGCCCCGGGAGCCTAGCGCGATGCCCCGGCGCTCAATCCCAAGCTCGCAGCGCAGCTCCTCTCGACAAAACCTCGGCTCTTGGACACCCGAGGCGATATTAAGTCAGCACCATCGTCATGTGGCTCCGCTCGACCCCGGATCTCCAACTTCCTCACTTGCGACCCTCGACATCGCGATTACAACTACGACTTCGACTGCGCCGATGATTCCTCCCCGATGACCGACTCGAGCTTCGTCCAAGCGCAACGGCGCGTCGCCGCCCGCCGCCAAGCCCGCGAAGCTGAGTCTGTGGCTCGAATCGCTGCAGCTCGGCAAACTTCCCGAGCCAGAGCCAACCTCGAGCGCCTGCCTTTCCCCTTGAACCGAATCGGGTCCGCCTGGGATACCATCTCTACGAGAGAGGGCACGCGACCGGAGTTTCGCGTGGGACAGGTGGATGCAGAGTTGCTAGACGGGGAGTTGGTGGGCATCCTGAAGGACCAAGTATGCGAGGCGCTCAAGTACTTTGGCGGCGGGCATCTCCACGATGACTGGTCGGCTGAGATCATGTTGGCCCTGAGGGCGGTGTTGTTCAAGCTCACCGTCTGGGATCACGACGCGACTTATGGCGCGGCTCTCCAGAACCTGCAATTCACGGACGCGAGGAGGAACGGCCCCATACTCACGCCTCCGTCAAAGACGCAAAAATCACTATACGGGTTGGTGACGGTTCTTGGAAATTATGGTTGGACTAGATGGGAGGATTGGCTCGTGGAGCGCGAAGACAGTTACGATGAGCCCAGCCCCCGACTGCGACGATTGTCACGGTTGACATCTGCTTTGTCAACTGCCCACTCTGCCGCAGCATGCATGTCATTTCTGGTCTTTCTCTTTCATGGGCGATACCGAACACTCTTGGATAGAATTTTGAGGATGAGGCTCGCACCACCCACAAGCCAAGTGAGCCGCGAGGTATCCTTTGAATATCTCAACCGTCAGCTCGTGTGGCATGCCTTCACCGAGTTCCTGCTCTTCGTTCTCCCCTTAATTGGCATCCAGCGATGGAGGCGATGGATAACCCGAACCTGGCGCAAAACAAAAGAGATCGTCAGAGCTGGACCCCAGGACGGAGACAAGGCGAATGGCGAATACGGGTTTCTGCCAGAGAGGACATGCGCCATCTGCTACCAGGATCAGAACGACAACGCGACATCCGAGACAGAGATTATGGCCGCTGCGGCTTCCAGTGGTGTCATCGGCTCAGCCCAGACAGACATAACCAACCCGTATGAGACGATCCCCTGCGGATGCATTTACTGTTTTGTCTGTCTGGCCACACGCCTGGAGAGAGAGGAAGGAGAAGGCTGGACGTGTCTGCGCTGTGGTGAGCATGTCAAGGAGTGCAAACCGTGGAGCGGAGATGTGCTCGAACCATCAAAGTCTTCATCAGCTAAGACGGTGGCCTTTTCTGATGACATTGCTAGCGGGGTGCTGGTCGACGAGAGGGATGAAGTGTCCGTGGTCGAGGCATTGAGTAGTACGGATTCGGACGCATAATTGAACGGAGAGGGGAACTGCATGGAGTTGGGAATGCTGACACGACGGACATGGCCAGGGTCAGCTGTATACACATTTAAATGGGTTTTTTGTATAATACATGTAGGGCTCGGGCAACAAATGTTCTCAAGCCTTATTGAAGGATTTTATCTAATAGTTGCGTCGAGTTGCAACTGCGTACTTGGTGAGCTTATCTTTGCCGCAAGCAACGGTCATGAGCGCACGTCAAGTGTGGTAACGGGCTCACGCACCCCCACTGTATGAAGACCCTGTTGAGCTTGCCAGGGGACTGGACCCTGGGGCCACTTTCCTGCGGGATCCTGCTCGGGAGCTGGCTGGGCTCCGTCATCAGCCGCGATAGACAGCGAAAGCCGTCAGTGCGGCATGGAGAACAAACAGCCCAACCTCCGTCCCGCGATAGTTACCACAACACCGCCAAAGCCGGGACCGACTCCCAATCACACAACCTGCAGCTCGGCTCTCCACGCGTTACAAACCCGAGCCGACAGAAAACACTGCGCCACGCCGGCCTCCCCCCCTCCGCGACCGATGTAGCACCCGCCCCGGCATCGCATCCGTGTGTCCCCCACCGCCTCGCCGAACTTCTCCCCTCCTCCCTCCCGCCTCTGCCCGCGTTCCATGCCGAGCTTCTTCCAGTTCACGCAGGGCACCGAGTCGCGCGTGCGCCTCAACGACTCGGCGCCGCTGCTGGGCCGCTTCCGCGCCGTGCCGCCGCGCCCCGACCTCGGCACCCGCCGGCACAGCCAGCTCGGCCTGCTGGCCGGAACCCAGGGCGACGGCCGCGGGAGCGTCCACGTCGGCTACGGCGCCGTGCTCGCCGCCGAGCTGGTCCACGGCGCCCCGAGCACCACCAGAAGCGACGAGTTCGAGGACGAGCTGACGGCATGTGAGCGCGCCTGGCAGCGCTGGGTGCTGGATATCTGGGTCGACCCCAGGCAGTCGGCTGTCAAGAGGGTCGTGGATAAGTGGTGGAGTCGCTATGGCTTCTTGGTGTTGATGCCCGCTGCGTTGGTATGTCTGGCAAAGGCCGCAAGCTCTCCAGTCTGTACAAGGGTGCATGCTAACGAAGTTGCAGGCGGTCGCGTGGTGTTCTGTTCCCTTCCCTCAGTACTCGTTCCCCGAAGACGACGATGATGATCCCCAGGTGCCTGGTAGTAAGGCGCCCGGTCATGGAGCAGCCAGGGTGCAAGTCAACTTCTGGTTCTTTCTCTTCGTCTACTACGGCTTCTACAACCTCACCGCCCTCATCTGGATCACCAAGGTCTTCAACCTCTACAGCCTCAACTGGTGGCCGCAGTCGCTCGGCTTCCCTCTCACCGTCTCCCTCATCGCTATTCTGTCCCTAGCCCTGCCCGTACCCGTCTACCTCAATCCCGCCACCCGCTTCATCACCGCCCACAACACGGCATGGATCACCTGGACCTTTGTCGTCATGGCCATGCCCGTCGCCATCGCCTTCTTCATCCTCACCATCAACGAGCGCCACGTCGGCCTGCGCCACTCGCTCTCCGACACCCAGCGCATCTTCACCACGTCTTGGTGGACCGGCGAGCCAGACACCATGTCCGGTCGGGACCGCCGCCGGCGTAACGTCCCCGGAGACCTTTTCGACCCGGACATGCTGCACACAGTGGCGGATCCCCGGCCACAGGGCGTCGCAATGCGCCGGCGCTGGCTGCCCGCGAGCTTCGTGCGGTTCCTCTGGTTCTGCGTGGCGCTGTTTGTCGGCTTGATGGCCTACGTGATTGGAGAAGCGTATGCAGAGATTTATCTGCGAACGCTCCCGCATGACAATCTGGAGACGGTTGTGTACGTCTACGGCTGGGTCGTGACGGTCCATCTCCTGGACGCATTGACTGGCTGGGTGCTGGGCATACGCGAAGGTGAACGCGTGGGAAGCTACCCCCTGAGCTGGGTCTTTAAACTGTGAGTCTCGACCTCCCAACCCAGCATGATGACCGAAGAACCGTGATCTAACGAGTGAGCCTAGCTACTTCATGTTGACGTATCAGACCTACGTTCGCGCCCTGTACGCTCGACTACGTTCGCCGTCCCAGTTTATTATCCTCCAGGCCCTCTCATCAACAGGCCTGGTGGTCATCACCCCCATCATGATGTCACCCCTCGTCCACAGGATCCTCTCCGTCTCGGGCCTCAACACGCAGAGCTACGGATCCTACCAGAAGGTGCAGACCCGCAATGTCTTCATCCGTTTCCTGGCCGAGAACGTCTCCATGGCCGCCTTCCTCGGCAGCATCCTGGTGCTGCACTTTGGTGCTAACAAGGGCGTCTACCCGTACTTCGCCTTTGATGGCGAGGGCGAGCCCTACGACTTTGATCTCACCTTCTACGCCTCCATGGTGACGTGGGCTTGCGAGCTGGTGGCCAGCCTCGCTGTTCGCGGCTTGATCAGCGTCTTCTACGGCGTGGACGTCGGACTGGAGGGGAAGCTGGACTTGGCAGTTTGGCCCGAGCTGATGCCCACCTGCGTTGCCGTTATGCTGCATGTGTTGCAGAACATGCTATTTTCGATAATCCGATTGCAGCTTCGGTGAGTGGAGCGGAGCAAACAAATCCCGTTTCAGAGAAAGGGCTGGCCAGGCCGAAGGATTGAGGATGACCGGGACGGGCCGTGTGCAAAACTGCCGGCAGAGAAGGGGGTGTCACACATGGGACGAGTCCGCAGGAAAGAAAAAGCCGAGACTTCCTTTCTTCTTCTTTCTCTTTTCCTCTTGTTTGAAGTATTGGTTTTGTTCAGCGAATCGCACGCATGATGCATGGATAGATGGTCGCTGTCTCCTTGAAGGAGACAGGGTGATTGATACCCCTTTAGACAGTTCTTTTAGAGTCTGTTGATACTTTTAATTCCTCGAGCATTAGATACCTCCTCCGTTAGTTGTTTGATCATAAAGTTGACCTGCTATATCCTTGTCCGCATGAATAATGACTTCTATCTTGTTTCACGATAGGTGCTGTATTGTTCCTTTTTGGGCATGGTAATTGGGGCGTCGATATAGAGTTTTCCCACCAGCATATCGGACGGAACTCGTTTACTTCACACACAAAGCGCTCCCTTGGCATCGTACCCAGCAGACTGGATGACTGGCTGGGACACGCCGAGCTAGGGACACTGGGTTTGGTCATGCCAAGCAAGATCTTACCAAGGTGTTTGGCTGCAGTAGAGGGACCTTGATGCTGGACGGGGTATCTGTTTAATGGCCCTGACAAATCCATCATTTACGACAAAGTTAGATAGCCAACTGGTAGTTAATTTGTCAGTGTTTAAGGGGGGGGAAAAAGCGGAATAGTGGTCGGCATGTGGAATTGGCGTCTGGAAAGGCGCAGCCCCGAAGAATTCGTCACCATGTTGAGCGGTGGTCGTTGGTGATTGTTCAAATTCTCATCTGGGATGACGGACACTATGTTACCGGGGTAATCCATGGCATCATCACCATCAGAGACGCTTTGAGCAAGGCTCTGGACCGGACGGCCCGGACAGGACGCCACCGGGCAGGCTGGCACGACGCGAGCGCGGCTAATGCAAGCCCCGGCAGCGGCCACTTCTCCGGGTGTACTACAAACAGCGGTGAAAAGCAGGGACACGGGCTGTTGGTTCGAGGATTAGGACGGCGTCGAAAGAAAACGAGCAACCGGTGAGAGTGTCCTGGAGGGTAGGACACGCCAGACAATTGGATGAGGGGAAGGAGGAGAAGGAGGGGAAGTGTTAGTGGGTGTGTTTGGCAACGCATCGGTAGGTATCCTGGCAACCTGGCTGGCCACAGCAGTGCAAGGGAAGAAACATATGCTAAAGGGCATGCAGCAAAGACGAGGGACCCGGTGGGCGGGACCGGGGCCCGGAACGAGAAGGTTGCAGTGCAGACTGGGGTCGCGAGAGCTGACAAGATGATTCCTTGAATCCCTACGGAGCGGCGGAGCTGAGTCTGAGTCGAGGAGAGCCATTAGCCCCCATGTGGGCAGGTGGGCGGGAGGCTAAAGTGAGAACGATGCGCTGCAGCTGCGATGCCATGCGCATGAATGCGAAGGTATCTGGGCTGTACCTCATCGGCGGGATCCATATCGGGTCCCAGATATCGATGGCGGAGAGTCAAGCCAGGGTCAAGCCTGACGGAGCCAGACGGGGTGAGACGGAGCCAGACGGGGCCAGACAGAGCCAGACGGAGCCAAACGTGTGCCGATATGCCTAGTGATGCTCCATCGAAGCCCGACGAGGCGTGGAGGAGCTCTGAGAGCGAGTTAATGCCTTGGTATGGAGAAACGGCGTCGCCTCTGCAGGAAACGGAGCATGTTACGGACCCGCTGGTTTCTGGTTTCTGCTTTGGTGGATGCAGGGGAATCCTGAAGGCCGCGCAGGTCTCACGCAGGTCGCACCCAAGGTTTCACACAGTCGCACACACGCACGCAGTGGCGGCCGTATGGTGGAGCGACGTGGATCGTCAGCGTCAGGAACGGGAGGCGAGACGGCCCAGACGGACGGACACGAGAGTGACAGGTAACTGGAGGTAGCGCGGGAGGTGGGAAGCGAGGAGGAGTCATACTGCATACCTGGGTGCGAATAGACGTACGAAAGACGAAGCACCGAACCGCACGAACAGTGTGAGACTGTCGGAGTCTTCTGCCGATATCGTGCGTGCATGGATGGAATGGAGGCTCTGACTCCGAGACCAGCCCCACGTTGGGGTGCTGTGTTGCATTCACATTTTGATGTCCTCGACGATGTCGTTGAAATCACATCGCGTTTGCAAGAAGGGAACCCGACAGGAGCATTGGAGAGGCGAAAAATGACAGAAAGAAAAAACCACTAAACCGACGAGCTTGAAGCCATGTATGCGACGATGGCTGGTTGGCCCTGCAGTGGGCGCATGGCTTGACGACGCAACGCATTGTGATGGAGTGATTAGACAGACCCCAACGGAGTGACTGGACGTGAATGGGAGAGAGGGAGTGGATGGTGTGGGTATTGTTGGAGTAGTGGAGGTTTTGATTGATGGATGGATGGATGGATGGTATGATAGGAGTTGGAGTAGAAAGGACTGAGCAAGTGAGTATCGACCGGAGATGGCCTGTGAGGGCGTGTTACCATCAATGTTGGATTGTTGGTGACAGTGTTGCGTGCAGGAAGGGTTCGCGGCTTGTAAGTTGGGCGTGGTGGGGTTCGGGTCCAAGTGAAGCCTTATCGGATCATGCAGCGTGGATGGCAACGACTCAAGCACGGAAGGAACGAGGGGTCCAACAAGGTCGGGCAGGCAGGCAGACAGACAGGTGGTAGGCAGACAGATGGCAGGCAGGCAGGCATGCAAACATGTGCTTGATGATGTCCTAAAATGTCTATTTGCCCTGAACTACGTCTCTCATTTATTCGCAAGCTCCCGTCTACCAACTTGGGGTACAAGATCGCCCAAAGCCAGCGGCAAGCAGGCACATCCCATCCAGGGACCGAACCATCTAAAAGCGCAGCCATGCCTAAACGGGGTCCCGTCAAGCTTCATCCAGTTGGAGGACGACCATTTCCGGCACCACCACGACATCCGAATAGGAAAGTACCCGAACTTCCATGGATACCTCGTACACACATGTCAGACTCTCATCCCCGCCTCGTTTCTGTCCCTGCCCCTTTACACTCACCAGAGCAGTCGTCAGCCCGCGTCGTGTTTGCCTGTACGACGTCGTCATTTGGAGCGAGAAATCGTAATGGATGATGGAGGCTGTCACCTAAACGCCATCGCTTGCCATGGTGGGGGAAGCTGGTGCTCCATGGATCCATGGATGCCGAGCGTGGCCCTATAGGCTAAGGTATGACCGCCCACTTGTGTACCTAGCAGGTATCTAATGTACTGATCCGCCGCAGAAACTGCCAGTGCGCATTAGTCGATATGGGGACAGTCACTTCATATCATGGCAGTGTCGGGCGGGCTCCTCAACCTCAGAGTCAGCGCATCCTAGTACTTCGTTGAGTCGTTGTCCGGCGGTAGTTCCTAATTCTTCGCTCGGTAAGCAAGTTAGCCGGCCGCACCCTGTCTGACGAGCAACGCGCACAAACAAACCTGATCGTTTCACGGCTTGCTCTCGGTTCACGAAATGGAACCTTGACCAGGCGGAGCTGTCCCCTCGTTGCTCCAGGATGTCAGAGTGAGTCGGAGACCCGGGGTAACGACACCGAGGTAGGGATGGCGATGGAAGGTAAAATCTCATTACTATACGGCCCATACCCACTGACCACTCAGGTAGCTAAGAGCTTGGCCTGCTGGGCGTCGCTGGGGTTGGCTGGCCATTGGCAAGGCGAGGATCCATCGATCGAAGGGGTAAAAATGCAGCCCGACAGTCCCATCCCAGTCCAGCCAACGAGGCAATTTAGCCAGCCAGCCTGCTCTCGGCAAGAGGGGTCCACGAAGCTCCAGGGAGACTCCAGACGCGTTTGGGATGCAGCAATCTCCATGTCGCCGCAGCCCGACCACCAAGTGTACCAAGCTAGGACCGTGTTGGAGCCCTTGGAGCGGAAAGGCTTCCCGTAATAGTGACGAATTTCGACAGGCCCCAGATAAACCCACCAGAGGGGTCTTGGGCTAGGGTACTCGCAGAGCACGGCAATGCGGGAATGGAACAATAGTTTTGTTTAAAATAGAAGCGTGGAAGGAGAAAAAAAACAAAGACTGACCAACCAATCCTCAACGGGGCCCATTTGGTGGCGGTTGACTGCTGGTCCGGCGTAGGGATTGGGCCAGCCCTGTCATTGAACCGATTATTGATACATTCGAGATACGTACTCCAGACTGACTCTGATTTATCCTGCTAGGCTACTAAGGCAGCAGTGTCAGCGGGGGACATCAATGATTCCATTCTCAACTACGAATACCTACTACCTACCTGCCCACCTTGGGTACGAATACACGATGGGACCCGAAGTCTCACCCACACAGTCCACGGACGCCACCAGCCAACAAACAAAGCAAGCAGGAAGGAAAGAAGCAAAGAAAGAAGAAACACAAGGGCTCGCTGTAACACGTAACAGATAGTACTACCTACGGAGACAATGGCACCCAGTTACATCGGCTTTGAAACCCTCACTGCCGATGGCGTGAATGGCCGTCTCGTCATCCCGTGGGTCGATCGATCGTCGCAAGTCGGTGCCTGGAGTTGGACCAGGAAGTCGACCGGGCGAGGACCCAATGGGAGAATTCCTGCCGTTGGTATAGCATGCTTCCTTGCGGATAGCATGCTTGCATGAATTGTAAGTCTGCGAGCATATCGGGCCGCGCCAAGACAAGGATGATGGGCAAAGCTGGATACGCACGGCTTGAACGCGCAGCACCGCGACCTGGGATATACCTACTGCGTGTACGATGGAAGACTCAGGCCGCCATCTTTGTGTGTATAAGCAAGCAACACACTGGCAGCGCTGTCTCGGCCCTCGATTGGAGGATCCGGGGGACATGGAGAATGGGGGTTGATGCGGTTTCTTATCCATTTGTAAGAGTTGCTGCATCGAAAACCACTACCACTACCACCACCACCACCGCCAGCACAACCACCACCACGGTCGCCGCCGTCGCCGCCGGCATTATCGAGCCTCTCACAGTCTCACAGTCTCACTCCCGGGAGCCAAGGGCCGCTATCTCAGCTCATCTTCCCTGACCGACCTACCTACTTGGTAGCGGACGTGCGTTTTTAGAAACTGACCGATCCATCTCTTATCTCGCTCCAAAGCATGTTTCCGAACCTACCTGTGGGCAATATCTCACGTTGAGGCCGGTCATTTTAGGTAGCCAGCAGCAGCAGCCAGGCGCCGCCATCAGTCCGGATTTGATTGCTGCTTGCTCTCTGCTAACACCTTCGGCCTATTCTCATGGACCTGTAGCAGAAACCACGTACCTATCTACTGCTCCAGCTGGCCTGCTACGTCCACCCCGACTGCAGCCAGGATGTTCCATCGACTTTTTAGTCTTGGCCGGCTTCGATAGTTCTTTGTCGCAGTGCTTATCCGCGCTCGCACTGGCACCGGCGCTTTGCTGATGAACATGCTCCGACGCGCTCCAGTTTACACGAGGGGCATGGCGCAAAGTACCTCTCCAGGTACCTCACCTCCCCAGTCTTTTTGCATCAATCGCGAGGCCAGCCCGTCCCTTGGGCACCGCTTGGCTGGCTGCTTTCCATGCCGGGGGACTCTCTTTTGCTGGGCTTGGATGGTGCGCGTTGGGGGCATTGACCACGTATTGCCCACTGCTCACAGAGGTGCCCACTGGCCCCGACCAGCCAGCCGCAGTCCAGAGTCCAATCCTTCCCCGATCTTTGGGCGGTGCCGAGTCCCCCAGCATGGCGACATGGTCCAGACAGAGAAATTTTGAAGAAAAAAGAAAGAGCAACAAATTTTCTTCCCCCTCCCCCCCGCTCTCCACTTGTCCTTCCCTTCCCTGCCTTCCCCTCCGCTCTCCGCCCCTCCTTCGCAATCGCTCCTTCCGTCCCCCACCACACCCACACGCCCAGCAGCGCGCTCTTGCACCCTCCACCCCTCCACCCCTCCTTCCCTCCTCCACCACCACCACCACCACCACCACTGCCACCCAATTCCCTTGCCTGCCTCGCCCTGTCGGCCTACCTCGCCTTGCCTAAGTCGTCGCTCGTCGGTCCATCGTACCTCCCCTGCCCTGGCCTTCCCTGCTCACTGCTCGCTGCTCTCTCTGGGCCTTGTAAGAGATTTGTACTTGTCCGCTGCGTGAGGACGGAAGGTACGAGTTCTCTACCTCGCTCTCTGCTACCACCGGGCAGGTGCTAACGGGAGCACCAAAGGCACCCTTGCCTCACGGCCCAGCGCGGTACGAAGCACGCCCCGTAATCGCGGTCGCTGTTGCTGTTGCTGCCGCTGCCGCTTGTCTTTTGCTCCGAAGGGCTACGGCCACGGCTACGGCCCTCGCTCCAACACAGTCCACCGTCCGCCGTCCACCAAACTTGGAAACCACACTCCCTCCTCCTCCTTGTACCTGCCTCCGCTCGCCCTTACCCTTCCCTCCTACTCTCTTCTCTCGCTCTCCCCTTGTTTCCCTTTCCCTTCCGCCCCCCTTCCTCTCTTCTTCCCCCTTCTCCCTCCCCTTCTTCTTCTTCTTCCCTTCTCTCCACAATGTCCGCTCAAGATCCTTCCTCCTCCACAAACCTCACCACCAGCCAAGATGCCTCGAGACGACAGCCCTCCGCCTTGCCCTCCTCCGCCACCGAACTCGCCAGTGCAAAGATAAGCCTGCGAAAGTCGCTGCGCAGCTTCCCCGACTTCCCCATCCCGGGCATCAACTTCGTCGACATCATGCCCCTCTTCGCCGACCCGGTCGCCCATGCCACCCTCGTCGACGCACTCGAGCTACAGATCGCCGAGGCTTTTCCTGCCTCCAAGCCCGATGTCATCGTTGGGCTTGACGCCCGCGGCTTTCTGTTTGGCCCTGGCCTCGCCCTCCGCCTTGGCGTTCCCTTTGCCGCCGTTCGCAAGCCAGGCAAACTCCCCGGGCCTTGCGCCACTGCCGAGTATGTCAAGGAGTACGGCAAGGACTTGTTCCAGATGCAGAAGGATGCCGTCCGAGAGGGCCAAAAGGTCCTCATTGTCGACGACATCATTGCCACGGGTGAGTTAGCCCATCCGCCATTCCATCATGCATAACGCACTCGGGACCTTTGCTGACGTGCTTTATCCTTCTAGGTGGTTCTGCCGCGGCTGCTGCCGATCTCGTTCACCAGCTGAAGGGTGAGGTTGTTGGCTACATGTTCATCCTTGAGATCCCCGGTCTCAACGGACGCGAGAAGCTCGGCGCTGCCCCTTCGACTATTCTCTTGGAAGACGCTTAATCGCCCAACGTCCTCCTCTGACCACTTCCGCGCCGTCCCCATTCAACATCCATCCGATTCCGAGCTACAGAGCACGACCGACGAATTCTCACCGCATTTCACACATCAACATGGGCATAGGGGACCTGCTAGACTTTCGGCATCATTTTTAATATTGTCTTGCCTCTTCATCTGCTGTCGAGGCTCTCTGGTTGCATTTTGTCTCTCACGAATCGTCTTCTCCTATCCGTTGACCTCTTTTCACCGGCTGGCGTTTTTCTAGGAGGTCCTTTTCTACTAAATATCAAAAGTCTTTCCCGGGTCCGCGCATAGCTATAGAAGGAGGGTTTGGGGGGTTCGTTGCCATAACCATAAAGATCTCATATATAATTACCTTGAACATGGTCTTCCTGCCCCCTTATAGCTTTGCTCATGCTCACGGTCTCGGATTTTCACATCTGATACTGTCGCAAAACGGTTGCGCTAATGACTTATATTCAATTTTAGAATGTGCACCTAGGTGGAAGCTTTTGTGTCCGGTGCGGAAAGCGACGGGCTCTAAGCGGAGGCTTGAACTTGATTCAAGCTCCTGACATATTAATAGAGTCGACGAATTACTAACAGATATTTTCAGATGCACTAATCAATATGTTAAGGACATACTAACATTCAGTTGACGTCTTATGTGGCTCTCGACGAAACGAAACCCGCGACACAAACTCCGAGACATGCATACTCTACTCAGACACAGACCCAGGCACCCGTCATAGAACTAGGGCATTCTCGATAAATAAGCCCTGGCTCTGAACTTTGTATGCTCTACGCATTCCAACGCCTTTGGCTGCACCAAATCGTGCATAATCACCTTCATTTCCACGCATCAACACCATGGGCAGGGGCCTGAACCGCTTCATCCCATTGGGAGTAACTTGAGCCTCAGTCAGCAGCGGCCTTACGATCTCATCCTTATCGTCCCCATCGCCCGAGCCCTCGTCGACGACGATGACGAGCTGCAGCGAAGTTGGGCTTGGTGCGAAGCTCGGGATGCGTTTGAGCTTCTCGCTGTAAGAGCAGCCACCTCGGAGCATGACGATGACTTGGTGCTCCCGGGGCACGGTATCGGGTAGTGTGGCGTCGCAGGCTTGTCCGGCAAGGTAGACCTTCGTCCAAGGGAAGTTGGCAACCGGATTCTTGGCACTGTAACTGGGCGAGCCGACGACCGGAGTATCGGGGATAGAAGGTAAAGGGAAGGCTCCGAGGCCGGTAGCCGTGTAGGCGGACCAGCGGTAAATGGTGGGACCGGACTCGGCCAGCTTTGACTCCGGAACATTCGTATACGCGGGCTCGAAGACGGAGGTGACGGCCCGGAGGAGCATGTTGAAGAGGGACTCGGACGGGATGGGCACGAGGTCGCTTTCGATCCCATCCACGGACCCCGCCTTGTTTGACGATGAATTAACGATATCCGCCGATATTGGCATACTAGCGTTGTGCTTTGGGGGCGTGTCCATGAGGAGCTTAATTTGGACCAGGTCCTTGCGCCGGATGCAGGCAAATGCATCATCTTTCCAAAGGTGGACTTGTTCGGCGTAGAAAAAGACGGTCTCGTGGCGTCCCAGCTGCGTCGTCCCAGCATGAGTGATCCTCCATGTATCGTCTCCAAAGTCGCTGTCACGACGCAACTCCAGTTGGAAACGCATGCCTTGGAGGTTCTTAACCGTGGGGCCACGGTTAGTATTCCACACGAGAGAGGACCCAAATCGTGATATCAGCGAGTTGGTGCCGTCGCTGGCCGGAAACTCGATCAGTGACAGTATGCGCTCGTCGGGAACTGCGCAGGTGCCGTTCCGTGGAAGCATGGATGGGGGAAGCGTCCATGGGAAAAGGGTGTAGTTGGTCTTGGGCCTATACCTGGTGATGAGTCCCTTCTCCTTGTCTTCGACTTCGATAGGCTCGACTGGTCCGTGTAGATTTGGGGTGTTGTGTAGATCTGTGAACCGCGCGACGTGGAACAGATCTCGTCTAGCTGCGGTTGCTGAGCCAGAGAATGGATCTGCTAGGGGAAATACAGGACATGAGTTTGTGAAGCTCGCATCGTAGTATTGGTACACTGTAGCGTCTCGTTTCACCACAGGAGGTGTCTTGCTCAATTTAGATCTCGGTTTCTTCGGAATTAGGAGGGGATGCCCTTCTGTGGTGAAGACGTATGCCGCATCAAGATTGTTCAGAGGGTGATCTGGGTCGAAGAGCAGGTACATGTACTTTGCAGTTTCTCCGAGGAAGAAACTCTCCATGCGATCCGACTTTTCTCCTGTTCGCACATCTTGCAAACCAGCCCACCCGCAAGGGGTATAGCATCGCCGTTTGATATCCTTGAGGACCATTTCGCCGACATAAAGATACCAGGGATCCTTTGTAGCGCGGTAAATGTGGTACGTCGATTCGATGAACTCAGGGCGGCCTGGCCACCATCCGAGGCCTCCATCGATTGAATTTTCGCGAACCGACCATCGCTCTGGCAAGCCAGCGTATCGCGTCCAGAGAGCCGTATAAACGAGATTTGCCTCAATGGCTTCATCGAGCTCACCTGCCAAAGCCAAAAGGCCTGGGTAAAATGCTCCAAGGCTGTCGATCCACATTGTGTATGGTTGGCCGGTATCGCGGTAACTATTTGAGTAGTATGGATAATGGCTCCTATCGGTGTAGCCCCTATCGGTGTAGAGATATCTCTTGACGGAGGCGTGAGCCAGGTGCCATGCTTCCAAGAACGCATCTGCTGACTGCAGAGCGGTAGGTAGAGGAGGGTGGATGGTATTGGGGTCCAACCAGTGCGTGCTGCTCTCTCTCTGGGTTGTTGATACGTTCGGCATGTCGTGACCAGAGAGCAAGATGTGACTCTTGAGAGCGTATTCGAAGAAACTGTCCATGCCTGCACCGATTCCAGCGTGCGGGCCAATCCACATCCCACGTTCCGCGTCAATCCCGTTTCCAATCAGACCAATCTCACTCCGTCGACCCCAGACTTCCCAGAACGCTCGCTTGGCTGCTTGTTCGAACCGAGGATCTCCAGAAAGTCGGCTGAGAACAGTGAACTCGAGAGTCAGGCTGCCTGCGCCCGCGCTGCACGTTTCTGTGACCTCCTGGACTTCAGGAAGATCCTCTTCGCCCGTTTCACGGTGTAGAGGGGAGTTGGTGTAGAAGGGGATTCCATCCCGGAGGTTGACACGGGGGTATGGAATCCCCGTGTCGGTGTAGAATGCTGGGAGAAGTCTTTGTCCAAGATCAAATGCAAGTCTCAGCAACTGGCCATCGTACTTGAAGTCATTGGGCCATGATATCGGGGCCGATTCCAAAGGGTCGTCGCCGGGCTCGCTTTCCGACCGAGCATCATATCCAGTAATTGGCAGCTCCCCTATGGCAAAAAGGTGTGCGCTGAGAAGACCACCGACTCCACGGATGACTGTTTCAAAGACCTGAACCTTGCTGTCAAGATCGAAACCGAACGCCCGCCGACCGCGACCAGAAGCTTCTGCTCGACCATCTCCGTAGTATTCCACGAATTGAGCTACGCCATGCTGAAAGTCGCTCAGCGCCCGAGACCCTGTATGCGAGCCATCATCGGGCCGTCCAGCAAGAATAGCAAGAGTTGACAGGCTATCGATGAGGGTCAGGGAGTAGTTCCCGAGGACGTCGTTCAGTCCAATTTGGCTGGGGTTGTCTCGATTTCGGGTCAGAGGAGCGCACGTCAAGGGCCTCAGCTATCACATGAAAATAGTTAGTCGTTGCTACAGTGCACCTATCATCGGGGCGGAGCACGGCGCACCTCATCGTCAGGGAACGCATGCGTCATGTAGTTGGTGTACCCATGATAGAACATGTCCACCGTGTCCTGGCGCAGCCGCTCTAGGCGGTCTCGCCGCATCGCATCCGTCGTCCATGGCAGCAAAGCGCATATCAGCATCAAGGGGGCAACCTGCAACATTATGTTTGTTGATTCATGAAGGCTGGAGGATTCTCCAATGTGCTACGGCGCTGAACAGCTGCCGGGCTCATCGGGGGAGGCGGAGGTAGGCAAGCGCAAGGGGTCACAGGCGAGTGAAGGAAGTATACGCCTGGGATGGGCTGCGCGGAAGGCGCCTGCCGTAGGTTTGCAGAGACGTGAAGAAACAGCACCGAGGTGCTTGTATTTTGATAGACTCGAGATGCTGTCATCTTCTCCCGTGCGCCACATTCTTTGATGATCGCGTGCGTGAGTGAGAAGGTGTGGCTGGCTATGTGGCTGGTGGGAAGCCCGAAGCTAGGTGGTTAATCCGCACCAATCAGATACCCAAATGGGGTAGACGAGCGCCTTAACTTGATTAAGCTTCCAATTCCAAAATGGGATGCCTGATATTCTTGGCATTAAGATTGATGAACTTGGAGAAGATAGAGTTGTCGTTTTGCACGGGGAAATCGGCGCTCCGTAATATTACCCAGATTCTCCGAATTGAGCAGCTGTACTTCCGCCCGTCGCCTGTGGGCTTGCGGCATCTCCCGGCCCTCGGCCCACCATTTTGCACGAAACATGCGGCGTACGTACGGAGTAATCACTACCTGCAACGTCTACCTACCCGTGTCCCCTGCTCACAGCTCCCCTCCCTCCCTGGTCTCAGTCAAAGGGAGAAGAAAGTGCCCGAAAAACGGCGGCGGTCGAAGTAACAGGGAAGCAAAGTGATCGAGGTGCGAACGGTGCGTCACATCCCCCGGGCGCTAGGACAGAAGCCGAGGCGCTTCCAAACAAACCGCCAACCAACCCACCCACAGTTCGCGTTATTCCAACTAGCAGCGCGCTCGACGCCAAACCAGCAACTGTCGCCGCAGCCGAATGTGACTCGGTGTTGGCCATTATAACCAAACCTTTCGATTCAAGCGCACTTCTAAGCGCGAGTCTCATGGCGATCGCTGTGTTGGCGACCCTCGTCACATGCGCGGCGGTTCGCTCTCGTCGTGGTGCTGCACCCCCCCGAAGCCGCCCGCCTGCATGAGGCTGCCTGTGTGTCCAGGTGCCTTCTGACAGACGAGGTATCGATACATGTCGTTCGTACTCCGTATAAAGGTACTTGGCACTTGGCACTTCCATGGCTCCAGGGTCGGATCAGGTCCCACTCAGAGCTCCATCGAAGATCCTCTGATGATCTCCACACCGCAAACAACGACAAGCCACGCGGTGCCCGGCTGATGGTGGCAGCTTCTAGTGCGCCACCGCTCACCTGTCCTGCGGAGGGAGGGTGTGTTCAGCTCCGATTGTCGAATCGACGGCGCAGACGAACCTCCTTTGCTTTTGACAGAACCCTCAACTTGGCTTCTCACCCCGATGGGTGCAGACCGTGGCTTGGCACTACTGTCTCAGGGATCAAAAGTCTTACAACATGCAAATTCTAGAAAGATGCCTGACCTGTCCGATCGATTAGGTTATGGCCGTGATGAACATTGCTACAGAGGTATAGCACCCGGTTCCTCACACTCCGCAACAACACCACTCTGTTATTATCTGGTACTGGGATCTGCGGGGCACCTTTTTAGTCCCTGGGGGCCGTAGTACTACCTACCCTGTGTACTGCGAATGTGGGTGCGTCGTCAAGTGGACCATTCCAAATGGTTTATGGAGTGTTGGGCAGTTACTCCCTTCCGTCGGTGAATTGCGATCAAGCAAGTACCTAGGTATGGCACACGGCCCCGGGATCTCGAACTGCTATTATGTCACCCTCCCAGCTGGTATTCGCTGTTTCTTCAGGCCCCCATCATCTCTACTACCTACCCGAGCAATAGCAATGCCTCGGTTGTGGCGGCAGTGGCAGCCTTATCAACTTGTTTCTATTTCCGACGACCCTGCATGGCCCCCTCTGGGGAATGCCTGCCTCCATTCGCTCCTCTTATTTTCACGCAGCAATCCGACATGACAAGGGATTCTCAAACTAGAAATCGCCGACGTTTCGACTCTAAAGCTTCTTCCCGTATCGGCAGCCAGATGACGACAGGTTGCGATGGGGAGCTGTGCAGCCAGCTGGCTGGGGTCCTGCAGCTGGTGTCTAGCCACACGCCTCGGTGACAAGATCGGTCGGAGACCCTCTTCCACCGTTGACACCCACTAGTTTGAATGCCGTGGGTAGCTGATGAATGATGACGAAGCGGTAGTTGCTGGTGTGTGTGTGTGTGTGTGTGTTTCCCCCCACCCCCAGAGGAGCAACTTACCTACTAGACCGTCGAGGCGCTTCATTGTCGAGGGGTTGGAGGCGGCCTTGGCGCGCGAAACCAGAGACCAGGCGTATGCCACCTGCCACATCCAGGGATCAAAGATTGTCTCTATCGGCATCACCGAATCGTCGATGGCCCGAGTTGCTAGCAGACCCCGAAGCACCACTACGCTGATGCTACTATTTTGGCGGCTGAAGGTGGAGGTGTCATGTACTTCGTATGGCTCCGTCCATGGCGCCATGTGTCACGACATCGGCTTCCACAGCGTGATCCCCGCTGACGTACGGAGTACAGTGCGTGCTTGTACGGGTAGGGCTGAGCCTCGCACCGCCCTACTTCCGGACGGTGGCTGATGGCAGTTCCAAAAGCAACCACGAACCACGATGCAACGAACCGTACTCTCGAGGACAACTCCAACAACTGCCGTCCAACACACGATCAACAGACACTTGGCCTCGGGGTGGCCAGAAGTGCTCGCTTCGGAATTCCGAAGGCGGCAAATTAACCAAGGTGATTTGCCGAAAACGTTGCCACTCTGTCCCGGTGGTTTGGATACCCTAATTTTTTTATTGCGCACATGAGTCGTCAATGATACGACGAGAGGCCGCAGCGCTCTGAAACCTACTCGTCCGTGGCGCAGCGGAAGCTCAGAAGCCTAGAAGCCCGAAGCAGAGGACTAATCAGGGCGGGCAGTCCTGCCCACTCTGAGCTGGCACTACCTTTTTAGCCTGCGAGGGAAGTGTAGCTCGCAACACGCCTCCTTCTCTTGGTCTAGCCTGCAAACCTGGCTTCCCTCAAATGCGGAGGGAACAATAGATAGATGGACCCATTCTGCTATTGTGAGACGATCTGCGAGTACGCATTCTATCTAAGGTAGGTAGTCGGGCCCCCCCACAAGAGAGAGCGCTTCACACCCCCAAGACACACCGAATCGGATGCAGCACGCGCCATCCATCCGTACAGCACGGTACATGCACTGCAATGCATGCCGGCAATATCAGTCGCCTCGTTTGTCTGTTTGTTTGTTTGTTTGTTTGTTTGTTCGTTCGTTCGTCCCGTTCCGTCTCCATCCTAATCGCCATGGAAACGGAACCGTTCCAGCAGCACGTCCGGCTCCCTTGGCCGCTTCGCGAAGCCGGACGGAGTCGCGGGCGGGCGGGCGGGCGGGCGGCGCTCGACGACGCTTCGGTGCAAACGACGGGCAAAGTCATTGCCGAACTGTCAACGGCGTGATCTGCATCGGAGTCTAAGGCATGATCCCTGACGACACCGCCGACTAGGGCATCGGCCGAGGGGTCCACCAGTTTAGACTTAGAGCGACCCCCCGTCCATTCTTGTCTTGTCTCGAAACCTCCCCGGCCTCAATGCCATGTAGCATCGACACCCCCCTGTCGGGGCGTCGAAAGCTGCATGCGTGTCGCAGCGGAACCAAATTACTTGAAAAGCGCAATTTTCCAGACTGTCGGGACCGCAGACATTGGTCAACACGCAAGCCGAGGATGGCTCGCCTCAGCCCAGAACGGAACTCGTCGAGCCGTGTCTCTCTCGCTCTCGCTTTGTCCGCCGCCCGCCCCTTTTTCCCTGACTTTCTCGTTGACCGGAGAGGTCCAGAGCACGCCACAGACGTCGTTCACATCTCTCAATCAGGATCGCCAACGACCACCCCGGACTTTTTCGATGAAGCCACTATCGGTCACTTGATCTCCCACGTGCCGTTGGGGAGACGGACACGGATAACCAGCCATCGGAACGGCAAGGCGACAGGGGCAGGCAGACGGAGAGACAGGCAAAGCAAGAAGGGCTCTTTCTTGCAGGGGCCGCACAGCACGCACTCACTCGCCGGCACGCACTCACTCGCGCAGCACGCACCCTGTTGGAGCCAATCGGTGCGCCAGAAGTAGGGATACATAAGGTGACTTGATTTAGGTATATCTAGGGGCTGAAGGCCCAGGTTTTATGAAGAACAGGTCCTTCGGCAAATATCCTAGGATCCGGCAAATGCACCTTAAGCTAGCCTCTTTGGATGTGCAGAAGAGGGGATAATCTCGAGCTATCTACAGGGCCAAGGGCCGGGGGCAACAAGGTCCTTCCGCCTGAGGTATCTTGGCCGTACCAGGACCCTAGCCCTTAATATACCCCCTTAGGTTATAACCTATAGTATATATAAGGTATATTAACCTATACCTAATTTACTAGAGAGGCTAAGTACCTTTAATCTAAATTACCTAGGAAGATAGAAAATAAAGAGAAGTTATATCCTTAAGAATAACTAGGCTAAATGTTAAAAATAAAGTAATTAAAAATTACTATTATAATAGTAAAAATTTAGAGATAATAATAAGTAGTTAGAATAGTTATAAAGATACCTTATTCTAAAGTTATAATAAAAAACATATTAGTAACTTAGAGCCTAAAGGGAAAGAGAAGTAGTATTTATAGCTACTATAGTAATACTTAGTAAGAAGTCCTCTAATTTTCTACTAATTACTATAGGGTCTTTATTAAAGGGAGATTTCCTTCTAATAATTCTAATAGTATTATTATATTATAGATTAATTAAGAATTAAAAATATTATAGCTTTTAATAAAAGGTATATTTATTTAGGATTCCCTAGTAGTACCCTTAACCTAGTATTAAGGGGTTTTAGGCTCTATATTAGGCTAATCTATTACCTAAAACACAGGAATTTCTCCTCTATAAGAGCCTTTATAAAGCTATTAGTAGCTATCTTAGCTATAGGGATCTATTAAAGCTAGATTAAGCCCTTCTAAACCTCCTAATAAAGCTAGTAATAATAAATATTAATATAATAGAGTTTTATAATTAATTTAACTATATCCTTAGTTAGTAGGTATAAAGTCTACCTATTATTATACTAGATAACTAGAATTTCCCCTCTAAAGGATAGCTAGACCTCCTTATAGAGGTATTTAAAGGCTATAACTTCCTTAGTAGTCTAAGAGAGAGCTAGGAGCTTAGCTTCAGTTAATAAGGTTATAACTATATCCTGCTTACTGGATTTATAGAAAACAAGGCCCCTAAACATTATAATCGTAAAGCCTTATATACTACAGTAGGTAAGGGTATTATTAGTGTAGAATACATTAGAAAAACACTAAAGAGAGCTATTTAAAGCAGAGAATAAGATCCTAATGAACCTAGTATTATAGAGGTACTTAATACACTCTTAGGCCCACTATATATAAAGATCTAATAGGTTAAGGAGAAATTAAGCTAGCTTAGAGGTAAAAAACATAGTATCTATATAGGTAATAGTTATAGGGTACTAAATTGAGCCTATAAGGGACTAGAAGAGCTTTACTTTCTTAGGTATTATAGTACTATTATAAGGAAGTAATTTAGGTCTAGATATAGGATAGGTCCTTAGTCTTTAATCAGAGTTATTACAGCTGAATTTATAGGTAATTTTCTCAATGTAGGAGTCCTAATAGAGCTACACTTTACCTTAGGCCCAGTCTTAGGTTACTCTGATGCCTAGGAACCATTTAAGGTCCCCTAGTAACTTAACCTTATAGGCCTTTTTAAGTGATTTTTATAGGTCTTTGTATTCCTCCTCGAATTCCTTATGAAAAAGGAACATAAGATTATTAATATAGAAGAAAAGAAGGATTTAGCTATTAAATATAATATAAGGCTCCTCAAAGATAATTTTAAAGCCTAGGGAGATAAAGAAGCCTATAAGTTCCTTATACTATAAAATCAGTAATCTTTAAAGTCTATAAAGAGCTCTTATAACCTTCTATAGGATACTAGGATAAGTATTACTTATCTACCTTTTAGAGGTCCTTAGAATCTTACAGTAGATAATCTTATTCTAAGGGAGTAGCTAGTTTAGGAAAGCTATAATAAAGTCAAATTAATATACCTTAAGGTTAAAGAAGTATATAAAGGCTATAAGGAATCGAAAAGCTCTAGCTACTAGGATTATAGTATAGGTTAAAAGGTTATTTTTAGCCTAAAGATTACCTTAAACAACTAATCTTACCTTATACCTTAAGAGATACCTTTCCTTATTAAACTTATAGTTATAAACCTATTATAGCTAGATAATTTCAGTGTCCTTAGGGATATCTCTTTAGTTAATAGTAGCTATAACTTCCCTCTTTATAATACTATTTATCTTAACCTATATAGCCTTTTCCCAGTCTAGCTAGTCTTTACATTAAAGAGTAGCTTTAATTAACCTTAGTAGAGGTTAGAGGGTATCTTAGTATAGCTAGATTCAGGTTATTAGAGTAGTAGAGATTATAATACTAAATGTATAAGTTATTTAGTTAGGTATTAAGGGAGCTATATTTAAAAGGGCTTTAATATCTATTTAGTTATAACCTTAACTATTATTAACTTCAATTAGGGTTACATCCCTTAACTAGGGGGGCATTAATTACTAAGTATTATAATAAGATAAAACAGTAGTCTCCTAGAGCCTTAGAGGCATAATTTCTATAGTCTCTAACACTATAATTAGTAGTAGGGCTAGGTATTTAAAAAGACTATTAATTGTAATATTATATTCTAGGGTAATTTTAAGGCCTTTTATAATTATTTAAACTTCTTAGATAGTCTTCTAGGTCTTAGGTATCTTATTATCTAAAAATAAAAGAGATTTATTAAAAGATATATAAGATATAATTACCTATAATATATACTATAGTAAAGGGACTTATATTAGGTATTAGGTTAAGGAGATATATCTAGCTAAGTAGCTAATATAAGTATAGGGTTCTATCTTCTTCCTTATATCTTATAACTCTTCCCTAGTAAGAGGGAAAGCTTTATATCTAAAGGTCTTTAGGTAGGCTAGATTAGGTCTATAGTCCTCAGGGAGATACTTCTACATAGCTATATTCTCATAGAGCCAAAGGCATAGTATCTCTAAGGGTAACTTCTATGTATTAATCTCCCTAGGTATACAATTAAGTAGGTATATAGCTACCTTGCTGATAGCTAGCTAGAGCTTCTCAGGAAAGCTAGCCTAAGCTAGAAGCATCTCTATCTTCTGCCCTAGGATATACTCTAACTTCTCTGTATACCTATTCTAGTACTAGTGGCTTAGGGCTGAAAAGCAGATTAGAATACCTCTTTTCCTAACCTCTACTAAGGTCTATATCACCTTAACTACAGTCTTATTATCTAAGACTATAGTAATAATATTAATCTCGAATTAAGCCTTAATAAGGGCTATAAGGAGCTAAAGGTAGTCAGGGACCTTATCTTTAGTCCTAATATAGTAAGGGAACCTTATCCCTGTATACTAGCAGGTAAATAAGGCTATATAATAGTACCTGTTATAGCTATTAGGGTAATACTAAAGGTTAAAGGTTAGGACTTTCAGAGGGGCCTAAGGTAGGTTATCTATCCTAGGTCTTCATAATATAACTCTTCTACCCTTAAAAGAGGTATAAATCTTATAGTCTTTAGTCCTTAGACCTATTATCTTAGTCCCTATAGTACTTATTATAAGTTTCTCTATTATCTTAGGACCTAGATAACCTAGCCTATAGTACTATAGCTACTCTATACCCCCTACTAGAGGTAGAGGATAATAGGAGCTAACTATAAAGATAGCTTCTACTTCTATAATTACTTCCTTAAAGATAAGGTAAGGAAGCCTCTCCTTAATCTCTATAGTCCCTAGGATATAACTAGTACTCTTTTCCTTTAGCTTAAGGGTCTTAGAGCTCTAGAAGATACTGCTTTTTCAAAGAAGAAGGGTTACTACTATACTAGTAAGGAAATTAGGGTTATAATAAGCCCTAAAGAGTATCAGCTTATAGCCTAGGAGGTTAATAACTATAGACCTAGCTCCCTAGGTATAACTTATACTATAAGGTATTAGGTATACTACTATATTTATTATATTAAGCCTATTAGGGAAGTAGGAGAGGTTATTAAAGAGGTAAATTAATACTCTAGAGTTAAGGATAATACTATCCCTTATATACTAACCCCTAGCTGTATAAATTAAAGCTTAAGCCAATAGAATTATAACTATTTCCTACTTAGCTAGCTCTAAGTAGCTAGTTTCCTTCTTCTATATAGTAATATCTTATCTTATCTATTAATCTATAGCTAACTTTATATTAATTAAGGATCTAATAATAGGATTTTCCTAAAACTTTAAGGGATTATTTATCTTACTAGGAAGAATATAGAAGTAAATACTCTAGTAATTTTATATATCTTTAAGGATATAGATAAAGCTATAGTAGCTATAGATAGACTTATCCTATTTTTCCTTGTTTTAGTTAGATTATAAGACTATATTAGAGCCTCCCTATGAATTTATTAATCTAACTCTACTAACATATTAATTAGTTATAGTATTATAAGCCATAGGGACTATACCTATGGCTAGTATTAAGGCTATTATAGTACTCTTTTCACTAGCTAATATAACTATAAAGATAGACTATATAGAGGGCTTAGAATCAGAAGGTTTTAACTCTCTTATAATTCTAAACCTCTCTACTACCTTAGAGAGTAAGGGCAGCTTTTACTGCCTCTCCTAGGAGTCTATAAGCTTAGAATACTACTTATTCTAAAAGACTTAATTGACTTTAGTAATTGCTGCTAAAAAGTTATAAAGTCTAGCTAAAGGCTTACCTTACTAAAGTTTATATTTAGTATATATTTAGTACCTATATAAGAATTTAATAGGCTAGGCTATAAGATTAACCTTTTCTAGCTTTAGGGTTCTAATTACCTTATATTCTAATATTAGATATTCCTCTTCCTTCTAAAGGGTTAGCTTAATAGTTAGTCTAAGCTGTATAAGATACTTATAAGGGCTTTAGTATATAGAAGTTAGGCTCTTATAATAAGAGCTTAAAGATTTAATAATAAATATATTAATTATAGTTACTACCTTATATATATAGTAGAATTCAATAACCTTAAATGTATATTATTAAGCTTAGAAAGCTCTTTCCTTAGTAAAGTCATTAAGGGAGATAGAGCTAAGAAGAGCTAGTAGAAGCTAGGGCTCTTCTTTATAGTCTAGAGGCTTATTATCCTCGTTATTATTATCATCTTTATTATCTTTATTATCTTTATCTTCCTTATCTTCTAGGGGCTCCTAGGCTAGTTAGTAAGATACTTAGGGGGCTAGGGCTAAAGGAGAAGCTATCTGAGATAATAGGATGACTATAGGAGCCAGTAGAGGCCCCAGGGGATCCCCTAGAGGGTTATAAGGCTAGACTAGCATATTAGTAGCTAGGTCTATAAGGGGGCCTAGAATAAGTATCCTTATAGGTAGGATTACAGTTAGGATTACTAGTACTTTTAGCTTAGTTAGGACCTTATAATTATCTAGGTTAATATACTTCTAAATAGTATCTAATTAAGCTATTTCTTAGATATACTTATACTACTTAATTTAGTCTAGAGGTTTATAAAGTTTAAAGACCTTATTATATAAATTAATACTATTAGATATATTAAAAGATTAGGTAATAAACTAATCTTATAAGTCTAACTAGCTATTAGTTAAATATTTAGAAATACTAGGGATTTAAATATAAATAAGAAAACCAGGAAAAATAGTATAAAAAATTAGGTTAAATATATAAATTCATTGGAAATTAATAATCCGATTAATATCTAGAATAACCCTTAATATTAAAGGAATTATAGGGTAGATAAAGGTAAAGTAGAAGTATACTAAGATTAGGAAATTAAAGGAAGTTAAACTCTTATATTAACTTTAATAAGAAAGATAAATTAGTATCTCTATATTAAACTAAGCCTAATTAAAGTCAGGCTAAGACCAACTAATACATATAGCTTTAATTAACCTATATACAAAAGGGCTTATTAGAAAATCAAGAAAGAGTACTAACTGGGCTTATAACTATTAGAGCTAATCAGTGTACTAGAAGTAGGGATATATAAGGTAACTTGATTTAGGTATATCTAGGGGCTAAAGGCCTAGGTTTTATGAAGAATAGGTCCTTCGGCAAATATCCTAGGATCTGGCAAATGCACCTTAAGCTAGCCTCTTTGGATGTGCAGAAGAGGGGATAATCTCGAGCTATCTACAGGGCCGAGGGCCGGGGGCAACAAGGTCCTTCCGCCCGAGGTATCTTGGCCGTACCGGGACCCTAGCCCTTGACACACCCAACTCTGTGTGGCCCGCCTGCAGCCCACCACGCAGGTGGCCGCATATCCGGCCTGGCTGTGATGATAATCCGCACATTCCACAGCCTCCTCCTTGAAACATGCCCAGGCAGTGCCGTGACAGACTGTCGGGTCAGGCTGACTGCCCAAAATCGCCCTGGTTATACAGTGGAAAAGTAAGGTCGACGTCTCCATTAGTAATGGCCCTGCTTCCAAGTCGCTTGCAAAGGGTCCGAGTCACAAGTGCAAGGGTAATCTGCCAGAAGGTTTTTGCAAGCTCCGCAAGTAGGAGAAGACAAAAAACAGTGAATTCTTTGGGGGTATAATGAAGGCGTCCTCGAACACTGCAAATCCTGTCTCAAAAGACGGGCAAGTTTTGATAGCAAGAAAAGAAAAGAAAAGAAAAGGAGTGTGTGCTCTTCGTCGAGAAGATGAAACAATCTAAACGGTATCCAAAAACCAAAAAAAGAAAAAGCCACCACCATCCACCAATTCGACCTGACGCCATGAAAGCCTTTCCCTAAGATTCCCGACGCCGTCCGTATTGCGCTCCAGGGCTCAGCCTAATCATCTGCTCGCCCGGCTGGTGAGACATGGGCTCATGACGCTGGGGCATTCCGCCCGGCTGGTCCGCCCACATCTGAATGTCCATCATTTCGTTCTGACCGGGAACCGAGTCGTCCTCCAGCTTGATGCCTCGGCGGCTGTGGACCTGGTTGATCACTTCGTCCTCGTGCGTGTTATGTGAGCTGATGCTCAGCTCGTCGCTTAATGCGTCGTCCATGCCGCGCATCGTGGTTCGCTTCCTTACCGACGTCGACTTTCGGCGTCGGCGGATGTTTGCGTCTCCGTGAGACTCCATGTACAGTCCCTCCTCGAGCTTCAGGTCGTTGACAACCTTGATCTCAATGTCGCTCGGGTTCAAACGCATGTTGCGAGAGCCCCCCATTTCGATAAAGCGGTCCAAGATGTTCTGGTAGCGGTCCTTCTCATTTGCGATCCAGGCCTGTTGAAGAATCTCGACCTAAAGGCAATTTGTACGTTAGGAAAAATCGGTCTTTATTAGTCGGAGGCAAGATTGACTTACATCTCTTGGGATCCAATCATAGTACTTGCCGCGACCGCGCTTGAACTTCATCTGTAACGTCTCCTTCCCCGGGCACTTGTGGAACCTGTCGTTGAAGTCGTTCTGGATGCTCTCCCACATGTCTTGACCCTTCTGATGGCGATGCCTCCAGCGGGATTCAAAAATGCAGCGCTCCTCCTCGGGGCAGTTGCTCTTCAGGTTGGGGGGGACCTCTATACCAAAGCAGTTCTTGTGATCCTCGAGGGGGTCACCGGTTCCGGGGTTCTTTACTTGTCCTCGGGGCTTGGCTGATCGCTTTTTGACTCGTCCCGAGGCTGCTGAAACAGGCCGTCGACGAGGAGAACCGTTACTGGAACGAGGTTCTTGGGTGAGGCCGTGTGGTACTTGGTCTTCAGGGCTTGGTCGGCGCGCCGGCCGGAACTGAGAAGGGTGAGGGTCGTTCAGGAGGGGTGCGGTGTGCATCTCCCGGCCAGTCACGGCCATCGGCATGGGCTGCTGCTGCTGCTCTCGGAGCATGATGTGGTGGTCGACGGGATGCCCCATCATGTAGTACGGCTGGTTCATGTGCTGCGACTCTGGGGCATCTGAGACTCCGAAGGCGCCCATGTAGGGCTCAGGAGGTCCGGGGGTAGTCCGGCGTCCCTCGGGGAGGTAAGTGGCTTCCATGTACTCTGGAGCGACCGGAGCTTGATGGGCCATGGGAGAGCTCGTCTGGGTGGGCTGGCCGTTCATGTCGAACTGGGACCACTGTGACTGCTGGTGGTACATCTTGGAACTCCCTGGGGGCGTAGGCTGTTGAGCCCCGGGTGTACTTGGAGGCGGGGGGTACTGAGAAATCAGTTTGCGAGCCTGGTGCAAAGGAGGAGATCCCGCAGCAGAGATGGGGGTCAAGAGATTCGAGTCGCACTGGCCCGGGAGGCTAAAGGGAGAAGAAGAGACCTGTTTGTTGACTGTGAGTCGGGCCGTTGCTGGTGCGGCAAGAAGGCAGGGAAAGCCATAGGGCTGGCTCCTTTTAAAGAGAAACTTACTGTTCCGTAAGGAGTCAAGTCCGGGTAGGCAGAAGCTGGCGGTGCCGAGACGGTTGTTGGTCCTCTGTCGGACAGGTTGGCAGTTCCCGAGAGATCGTCCGGATGGGCTAGACCTTGGGCAAGATACTGCTGCTCGATCATGGTCATGCGGATTCTGAGGTGGGATCGCGGACAATTGAAGCCCGGCGAGGTCGAGAACGGAGTAGCTTCGTGGGGCAGATGGGGTGCTTTAACAGGAAGTGCTTGAAGTCGTTGAGGTTGTGGCGGCTGGTGGGAGGTTCTGTCTCAGACTGGTGCACTTATGGTCCAGATAAATGGACTGCTCGAGCATCAATGACGAGAAGCCGAGTCGGCGAGGCAGATAGAAGGACAGGAGATCAAGGAGAAATCAGCCTTTTTCCTTGGCCGCGACCGTATTTGCAGACCCAAGTGCGTCCGTATTCCAAGGCCTGGGTGGAGGAAGACGGGTTTGGAGGGGAGAGCCTTGTGGGGAATGCAGACGGACGCAGAAGGCCGGCCCTCTTTGTATAAATGGCAGTTGGAGGTGAGAAGCAGTGGAGATCAACGGAGCCGGAGCAGGATCAGGAGCAGGGACATCGACACCAGGCGCGGCCGAGGGAAGTAGGTACCTGGACCTTCTCTGGAGAGGCAAGGTAAGGATACTGGCAAGCCCAGGGATCGAAGGGGACAGAAGGAGGGGCCTGGTCGCCGGAACCTGACCAGGGTGGTTGAGAGAGATGACCGGGGGGGTGGGACATGAGCCCCAGAGGGAAGAAGAGGAGCTGGAAGTAGCAGTACTGCGTATGCATAGGTACAGTACAGATGGTATTCGTGCAGGACGGTGCAGGAGGAAGACCGGGGGGAGGGCAAGGGAACTGTCGTGCATGAAGATAGCCGCCGAGGGCTCTTGCGGATGGACGCTGAGATGGGCTGGGAACAGGACAAGCCGGGGGGAGAGGGCCAAGAGGGCGTGCATGCCAGAGACAGAGAGAGAGGAAGAGGAAGAGGAAGAAGAGAGGGGGGCGTGTGGGAATGGAAATGGGTGAGTTGAGGTGAGTGGTGTGGGAGTTGGATGCGTGGGGTGTGTGCGATAATGGAATGGGTAGATGGAGATGGGAGATGGATGGATGGATGGATGGATACGGACTCCTCGAGAAGGGAAACAGCACCGACGGCGCCCGGTTCCTGGGACGGCTCGTCGTCATCTCTCATTTGCGCATATTGTATATGCGCAATGATAGAGGAGCCTCTTCTGCTGATCTGGCTGTGGTTGCGTCCTCATCGCAGAACGCGCTTCAAGACGAGCCTCGTCGATGTCCGGGAGCCGTTCCGGGACCGACGGCTAGCGTGCGATGGCTTCATCGAGTATCTGATTGTCACATGGCGGGCAGCAACAATAGCAACAATGACGGCCTATAAGAGACACACGGACTCTGATAGAGTTGCTGCTATTGCTACTACTGGCGTCTATGCTTCTCATCGGTGTCGAGGCATCGGAGCTTTCTAGACGAGGCGCTGGAAACAAGACGGATGTGGCAGGGGGGCCACGATCCGGAAAGTATTTCCATTTGCCGCCATTGGCTTTTACCCTTTTCCCTTTTTTTTCTTCTAGCTACTAGACTAGATAGCTGCTAGCATGGGCAAACGGGAATTCTCGAGAGAGGCCAGAACGGGGGGGGNGGGGGGGGGGGGGGGGGGTCTGGGAGGGCCCAGAAGAGGAACAGATGGTTAGAGGGGAGGGTCGAGGAACGACAGGGGTATCGGGCTGAACTTGACCGGGGCGGGGACTAAGAGTTAGTGGTGTAGTAGTGGTTCGTAGTGTGGTAGAGAATAGAGTAGAGAATAGAGACGACTTGGGGGAGGGGGAGGGGGGCAAAGAGAGAGAGAGAGAGATGGACTGATGATATGAGAGAGAGGAAGAGGAAGAGAAACAGAGAGGGAGAGAGGGAAACAGGGAGAGACACCGAGACACAGAGAGATAGGCCACAGAGCTACCTACCTACCTACCTACCTACCTACCTACCTGACCGAACCTGGCGAGCAAAGAACCGACCAGACAGGGTACTTTGGGGGAGACCAGCTCTAAGCCATGGGGAACGCGGCAAGGTGGAGATCGGGCAGGGTTTGTTTTGCGCTCTCAAGGATGCGGCCGAAGTGGGATGGATGGATGGATGGATGCCAGCCGTTGCGGCGTTGCGCAGCGCGGTCAAACCACCTGCGGACACGCTAAAAGACGACAAGAGAGAGACAGAGAGATGGCCGTTCAATTAGGCAATTATTCGACGTCACACCCCTGGGGGAGGAGAGAGAGAGTATTTCCCGGAGCGCGGCGCTGGAACCCCCCCTCCCCGGAATGACAATACTCGGCCACCACCGCAGGGCAGGAATGCGGGAAAGATGGTTGTTGTCCTGCGCGGGCCGTTGGCGTCCATCGATCTCAAGATCGGCAGCAAAAAAAATTGGGTGCGCCAGTGACGTCCCGTACCGTGCTGGGGTGTGAGTGGCCGGCGGCCAGTCGAAGCAGACGGAGCGAGACGAGGACGCCATAATCTTGAATAGGAGCAGGGGTCTAGGCTAGGCCTTAGGGCGAGGCAGGATAGGGCCACGGCCAAAACCGACTTCTCGACACAGTGGGAGGAGGATGAGGACAAGAGAGAGAGAGAGAAGCAGCAGAAGGAGAAGGGCCTAGGCTGGATCGGGGAAACTATGGCTCCGCTTAACTCCGGAGAGAGAGGAAGGAAGGAAGGACTACGTAGAGACGTTAAGCCGTCTGTCTGTCTTCCTGTCTACCTGTCTCTCTGCCTGTCTACTGTCTACCTCGTCATACGAATAGAACCCCGGGAAAACGCACTGGAAATCGGAAAAGTCAACCCCCGCTCTCCTCATCCCGTTTACCTTTGGCCCTTTGCCCTGTATCGCTCGCGGGAGCCCGTACCCGCCTCCCGTTGCCTGTCTGTTTGTTGGCCATGGGCTTGCCTCTAGCCTCTCTGCCATCAACCATGAATGAGCCAACGACGGAGCCCTTCTGCCGCCGTCCGATCAATCTCAACGACGCCAGGGGCCTCCCGCCCCCGGTCACAAAAGAGAGTGCAACTTACTAATTACCAGCAGCTACCAACCTACGGCCCCCTCCCCTCCCCTCCCCCCAATCATCCCCTCCAGCGCCCGCATTGCGCGACTCACAGTAACTACAGTTTCTGTTTGCTTGATTCCTCTCTCTCTCTCTCTCTCTCCCATCCAATGCGAGGAAACAATTCGAGTTCCACCCTATTAGGGCCAGGGGGCGGAGGGCGCGGGGGAAGGGGCGCAACGGCGGACCAAGTCACGCCGTGGACTGGAACTGGAACTGGAACTGGGCTGAGCCGCCCGAGAGAGCCCAGCCTGATCCGTACAGTGTGGGTAAATGGCCCAACGACGAGAGCTGGACGAGGGAGGAATAGACCACCACCTACTTACCTGCCTACCTGCCTACCTACCTACCCACAAACCCACGCAGGATGGCGCTGGACGAGACAAGGGGGGGCCTTCCGAAGGTGGAGGGGGAGCAGCACCACCATGGATGGCAAGGGAGTGGGAACTTGGCCCGCGGGTCGTGTTCAGCGGCGTTTGCGTCTGTGCAGGCAGTGCCTTGTATCAGGAAGAAGGAATCAAAAAAGCGTGTGCTGTGTGTGTGTGTCTGTGTGTCTGCATGCTCACCGGGAGGCGCGTGCCGTGAGAAAAAGCTACTCGCCCTCTCTCCCTCTCCCTCTTTGTTGCGCTGGCTGATCCTGAAAGGAAAGCAAACGGGAACCGGGCGGGACTGTCACGGACAACCTTCGCGGTGCCAGTACCGCTACGGGCGGTACGTACCCGGGCGAGAAATGCGGCCCCGGGCCCGGCCACTCAGGGCGCAGTGGCCGACCCTGGCCGACCCGCCCCGGGCCTTGGCGTTACCGAACTGTCGGGACGCGCTAGTAAGGGGCCCTGGAGACCCGCTGCGCCCCTCCTAGGCCTAGCGCGGTAGACCTGACCACCCATGGCGCGCCCATGCCCACCCTGCGCCCACCTTGGGCTTAGCGCGGGTCTCTGACCTGGACCGGAGACTGCCTGCGGTTGGCGAGCTTGCGGGCACACCCCTCCCTCCATGCCGACCTCGCCCGCGGGCCAATGGGTGTGCGCTCCGGCTATTGCGCTATTCCCGATGCGGTAAGGGTACGCGCGCGTCTAGATGTGTGAAGAGGGCAGCCATTGGGTACCGGCAGGGCTGTAAGCGAACTTTCACTACTCACTGCCCACTGCCAGCGCACACCCACGTCGCCTTTCCCCCCCGGTATCTGTACACCCACTTTCCCACCTTATTCCTACTCTAGCCACGCCCCCCCAAGTCTTTGAGTTGCGTCTTTGGAACTTGGTCCTCTTTCTCGTTCAGCTCCTCGGTGATCGATCCATTCATCCATCTATCCACCCAGCCATCTCAGTCGTCTTGGACTCACTGCGGACTTGCTTGTACGAGGAGGTGCTGCTCACTCCACAATCAAACTCGCCCGCTGCGTCCGTGGTCTTTTTTGGCGTCTTGGTCGTTCCTCGTTCCGTCTAAGCAGACCGGGGTATTAGGCGGGAATGTCCACAGCCACTCTCGGTTCGACTCCAGTATGCTATCTCACGGCGTTGCAGGCACGATGTCCTCTCTCTTCCGCTTCGTCCACTGCCCATCAGTCTCTCCTCCACTTCCGACCAGGCTGTCACCCGTCCCTCCTTCCATTCCCCGCCGCCCCGTCCCCCCTCCCCTCCCTGATCGACCCGGGCTACGTCCAAGTGCCGCATCCTTCGATGACGCCGTCTTTGCTTTGCCTACTCACTCTGCTTGCCCAACCTGCCGTAACATCCTGTTATTGCTTGCTTACTCGCTGCTTGCCGGGTTTCCCTTTTCTCGTCACACGCCCTCCTTCTGCCTTGGCTTGTCTGCCTGCCAGATCTGGGGTTCCTGCAGATCTTCTCGGATCCTTTGGCTCCCAGGGGAAGGGGCGGAGAGAAATAGAAACATCCATCGTCCAGCCCTGTGACGTGACGGACGGGACGATTGTCATCGCCTCGCTGTTACCGTTTCAACAGTTTCCGCCTTGCTGAGCCTCGTCCCTCGTCCCTCGCCTCCCTCGTGCCAGGCTCGCGGCCTCGTCTTCGCGGCACTCGCGAGGCTGCATTCTCTAGCACCCCCGGTCCTTACAAGTCCCGATCCCCGTGCTCCCTCCATCGTGTGTGCTTGCTTGCTTGCTTGTTTTGTTACTCTACTTTGTATTGGTATCCGTTCGTACTAAGTGACTCGCGGCCGGGATCACGGCGTCTACGCAGCTCGTCCCAGTTTATTCTTTGTTACGCTTGTTGTCCATGTCCTCTTCTTCCTTCCTCTCTCGCTGTAACTCTGTTTCACCATCACTCGTCCAATCTTCCAGACTGTCGGGAACTGGCGCTCGGCGACGGCGCTTCTTCGCCCAAAGCGGAAGTTATCGCGGAAGTCTGCTTTGAGAGGGGGGGCGGTTTTGCTGGTTGCAGCCATGTTGGCAGCAAAGGCGCTCGTCGCTCGCCCGCTCGTTCACATCTAAGCGCCCAGATGGCATCAGTCCGTCTCTGGCCGGCCTTGCAAACCGCACCATGGAGAGACCCCATGTGCGTGCCATGCACCCATCATCACCGCGCTCGTCCTTTGCTCCCCCGGTCACCGCGTCTACTCTGCAACCATGCTGCCCGTCTTAGACGCGGCTTTTTGACGTCTCGGGATCCAACGCAACAGTTCGTATATGCCCCCCTGAAGGTTGAAAGTGCCTCCACTCCTCCATCCTTCCCTCGATCCTCCGCCTTCTTTTTTTTTTTATATCTCCCTCTCTCTTCCTAGTCGCGTTCCGGGGTCTCATGCAAAATGAGCGCTACCAAACTGTCGGGTCGGGCCTCGACGATGCTCCGCTGTCACTCGTATGTTGCGGGCAGCAACCCTTTCCAGGCGAGGCACAGAAGCCCACCTCCGTGCAGGCCCATGGGCTGTGTGGTGGTGGGTTCATTGGCAAAGGCCCCCAAGGGCCACGTCGCGGGCTCTTCTGCCCGGGCGTAGTTGGCAGACGAAGCGGCGTTAAGGCTTCAGAGTGCCGGCGGGCTGAGGCTCGTGGAAGCTGCCACGCCGGTACCTTTTTGCGCGCGTGTGCGTGGTTGTTTGCTGCTCCTAGCCTTGTTGGGTCCTTGCCGTTCACTCTCCATCGCACCCCCCGGTGAGGTCGAAGAGGGCGTGATGTGATGCTCCCCCATACCTAGGAACGGACAAAGTACATGCATAGTAAGCAGACAAACAAACAAACCAAGCGGGCAGGCCAGCCAAGCCAGCCAGCCAGCAAACAAGCCAGTAAGCAAGAGCAAACAAGCAACCCCCTTGGGGAGAGTCAGCCTTGCCCTTCGGCTCCTCTCCGCAGAAAGGGCCAGTCGACACTCAAAGTGACCCCTCGAGCTCATCTATCGGTCGATCGTCGTCAGGGGACCACCTCGTCAGAAGCCAATCTCGTGCCTCATCCGTCGTGCGGCAAAGGGACATCAGGCGCCACCCAGATTCGAACGCCGCCTACCCCACCCCTTGTCCGGTTTTCCCACAGGGCTAGCATCGTGAGCGGCGAGCAGGGCTTTCGGCGGAAGACTTTGTTCTAGTAGGAAGCCTGGCGCGCGACTAGGGTCTAGGTGCCGGGATTGAGTCAGGCAAAAGCTGCGTAGTAGCTGGGGGGAGTGCGTGCGAAGCAACCAAGTACCGCGTGTGCTACGTAGTTCTCTAGCTGGCCGAGTCACAGAACTCTACGCAGTGTTACGGCGTATCTTCCTCTTCTTCGTCCAGGGGAAGAAGAAAAAGGGGCGTGTGTGTGCGTGTGCTCTCTGTGGTTCGCGAGAATGGAAAGAATGGAGAAATTGGGGGGTCTTGTCTCCAGGGAATAGGTATACCCTAAGCGACCAACTGGTACAATCGTCGACAGAGCTCCTGCAACGGCGTTTCTCGTCGATGTGTGTTTACTACGCTGCGCTGCGCACGAACAGATGCTATTCTCTCGGCAGTTGCCTGTTCCGTCTCTGGCCCCGAGCCCCCTTTGGTTCCTGGTTCGGTTGCGAGAGTGGATGAGTGAGTGGGTGAAGTGGGTGAAGTGGGCGAGCGAGTGGACGAGCGAGTGGGTGAGTGGATGAGTGAGAGAAGGTGAGTGTGGGTGAGTTCAGCAACGGATCTCGGATACGTCTTGCAGTCCGCTTTCCAGAGACCTCGGCTCTACCGACTGATGGATGTCTATCCTCTCTTGATCTGGGCGGAGGGTGAGTGGACACTCGCACACACGCACACACACTGAGGAGAGACGAACCAGTCAGTGTCCGTGTGCAGAGCAGCAAGCTCTCGACTTGCTTGCTCGTCGTCGTCCGTCGATGCTCGTCTCTCTTTGCGCCTTTGGGCAGCTTTGTCCAGCTTTCTCCACCGTGGCACATTGTCTTTGCGCCTCTCTTGCGGCTCGCTGCGAGATGGAGGGTATCCATCCATCCCCCGTTCCCTTCTCATCTCGTTGTGTTTGCGGTCCGTCCGCGTCTAGTCCCGTCCACTGCCTGCCTGCCTCCCTCCCTCCCTCTCTGTCCCTCACCGATACTTGGCGCTGGCGAGGGGTGGGTGCTCCGAGTTCCTTTGTCGTGGTCGACAGACTCTCTCCCGCCAGCCAGCCAGCCCACAAAAAGGCTTTGTTTGCATTGTCACGCATCGTGGGGCCATGGTGACGGCATCTGCATTCGCTGCCCTTCGCAAAAGTGCACCGCATTTGTCTATTCATAGAGCCGGACCGAGAAAGGGCAGAGGAAAAGCCTTCCTCGCGTGTCCCAGGCGTTTCAGCGAGCGTGGCTAATTCCCAGCTCCTCGGGATGGATCGCGGAGCCTGCAATGCTGCGAGGCACCTGCGTTGTGATGATACGAAGTGATTACGGAGTGTGAGGCACGCAACGAACGAATGCCATGTGCGAGATGGCTACAGCCCTCGTTTCCCGCAAGGATTGCCCCGGGGGAGAAGGTCAAACCCAGCTCATCAGACTAGGTAGGTACTCGGTACAGTACGGAGCAGACAGCTAGACTGCCGCCATGTGCCACTTCTCCAGTTCTCCAGGTCTCCAACCTCCCAAGGCGGGTTGCGCGAATCCTCCCGGCACCTAGGGCCCAACGACGGCGCGCCGAGTCTTTCTCTTTGGCCGCTGAGCGCATGCGTTTGCGTTTGCCTATAGGGCGCATCCCGGCCTAGATCGATGGCGCGGGTTTCACATCATCTGTGAAGGAGGGGGGCGTGGTGCGAAGAGCCGAGCCTAAGCTTCAACCTGTTGGTTCCTCCTTGCTTTGCTGTTGTTGTTGTTGTGCCTAGGTACCTAGTATGTGCGTGTATGCACGCTGCGGCTGCCCTTCAGCTTTGCCCACAGCCAACTACCAGAAGGCATTCCGGCTCCGGATTTCCGCACGGCACTACTCTATTGCCTACCATGGCTTTCAAGCATCATCAATCCCCCTTTCCCCCCGGAGTTGTCCTGGGTGACCTGGCCTGGCTGGGCCTTGGCTGCTGCGGAACCCACCGCCCGCCCTTCGCCTTTTCACAGCCCACGGCGTTTCTGGTAGATGAACAGAACAAAGAATGCCTCGTCGAGGCGGCACTCGGCCGTGGTGATGCTTTCTTTCCTAGCACCGTCCGTCAGAGGCGCTTATTGTGAGGCTCTGGTTTGTCTTTGACGCTCTGCCGGACCGTAGGCGCGGCCTAGGCCGGGTCCTGGCCGCAAGAGCCGACCCGCGTCTTCCGGGGCCGCGATGATGGCATCTCACCGTGCAAAGCACCGTCCTACCTGGGTATGCTTCGTAGACGGTCTTGGGTTGGGACGTCTGCGTCGTCTGTAGAAACAAACCAACCAACTCTCGGCAAATGACAAGAGTCGGCAGATGACACCGTCGAGTCTGCCTTACCCGTCCGCGGACCGAATGCTGTCGGCACGGTCCTCGCCGGTCGAAAGACTCGAAACTTCACGACTCCAACAGCCAACTTGCCGGCGTGCCTGTTGACTCATGTCGGCCAGGACTGCAATCCTCCCGCGGCACCATCATCATCCTCCCGTCGACGGCAACTCGCCCATCACACTCGCACACCTCCTCGTCACGCCGTCACCGCTCGCCACTCAACCACTCAACCACTCACCAACGGCGGAACCTCCCCACACCAGGGTGCCTGAAACCTCGTCTCTCGCATGATGCCAACGTCGCTGTTGGCCCTAATGCTTTCCAGAACGGCTTTTTGCTGGCGTGCCGCAGGGAACAGCAGCGGTTGTGGCGCATTCATCTCTGTTCCTTGCATCCGTGGGGTTGTCAACCAACAGCCAACAGCCAGCAACCAGCAACCAGCAACCAGCAACCAGCAACCAGCAACCAGCAACCAGCAACCAGCAACCAGCAACCAGCAACCAACAACACGCACCTACCTCCTCTCTGACGCTCCCTGCTCGATTGTTATGCTTCCTATGCAAAACCACCATCGGGGGCTTATCCAGGTGATGATTTACGTGACCCGAGAACTGAGTCCGACGGAGCCAAGGCAATCTTAGACCCAGGGCGATGCGTTGTTCGAAACATGGCAATCTCGCACATGGATCCGCCTTGAACAGACGGTCTACGGAGTACGATGGCCAAGATCCTCAAGTACTAGTACTTGAAGCCGTCGCCTTTGTCTCTCTGGCCCAGTGACAGTTCCCGAAGCTGTGGTTGACTCCGCCTTCTTCATTTCCTCTGCGACATACAGCAGTTCTCCACAAGACGAGAACCAACGATGAGAAACAAAACATGCGAAACGGTAAGTCCAAGGTCCGCTTGTTGAGTACAGGGTGCCAAGTAAAGGGTACGTGATTAAACATTTTCGCATTCCGTCATGCTGCATACACTGATAGTCTTTTCCGCCAACCCGGACCATTCCAGCAATCCACGCTGAATCTGTCAGCTGATATATGTCCCAAAACCCTTCCAACAAGCTTGAACAAGTTTGAACAAGTGTCTCAAACAGTCTCCTCAAGTTCAGATACACCAAAAAGAAATTACAAACCAAAAGGAGCTCAAGGGCTCCATCAACACACGCCTCTACTCTCGGGCTTTTGTTTATCACGTCACGTTTCGCTGCTGCTTTTCCCGGGGCGCACGCTGTCGCCACTGCGTGAATCAAAGCTTCGTCCTGACGCTGGCCATGTCAAGTCGTAAACACCGGGCCATTCCAGTTGACCATGCTACCGGATGGTCCGCCACTGGCTCAGTGTCCGGTTCACAAGAGCGTGTGTTCTAGGCGCCTTCCAATGCAGGGACAAAGGAGTAGTTAAAGTCAAGAAGGCCGTCCAGCATCCAGTGCTGTGGGTCGAAGAAGTCGTAGTTCGTTTCGCCATAATTCAGTCCGCCCATCATGTTGTTTGGTACTGACGGTGGAACAGATAGACCTGTTGTGCTCGGGGTCAAGGCGCCGTTGGTATTGAGCATGGTTGACGTAGGAAGGGCAGTTGCTGTAATCAAAGAGCTGTCCAGATGCGTCGATGACGCCGAAGACTCATTGGCCGAGTCTGGATTTGTCGGCTGCTTCGCGGCTGGTTTCGCAAACATGTTAGCGTAAGTCATACGAGGACATTCCAGACGGACGAAAGGGAATCGGTTTACATGGATTACAGATACCAGCCGACTTACCGTCGATGTTCCCTCGCCCAATAGCTTGATAATCTTCCCTCCATCGCCACACCGAATCAAACACAAGGCTCATACTGTGACGACATCGCACCTTGAGTTGAAGGCTGTCATCCAGTTGAATCGGAGAGTCATCGTTGCTGTTGAAGGCCTGCTGGTTGCTATCGAGCCTGGCTCCATTCCACATCTGTACCATCAACTCGGCCAATCGCCATTGCAAGTCGTTGTTAACGACACTTGTGGCTCGAATGGCTCGAATGGTGTGATGGAACAGGTTGCGGCCACGATGGAAATCGATCGTCTTCGCGAAAAAGGATCTCATGAGCTTCAGGAGAGCAAAGCCAGCGGCAACCATCATCTGGTTGATATAATTGGTGGCGTAGAGAAGAATGGTGCCACCAATACTGTCGCGGGGGCTCGTAACCTTGTCCACTTCGAGCACGTCGTCAAGGAAACAGGTGGTTGCTCGCCAGAGACCCATGAGATCATCCATGTACCCAGGCGTCTTGCTCGAATCGAAAAAGCCAGCCAGGCGCATGTGAAGAGCAGCGGCTCTCATGTGTAGGTTGATGATGGGGCCTAGGTCTTGGGACATGGTGAGGGCGTGTAGCTCAGCATAGTCCCGGCGGTAAACTCTCATCAACATGGCGCGGTGTTCATCACCGGCGACCCCCCTCGGGTCACTAGCATTGCTGTACATTTCCTTAGACACCTTATCGCAGAACCTTTCAATCTGCAACCGAGCCTCCAGCTCGGGTGAGAGTTGGAACGAGCCATCATCCCCCGTCCTCGAAGCCAGAGTCCAGTCATAGAGACTCGATGCTGGCTGGCCATACCCAGTGCCGACAGATTGCGCGACAATGTTGCATACTGCCCATGTTGTGACGCGGTCACTGAGTTGCTCCTTGTTAAGCTCAACTGAAACCCTTGAGAAGTCCTGGATGTGGTTGGGCCGATGAAGTCCAATGCCTGTTGCAGTCTTCATCATGACACCGCAGAGAATGTGAGTTGGGTCTGACGAGGTTGTACTAGTCGGTAGCGGCCAGGTACACAGCAAACACATTCCCTTGACCACATAGTAGTTGCTGGGAACTTCCCCTATCGTCGACCAGAGGAATCGTGTCAAGGGACCAGAGAGGTTGTTGAGCAGATTCGGGACGTTTGGGGGGCTGAACCGACGGGCAGCAACAGCAATGATGGACCAGAAAAGGAGAGGATGTTGCTGATAGTACTGGTCTGGGGGCTGCTGGGGGTTGAGGAAGGGCAGGAACTGGTGGTAGAAGTTGAAGAATTCGAGAAAGAGATTGGCCACGTTTTCTTCGGTCAACTGCACGTTCTCCAATTCGTGTGTGTATCGGGGTACATTATAATTCCCTCCCCGCTTGAGATGCAAGAGTGAGGAAACAGCCTCGTCAGAACCCATCAACGACGGGTTTCGGGTATGAGTATGCGTGTAGGTCGGGTTGCTTTGCGCGACGGGCGAATTGGTGTCATCAACATCTTCATCGAGAACATAGCCCTGTGACCTGGCGCGAGAGATGTTGCGGCGCAAACGATCAATCTCCTTCTCCATCTCGGCATGCTTGGACCGTTTGCCTATGCGCTTGAAGTTGGACTCGATCTTGCACTCAAGCTTGAGGCGGTTACACCGAGAGCAGCTCTGAAAGGGATCCTGCACAACGTCGCAACGAAGCTATTTTGGATTGAAGAAAACTGATCAGCCATCTGTGGGTGGTTTGCGGGACGATTGGACTGGAGGCTGACTGGGGATGATGGAGGATTGACTCACCTTTTGCTGGCGACACTCGTTGCAGGCTCTCTTGACGCCGGGCTGGCGCTTCTTGTCGTTGTCATGCTCATCATCAATGACGCTACCTGGACTGCTCTCAATGCCAGCCATGCTGCTCCTCTTGCGCTTGGATGCGCCATTGCCGAGGCCATTGCCGTGGCCGTGGCGAGAGCTGACGGGGCTGGTCGGGCTCATAGAAGCCGCCCCACCAGCGGCCATGATAGTCAGGTCCATGCAGCCGCAACAACAACCACCACCGGCAGCCGCACGATGGACTCGGACACGGACAAGGACACGGACGCAAGTCGCGAGCTGCAAGAGCCCTTGCTACCTGGACGCGCCAAGGGAGCGGGACGGCGGCAGGACGGAGTCGGAGACGCAGCCGGAGACGCAGCCGAAGACAGATGGAGGCGACGCAAACGGCCGGTATCGCGATGTTGGGGCGGGCGCGTTGGCGGTCGGCAGAGCCAAAAAGGTGGTGCGCTGGCGGTGCGCTGGCGAAGGCCGACTGCGGAGGGGGGGGAAGAGGCGAGAACGGCGGGGGTTGCGCTTGAGCGGCTTGGGCGGAGGGCGGTTTTTGTTGCAAGGTGAAGATTGCGTTTCGCACGCAACCAAGGAAAAAGGCGCCTTCGTCCGTCCTCCGATTGAGTGCTGCTAGCCTTAACGTAGACCGGCCGAGTCTTGCCAGGCAAAACCAGTCAGGGCCAGTCAGAACCAGTCAGGACCAGTCACGCCTGTAGCGGGGGTTCCGAAAAGAGCGGGAGGGTGGTCGGCGACAGCGGATTGTGCAAGATGATTGGCTGGTTAGCAGCGGAGCTGGTATCACGTGGGTGTGGAATTCACCCGCTCGGTGTCATTCTTCGCTTCCATGGCAATGCCGGTATGGGACTCGGGGAAGGTACAAGCGCAGGTCTGTACTCTTTACTCCGTATTCGTACCTTGTGCTGTAGAAGGAAAGTGAAGCACCTGCATAGGTAGGTAGGTAGTAGGTAGGTAGACTTCTTGCCTAGGGACGTCTCTCAGTCAAAGACGCCTTGGAAAAAGATAGTCCCCCAAGAACCGTCATAGCTCTTGCCTACGATCCGATCTCTCCACTCCTGCCATGCAGACAGCATGCATCCTTGGTGGAGCAACTTGTTCCAGCGTTGTTCAATGCTCTAATACCTACTTAAGCGTCTCAGATACGGCGTAAGGTACAGGGACGTCCGCCGCCACCTGCCTTAGTAGAGTAAGACGCTCCTTCCACCACCATTCGCCGTGTTCCTTCTTTGAGGGTCCCTTCCCCACCACTTACACATCCGGATGGGAGCGGCTAAGACACGACGAGACATTTGACGCCCTCAACGGTGCCGGTGTCGCTCACCTTCCCCCCACTTGCAACATCCCCGCGATATCATCCCATGCTGTCTCTGTGAAACTACATGCGACATACGCATGTACCCTGGATCGTTCAGCTCCACGAAGACGAGCCGTCCCTGATGGATCCGGGCGCTTGTTCTTAAACGAACACCAAATAGTTCGTCATCGTCCATTCCCGCTCCCGCAGCTACCAGGGAAGCCAAATATCGCACCACGATTACAGTTGGGACGCTGCTCACCTGCCATCCTACACATAAACGTGACCGCTCGCAATCATGCCAGATCCCGAAGCCGTTCGCCCTCCTGTCAGGAGAACTCTCAAGCCTGCACGCGCCTCCCGAAGCCATATGCACTCTCCCGCTCACAAGTCGGAGGTTCGATTTATCCTTCCTGGATCCCTCCCGGACCCAGGTACGCCAAAGATATCGCATTGTCAAGGCTGTTCAAGGGTTCACAGCGCTCACATAGACAGAGACGGTCAAAATCCGAACTATCGCCGTTTCTCAGCCTTTTCTAGAGCCTGCTACTCTGAAATAACAGTGATGCCCCATAGGACAGTTCAGTATCAAGCTTGTCTTTGAACATTCACTCAATCACCAACCCGCCAAATGCAAACACGCGATAGTGAGCGATTCTACAAACTTCAAGCGACGAAAATGCTAGAATCATCTATATCTATGAGCTAGTGCTGGCCAGGATTGAGCAGATTGTGTCCACACCAAACTGGACAGTATTGCTGCATCTCGCGCAGCCAGACCTACCGCGAACCGAATCAAATACGTGCTCTACGTCAGCAACAAACATCTTCACCCTCCTTGTATCATCCGCCATATCACATGCCTACTCCGCCTCTCTGAGGTGGCTGCCATCTCGCCATGCTCTTTGGAAATCTACACACTCCGTCTTGATGGTGGCGCCCCCCACCGGAACCATCACCCGAAGGTGGGCGGATGCCGTTATGCTTCCCGAACCGCATATCGATCATCTCCTCCACAACCCGGTCTAAACCCACCGGGCCCTTCATAGTGTGGGGTTTGGCCTACTACGTAGTAGATTCTCTGCCGGTGATGGTAGCATATTTTCCTTTAAAGGCACCAGATTGCCCCAGACTAAGTCCCTATTAGTGTCAACTCAGAGTTCGGCTCCTCTTTGCATCAACCATCATCGCCATCATGTCAAGCGAGATACCTTCAATAAATGGATCGCTTCATACAGTTCCCTTCCTAATAAAGGGGTCTGAACATCGTTCCAACCAATCCTTTGACGTCATCTCCCCTTCTACTGGCAAGGTCGTCCACCGCTGTCACTCGGCTTCTATCGGCGATGCCACTGCTGCAGTCGATGCTGCCGCAGAGGCCCTGAGGGCATGGCGCAAAACCCCCCCTGAAGTGCGGCGTGATATATTTCTCAAGGCAACCGAAGTTATGAATAAACGGCGCCCTGAGTTACGTCGGTACATGGGAGATGAGACGGGTTGCGAAGTAGGTTGGGTCGATTTTAACGTAGACGTCACCATCAATCATATCAAGGATGTTGCTGGACGAATTGCAACCTTGGAAGGCTCGTTTCCAACCACCATGAGCCCAGATACCAGCGCCATTGTTATGCAAGAGCCGTATGGCGTTGTTCTAGCCATTGCTCCATGGTATGTAATCTTTATTTCAAGTATATATCGTCCACTTACAGCCCGCTCACAATGCCATCTTCAGGAACGCTCCCTACATTCTCGGCGCCAGGGCTGTCATCTTTCCCATTGCTGCCGGCAACACTGTTGTCTTGAAAGGAAGCGAATTATGTCCCCGGACAATGTTGGCAATTGCATCGGTCTTCCAGGAGGCCGGACTGCCAGACGGTGTCTTGAATGTCATCTTTAATGAGAGATCATCCGCCGCATCAGTAACTACGGCATTGATACAGAATCCACATGTCAAAAAGATCAACTTCACAGGAAGCACCGCAGTCGGACGTATCGTTTCAAAGCTCGCAGGCGAACACTTGAAGCCCATTGTCCTGGAGCTAGGTGGCAAGGCGCCTGCCATTGTGTGGGAAGATGCCAATCTCGACCTGGCCGCAGACCAATGTGCTTTGGGATCATTCATCAATTCCGGGCAGGTATGCATGGCCACTGAGAAGATATTGGTACACAAGGCCATCCGAGCGGAGTTCGAGAAAAAGCTGGCTATGTCAGTTGCGAAGATGTTCTCTGCTGAAAACGATGCTCCAGTCCTCATCAGCGCTGCAGCAGTTGCGAAGAACAAGGCCCTGGTTAAGGATGCGATCGCAATGGGTGCTTCAGTCGTCCACGGAAATTTAGACCTCCAGGAGGCCACCCAGACCCGGCTGAGACCAATTGTCTTGAACAATGTCACAACAGAAATGGATCTGTATAAGACCGAGTCGTTTGGTCCTACGGTCTCCATCCTAGAGATCGAAACAGAAGAAGAGGCCATCCGACTCGCCAACGATACGGAATACGGCCTATCGTCAGCACTTTTTACATCGGATCTCAGAAGGGGCCTTCGCATTGCCCGAGAGATTGAGACTGGTGCGGTGCATATCAACAACATGACGGTTCACGATGAGAGTGCTCTTCCCCACGGAGGAGCCAAATCTAGTGGGTACGGTCGATTCAATGCGTCTGCCGGATTGAGCGAATGGGTGAGGTCGAAGACAGTTACGTTTAGGAACTAGGGATGTTGGAGGCACCGTGTTTGCAGTTGGGTACTTAGTGTAGGGCAAGAGACTTGATCATGAACTGCACCTACATTTATATGGCTTGGCAGTTACCATATAGGATTGGCTTATGGACACTCGCCTCTTTAAATTCTTAATGCTTTTTTTTTTCCCGCAGAATATTTGGGTATTAGGGTAGCAATAATGTTGGAAGTGCGAAATGACAATTTGAGCTGGTGGTAGGTCTACAGGGTAGCCACATTTGAACATGCTGCCTGATCAGCTGTCTCACGTAATCAACTCGAGCGATACGGGGAAATTTTACCTGCCAGCATCATCGCCAACCAAAAGCGACAGCCAAGTTCGTCCAGCTCCCCAACTTGCGAAATATCCACCACCAACAGCACCCTCACGTCACCCATCTACCCCCAAATACCAAACCGCCAACATGTCTTTCCTCGGAATGGGTCGCGCCCAGCCGACCTCGGAGCAGAAGATTGCCGCCGTCGAGGGCGAGATGCGCATGATGGCCGACACCTACAACCGGTATGTTCCCCCTCCCCACGCCTCATTACGACTGCGCAGAGACGGTCAATGGCAGACGAGAGCTAACGTACCCGGCGGACAGGCTGCAGAAGGCCTGCCAGGCAAAGTGCATCCCCACCGACTACCGCGAGGGCGAGCTCAACAAGGGCGAGTCTGTCTGCCTCGACCGATGCACCGCCAAGTTCCTCGATACCTCGATGAAGGTCAGCGAGATCATGCAGGCGCAGGGCCAGGCCCTGGGTGGCGGTGCCCAAGGTGGCGGTGGTGGTATGTTTTAAGAGCAGCAACAGAGAAAACGAATCCATGACCATAGAGCGGGAAACGGAGGTCGGCCGTCGAAGAAGCCTTGTACGAGTATAGGATGCTTGGGTTTTGGGACATGGGGCGCTTGCATCAACATGAATCTGGAACGGCGGATGGCTTGAGAGACGCATTGTAAAATAAGTTGTATACGGATCAGCGGCATGGCCGTCTTGGTAAAACACCCCTTCTGCTAGATGTGTCCACAATGACACAAAGAACGCCTTGCATGGTATCCCATGCTGCTCCCATACCTGCTGCTCTGGTGAAATAAAAACTGGACGCTTGACCCAAACAAAACTCCGACCCAGATAATCCCGGCAAGTACTAGATGGCTACGTATACATGCAATTATGGTATCGGGCGCGTGATGTCAGGCCCTGTTCCTATGCCAGTCATGGATCTGAAAGCCCAGTGAAACCAGCTCTCCGTCTCGAGTTGAATCTTGAGGGCATCGGCTCTCTCCTCCATGTCTTCCACCTGCCGCTCAAACGTGACGATGCCGTCCTCGACATCGACGACCTTCTGGAGCAGGGCGTTGATCTCGTAATCGAGACGGGCGACGAGGACCTCAAGCTCTTTGAGACCCTCGGTGAGATGGGCTCGTTCCTCAGCGAGTACCTCGTCTGCACTCACCCGGAGACGCTGACAAGACTCGTTGAGTTGCTCATATAGAGCTTGCATTTCTTCCTTGTCTCGGTCGTAACGCTCATCCAGGAGCTCGACGACCTTTAACTTCTCCGTGACCCAAGGTTCAATGTTGTGCCTTATCCCGTCAATGTAATCGTTGAAATGTTGAGCAACCTCAGCATACGCCTCGAGACTCGCCATGTCATTGGCAGACTGGGTAATATCAATGACGGGCTTCCAGACTAGGACCGCTTCTTCAGCGTCACTAAAAGACATCCGCCGAGGCCAGCGATTCTCGTTTGGAATATGTTTCTTCAGAGTTCCGACATGCTGGATGCTGTGCCTTCGGGAGAGCCCCAACCGGTTGAGTTTCGCTGTAACCTCTGCCTCCAGCAACGGCCCCTGGAGATCGGCTTCATCGACCAAGGACCCGACAGCAGACGGTGCCTTCGAAAGAATATCTTTTCGCACCTCAATGCCAATATCAACCAACTCTCCCTCCTGCTCAGTCCGCTTCCGCGTTTCGGAGCCAGGCCCACTCGATGGCTTGAAATCAACTGTGGAGGTTGAGGCAAAATGAGACGCCTGAGGGAAGCCCGGGATGACGTCTGTATCTCCTCTTCTCATAGCAGCAAGATATTCCTCCGGCTTGTTCTTCCATGTGAAAGCCCTGTTAATGCCCATGGCTGGTGGAGTTGTAAGTAGGGCAGAGTTCTGCGTGGTGGCAGGCGTAACCCCTTCTGCAAAATCATCTCTGGTGGAAACAGAAGGCCGAACATTGTGGCCTCGTAAGCCCCCTCCCACCGCATCTTTGAAGCGCCCCAGCCCGGAGCGGGCATCGCTCATCTTGCCAGCCACACTCTTGAATACGGTCTTCGGTAAGGGAGCATCCTTATCACCAGGATTCCTGCCAATACTAATGGCGGAGCCAGGAGGAAAAGCCGAATAGATTCCAGGAGTTTCATCAAATCGCTTAATCTCTGGCTCCTCCTCCGTGGGTGCCGAAGTGAGTCCTTTGAGATTTACTGTCGAGTCTTCTTTCCAAACCAATGCGGTACCCAGTTCTGGAGTACGGTTCGGCATCTCGGCCGGGGTTCTTCGTGGTTTGCCATGCCAAAGCCATTTCGGCCGTTCGCCGTACGCTAGGCTGACAAACCTGTCGATATCTAGGGTCTCGATATCGGCCAGTCCGCCTTTGTCCTTCCCAGAGACCATGCCCATGACGATCTCACCCCTCTTGCCACCAATCTCTGTGACGGTTGACTTGACTGCACGTTGAACGCCCCAGCCTTCACCGGCAGCAGCTTTGGCGGATGCACTGTAGAGCTTGAGGAGTGTTTTACGGTCTAAACGCCGTGTTTTTTCAATTTTTTGCGACTTTTGAAAGTGTCCGATACCGCGTTTTGTGTTGTCAATATCGAACACGTCCTTGGAGACTGGCACGCCATACCAGTGGAGGCGATTTCTCGCCCCCATGAGCATGCCCAGAAGGGCAGAAACGGTCGATGGCCCGAGAATGCCATCTGTGGGTTCAAAATTGTAGTGTTCAGCTCCAACCTCGATCCACCAGTTGCTGATGGCGGTCTCAGTCATGTCGCAGAGCAAACCGTCGATGTACTCATAATCAAGCTTCTCAAACATGTACAAAGCAACTTGACACAGCTTGATCAGCTCCATGACCGCCTGGGGCAAAGGAACTCGGTCGCTGACTTTATATAGCTGCTGGAACTTGGCTCGTGTTGCCTCGGCTGGATCATTGAGTGTTAGGCCCGACCGCCCTGAACAACCAAGTCTTTTGAGATCCTCGTTGACGATGAATGTCTGACGATACTTTCGGATATCGCCATCAGGGACTAGAATTACAGTGAGAGCGGAAGGAAAGCTGCTTAGGTTTGTCACCATGAGCTCGCCCATGGGTGTCTGCTTGGGCCGTGCATGAAATTTCTGGATAGCTTTGAAGTAGACGCGCAACTTCAAAGGCCATAGATTCTCGTCTGCTGGCACGGATAGCACGCTGACCAAGATGGAATGTTTCTGATCGCCCGTGTAGGTGGTGATGACGAGAGTCGGGGACTGGCGAGAGCATGCCCATTGTTCGATGAGGTAGGATTCGTAACCGCAGAGGACGGCACGGCGTTCGGCCACAGTCACGCTGGGATCGTCTTCTAGATATCTGCGAAGGTGATGGTCAGTACGGAGCCCCTTTGCTAGTGGAGGAGGGCTCTTACCGGAATGCTATTGGATCAGCAAAGACAAGATGCTTTCGTTGGAGGACGGGAAGCTGCAGCGCAGGCACCGTCTCAGCTCCTCCATCTTGAAGCTGAACCGAAGTCTGAAGCTCCCCAGGCACGGGAACCGGAGCGCCGTCCTGAGGATTCGCTCGCGTGTTGCGCTGGGCCGGAGCCTTGGCGAGGTAGTCGTCGTCGAGGCGAAATGTTCGTGCATCGGGCCCCGAGGGGAATAGGAAGGCCATGGCGTCGTCAACGACCCCTGAAGCTTGCCGAGTCAGGCCCGAGCTACATCCTCACCCGTCTTGAGCCGCGGGAGATGTCGAGAGCTGCAGCGCAAGGGTTTTGGTGTTGAGGAGGCTCGCCGGGGGACACGACACGGTCTGGTCTGGCGAAGGTTGCGGCTCCGGGCAGCTAGACCTCCATAGCATGTGATGCAATACTTGTACTAGCAGCTTGCACAAAGCGCAGCCAAGCAGCGTCATCCAAAGCAGGCACCTGGCTGGTTGGCCCAGCGGATGCGGGGCACTAATTGTGCCAATGTCCCCACTGTGCCTCGGTGTACAGGCACGAACTCTGGGGGTGGGTTCTACTGTGCACCGTTTGGGCCTCTAAGCGGAGGGGAGACGCCGGAGGGGTACTGCGTTAGGCTTAAGGGATGGCCCGAGGACCCGAGAAATGTCATTTTGTCATGTTTAATGAGACAAAAAACAGTTGTTGTCTGTTTGAACCAGTGTCCGGTCCCCCTGTCGTAAGCCGTTGATTCATTAACAAGAGGGGCTAAACCTCCCGCTTAGAAGCATACATCCACCAAACGTCGTTATCGATACCAACACCACCCCGGCACTATCATGACCCGTCCAGCTCGGCCGGCCACTCGAACCTCAGACGACCTCGACCACAGGCCATTTTGTCCCTGACAGCACCTCCTACTGCGTCTAGATGCCACCCAACGGGCTTCCATTCCCTTCTGAACCCTAAGACAACCCCTGCAAGCGAATCCCAGCGACCGAATAAACCACAGTACCAACCCACGCCATGACAGGATCCGACGACCATGTCTCGCCGTTCGGGCCTCTAATGGCCGAGCTGGCTCGCATGAGGAAGTCCAACTTGACCTCGGCGATCGAAGATGTCGATCAAATTATTGATCTGCTCACCGCGGCCCGGGAGCAGGTCGCTGCTGGTCAGATTGTCCTCCACCTTTCCCCAAGCCCGTCCGACTAATTCTTGCCGCAGAACCCGACGCCCATCGAATCGGCATGGCCATGACCACTCTGCAGAACCCAGTCAAAGCCCGCTTCGAGGCAATCACACAAGACCTCAAAGAGGTCACCAAGGCTCAGAAGGGGTTCGGAAAGGCCCTCGATAAGGCATGTCTCCCTCAGCTTCTTCGACCGACCTGCCTTTGCTAACCCTAGCCAGGCCATCCCGCACCGCGAACTACCTATGGAGTCGGACGCCATGGCTGACTATCCAAGCCTCATCAACCGTGCCATTACTATGCACCTCCTCCGCGAAGGCCAGTTCACCGTCGCCTCGACGTTTCTCCACGAATCCACCCGCGACCTTCCTCCCCGCAGCGAAACATATGCCTCCCCACACACCGACGAGGACGGAGATGATGACATGGACGACGATGACGAGGACCCATCCACAGCCGAAATGCATAACCTTCACTCTGAAGATCTCCAAGATAGGTTCTCGGAGATGTATAGCATTCTCTCTCAACTGAAGGATCGCAACCTCGTGGCCGCCATAGAGTGGGCTCGCGCGAATAGCGCCCAGCTTGATGCCAAAGGAAGCACCTTGGAGTTCGAGCTGAGCAAGCTCCAGTTTGTCTGGCTTTTCAAGGGCTCTAGCGTAAACGGGCTCCCCGACGATGACCGCAACGGACAGCAGGGCGCTCTGGCCTACGCCCGCGCTCACTTTGCCCGCTTCCAGGCCCGCCACCTCCGCGAGATCCAGCAGCTCTGTGCCGCCATGGTCTACTCGCCTAATCTCGCCGCCTCGCCGTACCGCCACATCTTCGAGATTGACTCGGCATTTGACGACGTTGCCATGTCCTTTACCCGCGAGTTCTGTTCCCTGCTCGGTCTCTCTGCCGAGTCACCCTTGTACATGGCCGTGACGGCAGGCTCCATCGCCCTGCCCCGCCTCATGAAATACACGACCTACATGCGCGAGAAGAAGACAGAGTGGACCACGGACCACGAGCTTGCTTTCGAGACGCCCCTGCCTGAGTCCATGATTTATCATCCCATCTTCGTTTGCCCTGTCAGCAAAGAGCAGACGACCCAGGACAACCCAGCCATGATGCTGCATTGCGGCCACGTCATCTGCCGTGAGTCGCTTCAAAACATTACCAAAGCTGCTCGGTACAAGTGCCCCTACTGCCCTACCGAGGGCCAGCTCAAGGATGCTATCAAGATCAAATTCTAGTCATCGTACCTCGTGCCCATCCTCGACACCCCTTTTATGTCATTACACTTACTGTTTCTGTTGATCTTGGTATGCCTTTTGTATTTGCGGCATTCAGACCTGGCGTTATTGGCTATATGGATGGTGCGGCGGTGTATTGTTTTCGCTTGGTGTTGCTTTACTTGGGATGAAGAGTGGATAGCGGGAGTCTGATTTATAGCTTTGCTGGGATGCGCCTATTCATATCGTGGTAGAACGGATACACGTTCAGTCCTTATCAATGGTATCGAACTGGCTTATGAAGATAGCGAATATTCGTCGCTATTCAAACATGTGCCTCTTGTGACCGTAGCAAACACGCACGTTCTGAACAGCAGATAGACGACTTAGTTCCACATATTCGGCATTGAACTATCCATAACAACCAGTCAGGACCTTCTGCCAGCACCAGCCGCAACTTCTAACACTCGGCCTCCCACGCGGGTTCTCTTGATTAAAGGGAAGAGCCGACTATCCAACTACCTATTCTGAGAAAGACAAAAAAAAAACAAGAACTCCGAGTTCTTCGTCATTCAAAGGAATGAGGGCTTATTGAACGCCTGGTATGTGACACACTTCACAAAAGAGATTTGCAATCAAATGATAAAGGAAAATTCCCACGTATTGGTGGGGGATATCGTTGGTTCGCCTTCTGCACAAGCCTCTTCCATGTGGCCACCGTCCGATCCCGAGCCTGCCCTGGCTGACCGGTGCCTCCGAATGGGAAATTTTTTAATTCCTTTCGTAAATTCGTTTCTTTGTACAATGATGGCGCCTCGAGACTGTCGAGGTGTATTTGCCTATCATGGTCGTGCTTGAAAGTTTAGTCGATGGTCATGCGGCTTGGGTTCTGAGGCTTGACGTCTTGCAGGTTAATAGAGTTGAGGTCGGGCTTCTCCTCAACCTTGCTCTTGGTTTGTAGGTGTGGCTTTAGACCACGGCCGAAGTTGCTCATGCAGACGATGGCATTGACGATGGTGAGGACGATGAGCAGGATTGTGATGACGGCGAAGGCCGTGAGCGACTTTCGTACGGAGTCGTAGTTCTCTCTGGTGTGAGGTTGGTAGATTCGAACCAGCTTGAAAATGAAATAGGAGAGTGCGCCGAGGTATAGAATGTTGACGATGACCATGCCGGGCTTGTTCTCTCTGCGAGTGAAGAAGGCCGCGGCGAGGAGAATCGCGATAGTTACGGGGATAGTGACGATAGTCAAGGCAAATTCGGGATCGTTCGTCTGAGCCACAACGACGACGAATTGAATGATGAAGCCAAGAAAGAAGAAGAAATCGAACTTGAGAAGGGCGATGTAAATCTGAGCGCTGTTAATTACTGGTCACAAGGTGGGGTTTCAGAAGGGCGCATACCTGGTAGTGGAGGAATCGCTTCTTCATGCGATAATCGGCACCGATGTTCTTGAGAATATCCCAGGCATACTCCTGGTAGATCTTCCAGGAGATGAAGATCATGCAGACGGTGGCCAAGGCAATGATGGCGGGGATAGCGACAAGGTAGGGCCTGATATCCCCCCAAAGCATCTTGGGCTTCACGCCCTGCTCAAGACCATTGTAATATTTGAGAACGTCGATGGCTTCTAGAATCTGGTCGACCTGAATGGTAGTGTAGACCATAAGGGCGAGGTTGGAGAAGCAGACTCCGATGACCTGAATGGTGTTCTTCTGGCGGAGAGCATCCCACACAATGACCAATGTGTACAAGAAACCGAAGATGAAGAGGGTCAGGAAAGTAGGAATAGTCTTGTACTGAGACTGGACTTTGTCCTCCTTGACATGGGCACCAAGATTGGACTGGAACTTGGCAAATACGTATCTGAGGGTGCAAGTTAGTGAGAGTTTCACGTCAAGTTGGTACATGATGACATACGCCTCAAAGCAGATGCACAGGACGGCTTGGAGGGCTGAGACGGCCATGAAGGCGGCAGGCCACCTGCGCTTGAGAAAGCCAAAGGTATCACGATGCGTGCTCGGGGCGGGAACAGAAGACGTCAAGCCCTCTCGATAAGCATAGCCCTGGTTGTATTCCGGGTCGACTTGATGGGTGGTGTCGGGATAAGAGGGTTGAGGAACGGGGGGCTGGTCGTATGAAGGAGACAGGTCGCCATCGCCATAGGACTGGTTGTAGCTATGGCCGTATCCGTAACCAGTATCGACGCCGAGCAGCGACTTGCGCGACTCGAGTCGGGTAGCCACGCTGGACATGTGTTGACTCCGACCGGGAGTCACGGGCGGGATGGGAGGAGATGGACTTGTCGTCTGGGCCTAGACGACGATGCCTAGGTAGATGATGATGATTCCCAGGTGATGGTTCCCAGGCGATGGTTCCAAGGCGGCGATTCCAAGGTTGCGATGGTTCCAAGGAATTCGTGGGGTGGAGTGAAGCACGGAGGACGCGTGTGTCGGTCGATGGTCGCTTGTCGCCGGGGAGTCGGAGCAACGGGCGCGGGGAGATCGAGTAGCAGGACCTGGATAAACAATGGAGATGCGAAAGTCGCGAGAAGGAGAGGTAAACGAGAGACGGCGACACGATTATTGATATGAGGTGTCGACAGGAGGCGCGAGGGGAGCGGGTAGGTGGATCGGTTTGGCGGGTGTTTGAATGGTGAATGGAGCACGGAGAATGGAAAATGGAAGATGGAGAAGAAAGAAGGTTGTACGGCCAAGCTAGGGGAAGAGGGATGAATATGGAGAGAGGTGTCAGAGCAAAGGTTTTGGTTGAGCAGTGCTGAAACAGATTGGAACGAGAGGATCAGTTGGAGAAATGGAAGGAGGGTGACAGGGTTCGACAGGGGGGAGAGCCGCTAAGCAGGGGTGAGGAAAGGTCCAGGGCAGGACTCTGGAAAGCCCAGCGCCAAAAGCCACCAAAGTCAGTGGGCCTGGCGCTGTGGGCGGGCAGTCTTTTAGCGGAGGCTGGGGGGCTGGGCACTAAAAACCCAAAGTGTTCCAGCGGCTCCAGCGCAGGAAGTCCCAAGCTGTCAGTGCCGTGCTTATTTGTCTCAGACCTGGTCTGGTCGAGAGGAGAAGATGCAGAGATGGATGCAACGAAGCGAGCCCGAAACGTCCAGCATAGAGGAAGAGAGACAGAGAAGGAGGTATCCGGGTTTGATTTGCAGTGCGGCTCTGAAGCGAGAGAAAGCCCCAGAGAGAGGACGGATATCTGGAGACTGCTGGAATCTGAAATGACTGTGTGCACCGCAACAGGCATGCATGGCTGTCTTCAAAGGCCTCCCAGTGGACGACGGCGCTGCAGCCCTCCACAAGTGCCCGGGCAGAACAGCCCCGGAACAAGCCCCCGGGCACGAGCCCCCTCCCCGACCGGCCACAAGCAGCTGGAGCAGTCATGGAATTCAGCCTTGGGAGAGCGGAGAGGTCCGCTGGGGATGGACCCGACGGGACTATCCCCTACCGGCGGGAATTCTGCTGCATCCACAGTCAGCCTGACTACACGTGTGACTGCAGCGGAGGCGTTAGTGTAAAGCAGGAAGCGTCTCACTCAGACAGGCTCTGACTGCCTGGTAGGTAGGGTCTACTGCTAGCCAAGGTAGGACGCGGTATGTTGCGTTCTTGGTCGGATGGGGATCAGTAGGACCAGCAGGACCACCAGCAGGACCAGTAGGACTTGTTGAACTGTGTGGTTGGGTACCTACCCACGACGATCCCCCTTGCTGGCTTGGTCGCCGACGCAAGTGTTGTTTTTAGATGGCCAAGGCTCCACAGGACCACTGCGAGGGCCCTGTCAACCTATGTATGTGTGCGGCAGTGCATCAACACTTTATTTCGCACTCTGTCTCCCTTGGGACTTTGGGCCAGAGGAGGCTCAGCGGAAGTCTGTCGCGTTAGTGTCGATGCGCAACGGCAGCAGCTGGCGCTAACAGATGATACCAGGGCGGTCGAGTGGGGCTCAGCAGGCCGTACAGCCACATTTCCACTTCCATTTCCATGTCACATTGCCCACTCTCTTGCTCGCAGTGGACTCTGCTCTGCCGTCACCTCGCACACTTTTCATGACGGCATCCATCCATCCATCCCATCTCTAGCCCGTTGTATGGCGCTAGGAGCCTGTCCGTTGCAGGGCTATTAACAGCATCGCTGCTTTCATCAGTCATGACGCAGTCCAGAAGAACCCCGAGAGGGCACTGTCGACGTTAATGCGAACCGCCCACCATCGTCGATCGCCCGTGGCATATCCCGTCCATCTGCGATCCAGTGGTGTGGGCTGACTGACGGGTGGTGGCATGAGCCAGCCACGCTGCTTTTTTGTCTCTGATTCTCTAAAATCTGACCCAAGTTTGCTGTCTCGACCCCAAAGTGGCGGCCAGGAGCCCCCCATCCTTTGGTCGCCTTGCCGCCTCTTCTCACTAAGAAGATGCAGAAGTGCATCGCTGCAGGAGAAGCTTGGCCAGTTGGCATCCTGCCCAGTCCAAGCCAGTAGCTGCATGCCACCGACAGACACGGAATCCGCCATTGGTGGCCTGGGCTCCTCACCAGTGCATCTGTTCTGTGGCTCCTCGTATTCCAGGATTGCCTATCCGGACCGTCCGATGCCTTGCCGATGTGCCTCCTTGCCAGCGTCGCGTTGAAAAGCCGGGAAGATATCAGAGATCTGCGCACCAGACCAAATCTCCCCCTCTGCACCTGTGGCAGATGTAACGCTCTGTACATAAATAGATGTCAAAAGCTGCAGTGTTGCCCAGCTCGGGACTGGGAACGAGGTACCGGCATGCACGTCAGCTGGGAATCTGGGAGCATGGTCTCGTCATCCGGGATTTCGTCTCATCAGGCCACAACTGTCAGTGGCAGATGAAAACATCCACGACTCCTTTAGACAGGTGTGGAAGAAATAAGGTATCTATGAAATGTAGCTGTGATTACAGAAAGCAGGGCGTCCCAAAACGGGCTCTGCCGATGTCTGGCACGATGCCCTCTGCCTCCTCAACACAACACACTGGTTCTTGCTCTTTTTCTTTTTCTTTCTGTCGTCACCTTCATTTTTTTGAGACATGCATTGTGACGACCGTTGCTCTCCCACTTTGGTAGCCATCCAGCACGGACAGCGGCTTTCGTGACGTATAACGCGCGTAAGCCGCGTTGACTTTAGTTCTAGGAGCCTTGGCACCGCATTAGAGAAGCGTCGTCGTCGTACAACTTTCGATAGTCCATCCAGTAGACTGACCCAATTGAGCAAAATGCATGTTTGTTTTCTTACGAACATGTTAGGCTTGTCGGTTCATATTGATCCCTGGAAGCAGCGTACCTGGGGTCTACATTCGTGATGGGGGGCGCCACCGCCATTTATAGAACCCAACGTCTGTTATGTCGTGGGCTGACATTGCGTTGTGCATATGTAGTTCACTTGCAGAACATGACGGGACCTACAGATAGCAATCCATCAGCTGAGGCACCCCAACCCCCCTTTAAGCTAATTGTCAATATCACTCCCGACAGTATGCACATCGAATTCGTAGATGTGATGAATTACTATGTTTGGTGTAAGTTAACTTGGGGTGAGCAAGCTACAGCAAGGACCCTACACTCCCTGCCTTGTGAATTAAATTGTAGTGACCAAAGTGCCTACCGAGTCGGAAAAAATTACATTGCATGGCGCTGCATAGGTGAATCGAAAAGCTGTTGAAAGGAGAAATCTGCTTGATATCCATAGTCATTATGTAGTTTTTGGCTAACATGCTGTGAATGCGGCAAGGTGCATATCTGTACCTCTCAAACGACAACACAAGCCGCCAACATTCACAGGCGAAATCATTCACAGCAGCTGGAATAGAATTTGGTTGGTGCCTAAACATTCTTTGCAGCTGGTACAAAATCCGTAAGTCTCAATCTCTAGACCTCTCAGCTTTCTCATACCCCTACTCCATCACCTACTCAATATTTCATCTCATCAATCACCAGCTCGACCACTCTGAAGACATGCCTAAAGCTTCGAGGGCTAAGAGTAGTATCCGGGCATTGCTGAACAGTCCTGATCCTCCTTTACCGCGAAGTGTTGAGACTGCACCGAGCCTGCCTCCAAGCCAGACTTTGCCATCGACGCGTATCGACAGCCACGGAGATCTCATCCTGCGCGTTGGCAAGAACGTCGACGACGGTGAACATGACTTCTCCGTCTGCTCCAGCACCATGAGACGTGCTTCGCCGGTCTGGAAGACCATGTTGTTTGGTGGTTTCAAGGAAGCCAAGCCAGATAAGGGCGAGTGGATCGTGTCGCTGCCGGAAGAACATGCAGCCTCCATGCATGTTGTTTTGGACATCATCCACGCCAGGTTTTCCTCGGTTCCGAAAACCCCGAGCCTGTCCCTCATTGAAGAAATCCGAGTCATTGTGGACAAATACGACATGAAAGAGAGTTTGTCTCTCTGGTTCGATGACTGGCTGAAGGTTTTGAAAGCATCAAACATGAACGACGGGCTCAGCCTTCTCAATGGCATAGAAATGGCTTGGGACTTTGGGGATCGAAAATACTTCTCCAGTTTGGTCACCAAGCTGGTAGTCAAGTGTTCTGTCGACGAGGATGGTTCCCTGTACACGGAGCCTGATTACCTGCTTGAAGATCCCATCTCCTCTTCGTCGATGGATGTGCTCAGTATGTATATTGATCCGCTTACGAGTTTGCTGTTGATAAAAACTAATCGAAGCTTCTGCAGGGATTATACGCGACCTCCGTTCTGGCCTCATTCAAGACATACTGGATTCATTCCACAATATGATGGATCCAGTATTGGGAGACAGAACCGACTGCAACTATCACTCGAGAAGATGCAACTCATTGGTCTTGGGAAGCATTTGGCTCGCGATGGTGAAGAACAGAGGTTGTTATCTGCCACGTTCAGCAAAGGAAATAACGGAGAGCGTTGATGAGCTGGTTGCTTCCCTGGAAGAAGTCAATTCCCGGATGCTCATCGAACCCGAGCATAGACATTGCAGAGGACGCAGTCGCAAACTCAGTGATGATATCAGACAGCACCTGGAAGATTGCAAGTTCACAATGTAACTCAGACACATGCTACATGTGTGAAGAAAACGACAGGGTGGGGGATACCGAGGACAAAGGGAGTGAAGAGAGAGAGAGAAAGGAGAGAGATTGTCGTCCAGTGTGTGAACAAGCACTCAGTTGGTCTCCTACACCCGGTAGACTGATTAAATGCCTAGCGAAAGCCCAAGGTAGAGGAACAGCAGAGTCCATTGATTATTAAGTAGACTTTCATGTCCTCCAACACCTTTGAAAACCCCTTCCAACCCATAACGCCTCGCAACGTAGGAACAGACAAACCAAAGACAAGCCAACCGCCGTATTCACAAAAAGTCAAGATCCCAAGACCCCCATCCATACCCTAGCACCGTCCCGTCGCTCACCACACCGCCGACATCTGTACCGTCGAAGAAGAGAGGATTCGTCGTCGGTTGCTGCGCCTCCATGTTGACCTGGCTACTCACGCGTTCCACCCCCTTCGTTTCCGGCGGGTATAGGACGAACTGGAAGCACGTCGCCTTGCCGAGCATCTGCTGCAGCAGCGTGCTGAACCGGGAAATGCACGGCTTCATCATGGCGTCGGTGCTCTGCTTCCCTGACGGTCCTCCCCCGGGCGCCACGCCGCCGGCCAGGGGATACACCGCCTGGCCGCCGAAGAAGGCCGTCATGCCCCCCGCGATGATCTCGGTGAACTGCTGCAGGATCTCGGCCGCCTGGTGGGCGATGACCCAGCCCTTGGGGAACGCCCCGAGGACGAGGATGAGGTCGGCCACCTCGTCCCGGGCGGCAAACGGCGCGGCGGCCTGCCCCTCCCACTCGGCCGTGTTGCTGGTCGCCGCGAAGTCGTGCATCAGGAGCAGGCACACGGGGAGCAGCCGGCAGAGCGTCACGCGGTTGAGCGGCAGCTGCCGCTGCTGGAGAAGCACCGAGATGGCCTGGAGCTGCTTCCGCGCAAATTCCAGGAGCTCCTGGCGTGTCACGGCGGCGGCGGTGTTGTTGAAGTGGTTCGGGTAGTACACGAGCACCAGGAGGTGGTAGTACTGCGAGCTGAGCCAGGTGATGCTGCTGTGGATGGGCACGTTGTCGGCGTCCATGGGCGACATGAGGCAGCCGTTGCTGTACCAGTCCTCAATCTCGGCCCGGAGGCTGCTCAGCACCGCCCGCCGGTCCGCCGGCGCCAGCGCCACGGCGTCGGCCTGCTTCCGGAGGTGGACGCTCTGGAGGATGCGGTCCTCGAGCTGCCGGAGCTGGATGACGTGGCGGCTGGTCTGCAGGTTGCGCGCGTACACGGCCCGCTCCGGGCTCGCGAACTCGTCGACGGTCAGGCCCGGCAGCGGCACGTTGGCGTTCTCGTCGGTGAGCGCCACGGGGAGGCCCTGGGACCCGGCCATCATGCGATCCAGGACGAAGATGCTCCAGTACAGGCGGTGCCGCAGCTCCTTGTCGGCCGGCAGCTGGGTCTGCTCGTCGGACAAGGGTCGAGTCAAGCCAATGACCATGGCCTGTCGAGCTGCGATGCCGACGACCGAGTACGCCGAGATGGCTGCCGGGTCAAAGAGCGAGTACAGACCCAGGAGCACGAGGATCTGGACTGATTCGATGCCCTCGTGGCAGAGACACTCCTGGATGATGTCTGGATACGCCACGTTGAAGCGCTCCCCCGTCCCTCGTGGGACCTGTCCAGCCCGCTCCAGCGTCGTGCAACCTATGGCCATGACCAGATACAGGAGAGTCGCGGAGGGGTCTCGGTTTACTTGCGAGATATCCCCTAGCGAGTCTAGATCTCGACGCACCTTGGCTTGGTCCACAAAGGGGTATGCCCGGTTGACGTGGCGGAAGTAGGCGTCGACGAAACGGCTCGCCGGAATATCGGGAGGGAGGGCTTGATGCGCAACCAGCCGCCTCTTCTTAGTGCAACCAGTGAAGCCCTGGTACGAGACACGACGGCCGGCGCCCGGGCTCCTATCTTCGATCCGTCCGTCGATGCGCTGGTGGTCAACAGCGCGCTGGTCACGCGCGCCACCGGTGAACCCAAGAGAGCCCGCAGCATCGCGAGCCGCATTCAGCTCCATCGGAGGCGTCACCGGCCCCGGAGCCCGGGCCTCCGGAGACGACGCCGCGGCCGAGGAGTGCGCTGGACCCAGCCCGCCCCGGAGCGTGGGGCCCAGGATGGCGGTCAAGTCGGCGCCGGTCTCGACGGCATCGACGCCGCTCAGGCGCGCGGGCAGAAGCACGTTGTCATCCAGGTAGCGGCTGAGCCACTGGACGCGGGCGCGCAGGCGGTGAGCGTGGGCCTCGGCGCTGGCCACGGGGTTGGAGTAGGAGCAGCGCTGGCCGGCGGCGGCGCAGAGCGAGCACACGGGAAAGGTGCGGCTGCACTTCTTCTTGAAGCTGCGGCAGCGGTCGCAGGCCGGGGGCACGGGTCTGGTGGTGGTGGTGCCGCTGCCGCTGCCGCCGCCGCCGGAACCGGAGCTCCCCCGGGCGGACGACGAGGCCGGCAACGGCGGCTGGCGGTGCTGCGGGCGAGTCTCGGAGCCACCCGTCTCGTCAGGCGACGGACCGTTTCCGTTGGAGGGCGAGGCGGAGCGGGCCCGACCAGCATCCCGCGGCGATGGAGACACCCTCCGCAGGCGGAAGCGGTGGATCGAGGCCTTCATCTCGGAAGCCATTTTGGGGGCAGATCTGGCTGCTGGCCGTCGAGGGCCCGGCGGGGCGGGACGGGACAGGACGGGGGGAAGGGGCACCGGGGGCAGTTTAAACAAGCCGACGAGGACGGGATCCGGCCAGGCTGGAGACAAGATGATTTGCTCAGCTGTGGACGCGCAGATAGGGGACGCCGTGATGGATGCAAAAAAAAAGCAAGCACATGCTGAGCGTCGCCAGCCCAGCGGCTCCGCGATGTCTAGCACTGTGGATCGGATTGCGTGCTGCCGCAACATTGGGCCCGTTGAGACGGCGACAATGGAGTCGCGTGCGGGCGGGCTTGCATCATCGTCACCTGTTTCGCCCAGCCCACGGCTATCAGGAGACTTGCACCCACTATGTATGCCTACCTATCTGCTTAGACCTGTTTTAGACCCCTATCTAGAGTTTTTTGTCTCCTATCGCAAACCGCCCTTCTGGAAGCCGTCGAAACCGGGGCGGCGCAATCAGGCAATTCTCGCCCACCTTCGGCCGAGCTCCGACATGGCCGAGTCCGCGCCGGCCTCCGCGCGACACCGATATTGCCGCAACGGGGGACACGGCTTCCTGCACTCCCCCCAATCAGCCCACCTTTGCTCATGGAGTGAATCCATCGGACGGGTCATGCTCACGAGTTTGCGACTGGCTGCGTGTGGTAATATATATCGCCGAGATCTCGTCCCTTTTTTTATCTAGTCGTGCTCCGTCCTGCTGTCTGTCTGTCCCACAAATTGCGCCATCGGGGTCCGATAATTTATACACCTCGAACTTGCCCAACTGCTGGAATATCCTCACAATAATTCATAATGGCGCTGGCGGATAAGCTCAACGTCGCCCGTATCGCCATCATCGGCGCCGGCCCCAGCGGTCTAGCGGCCGCAAAGTACGTGAGCCCGGGACCTCTACCTGCGAGCCTCGTCTAACTGCTCCATCGTCTACCCCCCCTGTAGATACTTCCTGGCCGAGAAGAAGTTCTCTAAGATTCAGCTCTTCGAGCAGCGAGCCACACCGGGAGGAGTATGGAACTACACCCCGCTCGTGCGGGAGCAGGGCTTCACCGTGCCTCGCACGCAGCCCAGCTCGCTGCCCGACCAGGCGATATGGCCCAAGGAAGGCGGCGAGGTTGAGTTCATGTCGCCCATCTACGACCTGCTCGAGACCAACATCCCCAACTCCCTCATGTGCTACTCGGACGTCGAGTTCCCCCAGGGCTCTCCGCTGTTCCCCAAGCACGCCGCCGTCCTGCAGTACCTCAAGGATTACGCCGACGGGTTGACCCCTTACATCTCATACCGGACGCAGGTGTTGAACGTCCAGAAGCCCTCGTCTCAGCCGAACGGGCCGTGGCAGGTCGAAGTCCTAGACCTGAAAGCGAACGAGATCACCAAGACCGAGTTCGACGCCGTGGTGGTAGCCAGCGGCCATTACAACGATCCCTTCATCCCTCACATCACAGGGCTTGTAGAGTTTGACAAGGCTTATCCCGGGGCCGTTTCTCACTCCAAGTTCTACCGCCGCCCCGATGACTTTACCGACAAGGTATGCATCAGCACAACCCACCTCACAAGGCCATGAACGTGTACTTACTTGGTTCCTAGAAAGTCATCGTCGTGGGCAACTCTGCCTCCGGAGTCGATGTAAGCGTTCAGCTTTCCACAGTGGCAAAGCTGCCTGTTTTCGTGTCGGAGAAAGAGAAGCCTTCCATTGTCCAACCTCAAGCGGACACGCCTTGGGCGGAGAACGTGCCCGAGATCGTCGAGTTCCTGCCTGAGAAGCGAGGCGTTCGCTTCGCAAACGGCCGCGTGGAGTTAGACATCGACTCCGTCATCTTCTGCACTGGCTTCCACTACTCATACCCGTTCCTCAAGAACGTCGAGCCCTCTATAGTGGTCCCCAGCGGTAGCCACGCGGATCACCTCTGGGAGCACATTCTCTACACCGCCGATCCCACACTTGCCTTCCTCAGCGTGCCCCAGCGCATCGTACCACTGCCAGTCTCCGAAGCTCAAAGCGCCGTCATCGGCCGCATCTGGTCTGGTCGACTCAGTCCCCCGTCGAAGAGAGAGATGGACGCCTGGGTCGATGATCAGCACAGAGTCAAGGGCGAGGGCAAGGCCATCCACGTCATGACGAGTCCCGAGGACGTGGACTACGTCAACCGCCTCCACCATCTCAGCGGGACCGCTGCCAAGGCCTCTGACCTGGGCCTGGAGAACGACGGCGAAGGGAAGAGGCCGCCGTACTGGAACCTGGAGACGAGATGGGTTCGAGAGCGGGTACCCAAGATCAAGCTCGCCAGCCGCGCTGTAGGGGAGCGAAGACACGAGCTTAGAACATTGAAGGATCTGGGCTTTGATTACGAAGAATGGAAGAAGTCGGCAGAAGGAGGCCAGTAGTGAATTAAACTATAGACGACTATACCCACCTATCATTTGATACCTCACGAAGAATAGAAATTCCGACTTAAAGCCGCAGCCTTCGTGCCTCACACTATGTGTGAAAGATAATTTTCGATATATTGTGACTTGAGCACAGTGTGATACAAAAGGTACTGCAGCGAAATTTGACCAATACTAATACAATTTTATCTTAACCTCGAGTGGTATCCTACTTAAAAAGACAACAGGGCATAAAGCCGAAACAACTCGATGGGCTACGGGTATCTCGTAATCAAACAACATCTCTTTTGATCAGACTGCAGTCTCCTTTTGCTCTGTAGTCTTCTCCTCCACAGGATTCTCTTCCTTCCTGGCCTTGAGCGATTTCAGACCGGTCTGATGTTCTTTGTGATCCTTGCTGAGGTTCACCTGGCGGATGAACAAGCTGATGATCAAACCTAGCGCCGCGAAGCAGGTGTAAACGATGTACATCGTCTGCAGACTCTCCCAGTACGCTGTCTTAGCCACCACGCCGTCGTGTCCCTTCAGCTCCCCTACCAACTGGACACTGCTCGCCGCGTTGGACCCGGAAAGAGACTTGGCCAGCTCGGGGCCTAGCTCCCGCTCCAGCTTCGGGTATTGCTTCTCCATCTCGTTGTTGAAGATGACGCCACCAACGACGACGGAAATCGAGGTGCCCATTTGTCGGATGAAGGAGAAGCTTGCCGTTGCGGAGCCAATGTCCCGGGGCTCAACGTTGGTCTGAAGCGCAATCAAGGGTGCCTGGAAGTTGGGACCAATTCCAATACCCGCGACAATCTGGAAAATGATGATCTTGGTCCAGTTCGCCCGCGGCTCCAAGTCGATAAATAGGCCGAAGCCTAGGACAGTGACAAGCAAGCCTGCCACAATGACGAGCTTGTACATGCCAGTCTTCTTGATAAAGATACCACACCCCGCTGAGATGAAAGACAGTGCTAGAACGTACGGTAGCAAGTAGACACCCGAAAGTAGAGATGTGGCGCCGAGTACACCTTGAAAGTAGAGGGGAAGCCAGTAGCTGCCCGACATGAAAGTGAAGGCGTGGGTAAAAGCGAGTCCAAATGCGGCAACGCTATTTTGGTTGTGGAAGAGGCGGATGGGGATAATGGGATACTTGGCAACCTTCCACTCGTAGACAAGGAACATGCCAACGATCAGAATACCGAACACGATGAGACAGATGGTTGTCGCAGATTTCCAGGGGAAAGTAACGCCGCCAAACTCCAAGCCTAGGAGCCACATGATGGTACCGCCGATGATGAGAAGGCTCCCGAACCAGTCAATGGCAAGGAGTCCCTCTTTCATGGGAGTCTTTGGGTTGTGTAGTTTTAGGACAAAGATGAGGATAAGAACGGCGATGACTGAAATAGGCAAGTTGATGTAGAAACACCACCGCCACGTTGCCTTGCTTGTGAAAACGCCTCCCAAGACGGGGCCAATCGCCGATGCCAGGGCCCACACCATGCCAAGTATGCCAAAGTACATGCCTCGGTTTCGCATGGAGAAGAGGTCGCTAATGGCAATGTTGGGAAGGACAATGAGACCACCACCTCCAAGGCCTTGGATGGCACGCGAGGCGATGAGCATTCCCATCCCATTGCTCACAGCACAGAGCAACGAGCCAATCCAGAAGATGACGGCGGCAACCAAAATGACGGGCTTGCGGCCGAAAATGTCAGAGATCTTGCCCCAGGTCGGGACAAAGGCTGCGTTGCCGAGTAGGTAGGCGCTGCCGATCCAGATGTAGCCAGCACTCGAGTGGAACTCGTTAGCAATGGTAGGGATAGCCGTGGTGATGATGGTCATATCCAGCGCCGCAAGGAAGAGTGCCGTGCACAAGGCGAACATGATGAGGAACGTTTGGAGAGTGGTCCGGCCGGCCTCGGGGTCATCGGCCTTGGACCCCGGAGGCGGAGTCATGCCGGCCGGAGAGGAGCCCGGTTCTTTGGGGAGAGTTTCGGAGGTAGCTCCCCGAGCTGGGACTGCTTCAGCATCTCGCTCGACGTCGAGGGTGCTGTCCGAACTGGATCTCCTCTGTGATGAGGTTACCATCGTTCCTGGGCTCCGGGAGTTGAAAGTTGATGAGAGGTTGCAAAATGGTGTCTAGTGTCTGGAGTATGCGTAATTGATGTGGTTGTAGTTTCGGAGGGCGCCGTAAGCCGGTCTACCAGTTCACGACGGAGAGTCTTCTCGGTGGCCGAGTTTCCTATAGTTGCCACAAGCTCAACTGATCGGGGAGGTGGTTTTCCTTTATGGCTGCTTCCCGGCCATGACACCTCGATTCATAGCTCGAGAAAAATTTCGCCTCGGTGTTTGGACGACGCGAAACGCAAGCAGATGACAACAGGAACGCCTTCGTTCTCCGAGGACCGGCAACCCGGCACGACAAGGCCTCCCCCGACTCGATTTCAAATCTGGTTTCCATGGCCTAGGACGTTTCGGGCAAGTTTAGGTAAGGCGAATGGTTCTTGTGTCGGTGTGTGGATGGCGAATGTGGAGACGGATAGTCTAATGCGAGCAAGGATATGAGGCGAGATTATTGCCGGCTCGTAATTCCGAACTGCCTTTGCGTGTCTCTTCGCGTATCCGTACTCCGTCGTGTCGTCGTAGCGTCTGCGTTGCGTCGTTTGTGTGGGGAAGGACACCCTCGTTCGGTGTCCTCGGACGTCCGGTCTGACACGCGTTCCCTTATTTCATTTAGCCTCTTGACCCGTTTCCTGTCATCTCAAAATTCGGTAGTCGGGCCACTGGTTCTTGGGTTTCTTGTTGTTTCCTACCTGGTGCATAGTCGTGACTCACATCGGACGCCGCGGATAGTCCTCGTGACAATGAACGAGTTTGATCATGACACTGCCAGTCACCGCATCCCGATAGCCTGCCTGCCTTGCTTAGGCATAGCGAGGCCAACCCGCGCTGCCAGCTTTGATGGATGGTTAGTTCTTGGATATAGCCCTGATGTCGATCCAAGATCCGAGCCATGTGCCTGCGACTCTGCTTCAGAGTAAGAGGAACAGTAAATGGGAATTACATTTAGTATACAACCAAAATCGCAACAAAAAGCGCCACTTAACTACAAAGCAGACAGCACTTGGTCGTCCATATTTTACATGCCTAATAATGTCCTTGACAGCACCCAAAACGCCCGTTTCCCCTTGTTCGCCATGTACGAAATATTGCCCTACTTCTCGCGACTAGAAAATCTTCGTGATGCTCTCCCTTGAAATCACGCTGTTTTGCCGCTCATCACGTCTGACTCGGAAGAAGCTGTCGCAGAAATCGCTGCATCGCATGTGCCGTAAGAACTCCTCGTCATGGGTGATGACAATGAGCTGGAAGTTACTCTGAGCTTGGCGTGTCTTGATAATCATGTGTAGACTCTCTGCTAGACTTTTGATGTTGTCCCGGTCGAGATTGGTTGTCGGCTCGTCGAGCGCAATGAGGCCGCAGTTCACACCAAATGATTCAGCCAGCGCGAGACGGATAATGATGGAGGCGAGAACCTTCTGGCCGGCGGAACAGCGGCCACGCATGTCCATTTCGGTGTCCTGCTTCACCATGCAGAGGCGGTAGTTGTAGCTGCGTTTGCCGGTGTTTGACTCGTTGTCGGAGCGGATGAGGATGGTATCGATATCAGTGCCCTGATACGTGCTTTGCCACAGCTCGCCCGCGATGCGGTTGATCTCAGACATCTTGAGAGAATGAAACTGCATTACAGCCTTGTCAACAGCAGAACCGCACTGCGCCAGGTCCTCAATAGCAGCCTTTGTTGTCTCAACGCGAATATGTGACTCGCGATACTTTCTCTTGGCATCCTTGTAATCCATCTCCCATTCTTGTAGCAGCCTTCCCAGCTCTTCATCCTTGGTCTTCATTGTCCCCATGACGGAGCCGCGCTCAGCGAGAAGGCGATTGTACTGGTTCTCCTGTGATCGAGCCTCGGTTTGGAGTCGCTCATAGTCTTCATCAGCATTGCGCTCCTCTAGCTCGGATATGTCCCGGCGGATGACCTCGAGCATGCGAAGATGCTTTCGGTAGTTGAGGTTATCGTTGATGTTCTTCTTCTTTCGATCTCCGTTATCAATGTCTTGCTTAAGTTTGTTGGTGCGAACTGTAAGATCCGTGATTTCCTTTTCAGTGTTGGCAATGGCCTTTTCGAGCACGGCAATGGCACGCTGGTTGGAAGCTAAGTTGGAGGGGCCTCCACGGTCGATGTAGTCCTGGATGTCGCTATCCATCATCTTTACTTCGCTGACCGAGTTTGCAACTGCATCGCGAGCTTCGACAATGACTTGCTCCTTTGATCGACCGCGTCGAAGGACCTCGTCTCGGGCTGATCTTGCTTCGATCATGCTGGGCTCGATTTGCTCCAACTCTTCATCGGCACGGTGAATGATGTCTCGCTGATGCGACTGGTCATCCTTTAGTGCCTGGATCTGTGCTAAGAGATCCTTCTTCTTGTCAAGCTGCCCACCGGCGCGGCTGATTTTGTTTCTGAGCTCGCTCTTCTCCAATTCGAGCGCGTTCAGCTGGTCCTTCATGCGCTGCCGATCGTTGGTAAGCTTTGAGATGCGTGTCTTGAGACTCCTCATCTGTTCCGATAGACCGGCTTGAAGCTCGTGGATCTCCTCGGGGCTCCGGGTGGCACCGCCAGAAACCTGCTGGGACACGATACGGTCGACCTGGTTCTCCGAATCGGTGATGTCCCTGACGGTTTGGGCAATACTCATAACCGTCTTAGACATGTCTTCAAGGTCATTTTGCTTCTCCTCCTCCGAGGAAACTATGGCCATTTGCTCCTCCACCTGTCTCTCAAGCGTGTCATACTCGCTCTCAGCAGCCTTGCACTCATCTCGAAGCGAGGGGAGTTTGGCGTTCAACCGTTCATAGGTATCATATGCTGACCGGACTGAACGGAGCTTTTCTAGACTTGCCATGGTCTCTTTCAGGTCCTTCTCCACATCCACCTTTCCTTTCGGATCAAGGTTCTTCTCAATTTTTTTGCCCAGTCGATCCAGGCTCGAGGCTTGGCTGTCATCGAAATGCCGCTCACATAGGAGGCACTTCTTCTTCGATTCTAGCATACGCTTGCACTTGTTATAGTAGTCCACAAGCGCGTCGAAAAGACTCAGCTCATTCCTGAGGTCTTCAACCTGCTGCTCAACCGAGGCTACCTCTTCGGCATAGTCTTCAACAATAGCGTTATCTCGGACTGTCAAAAGTGCGTCAACAACGCGCTGTTGACAACTTGCAGCCTCTTGTGTGTTCCTATCCCGCGACTCCTTGGCACTTTTCATCCGGAACTCCACCTTCTGCTGCTTTTGCCGAGTTTGGTCACGCCGTTTCTGGGCATCAGCAACCACTTTGTTGACGTCCTTCAAAACCGATTGGAATCTGGCATCTAGCGTTTCCGCCTGCCATTCACTGCCAATAACTTTATCTAGCTTCGGTTTCCAGGTGGTCGTGAGGGTGTCGAGTTTGCGTTTGCGATCTGCTAACTCTTTCTTTCTCAAGTCGAGCTGAGCACGATCGGAGGCGAGCCGGGTGCATTCGACGAGTTCTCGGCCGAGCTTGTCATTTTCGTTCTCAAGCTGATGTAACTTGTCGTTGTCATCATTCAGTTGGCGGTCCCAATTCGCAGCCTCGAATCCCTTCTGGGCCGTTTGGAACCTGCTCTCCAAGTCTTCCAGCTGTCCGTCTAGAATAGCCTTAGCGCCCTCATCCACGTCAATCCTGCCAGACTCATTTTGCAGTACACTGGTCCTCTTCTCGATAGCGCTCATGCGTTGTTTTGCAGATACGCGATCTTGTGTTCGCGCCGCTTTGCGACCCTCGAGTTCTGTGATGACACTGGTAGCCCTGTCCAGCTCGACTGAGTTTTCTTTTTGCATTCGTTCAAGGTCCCGTTTCTTTTCACTCAGCAGCTTTTGTATTCGGTCGTTGAAGTTTTTGACATGCTGATCAGTCAAATCACCGTCGAAGCCTGAGAAGCCGTAGGTTTCAGCTGCCTCTTGAATCACCTCCATGCGCAACTTGAGATGGCGTTCATATTTGTCTTTGTCTGATTGGTGCTTTCCCTGTTCTGCGAGCTTAAGGGACTGATCCTTTCGCGACTGGCCCAAACTTCTTTGAAGATCGTTGTATTGTGTCTTGTTACCATCCGCTTCGTCTTGTAGATGATGCATACGGTCTTCGTAATGGGCGAGGTCGTTTTCGAGAGATGTATCGTCTTCGTGAAGCTCGTCGATGGTGGTTTTCAGTTCTTTGACTGCATCTTGACGGTATTCCAACTGTTCACGTTTGTTGTTGAGATTATGCACGATTTCGAGGTGGGTATTTGCGGTTTCGCGGATGGTTCGAATTTTGTCCTGCGTTTCTTCCATCTCGGCGCTGATAGACTCACAGCTGTCTCGGGAAGCTTCGATCTCTGCTTGGAGTGCCTTCATCCTCTCCTCAGCTCGTTCTCCTCGGTCCTTGTTGACCTTGTTGTGTACCTCATCGTTCTGGAGCTTGCCGAGCTGCTCGACTTGCTTCTTACGGAGAACCTTGAGGTTGTCAATGGCCTTGGTATACTTCAAGGCCTCGAAAATTTCATCAAACCGTTTCTTCAACGCAGCAGGCTCGCTCAAGGGCCATAGCGACTCGTCTTGATGGCAGAAGATGACGGCGTCAAGTATGGCAGGAGAGACGCCGAGTCGCTCAGGAATCATCTCATCAAGTTGGGCCTGTCTTGTTGAGGTGGTGGTGCGTTCACCATTATTGACGACGACGAGGGAACAATCGAGGGTCTTTTGAGAACGGGCGGCTTTCTTTACGGTGAGTTGCACACTTCGAGTGGCAACATGTTGGCGGTCGTTGATTGATCGGAATTGTAGTTTGACCTGGGCCAAAACTTCCTTCTCGCCACAGAGCTGCCATGTATTATATATGAGAATGTTCTAGCGGTGATATGAGAGGTAGTATACCTTGGGATCATGGATAAATGCGCCACCCTTGCTATTTGGGGGCAGCTCGCCGGTGGTGGCATATTTGAGGCACTCGATAATGGTGGTTTTGCCAGAGCCGTTGTATCCGACGATGAGGGTTAGCGGGGTGTTGAACTGGATGGCCTCTCGGACAGACGGGCTGAAGGAGCGAATGCCCGAGATAGAGAGCTTGTCGATTCTCGACATGATGTCCAACTACTGCATTGAGGGGTAAATAGTATGCAGTCTAGTCACCACGATGGCTGGAGGTTGGCGAACTCTAGTCTCGAGAGGTCCTTTGGTGCGTGGAATTGGAGATGGGATGGAGCTAGGCAGCGACAGCGGCTGGAGACGCGACGGAGAACAGTCACGCGTAATGAAGTTTACTACGTAGTAGGGACGAGGATGCGGTCTCACGTGAGCTCAGTTCAATTAGCCGTGGTTTCAGCGGGGCACTGAAGTGTTTGGTTGACCACCAGCAACAAAGCGACAGCCCCATTCCTCGGATTACGAGAATTGGGCGAAGTTGGTTTGGTTATCGAATCCCGCCCCCTGACGATTGTTTGCTTGGATCTACTCAGGGTCTACAAAGTAGCGGCCCTAAGAATCAATTGGTCCTGTCAAATACGAATATTCGTTCAAAGTAATAAGCTCACCATGGCTTCCCCGCCCCTTTGGTCTCTCGTCTGGTAGACTAGTCAGGCCATCATGACACCGATGACGCGCAGCCTTACCGGTCATCGCATCGACTGATCAGCACAGGACATCGCTATGGCGCGGATCGTGCTCAAAAAGCCGAGGCAGTCAAAAGACGCTGAAGCTCAAGGGAGTCAAGACCAGTGGACGATCCCACACGACGACTTAGACCCTGAAGCCGCGCCGACTAAGTAGGACCCTAGATCCCCGCGATGGAGAGGATGTCACCGTCACCGCCACCACCACAATCATTCGTCCTCTGCACGTGGAGGGATGTCGGTGGGTATATACACAATGGTGTTTTCATGTTATGCAGCAGTAATACTGCCAGCCAACGGCGATAACTGGAGGTTGAGGTGGACACGAAGCACGAAGGCTGATGCTCTGAATGCACAAAGCCACCCAGTTCCCCGCTCTCTAACCAGCCACGGTGCTTCCTCCGGGCGTCTGTCCTCAGGCGCCGCTAGTCAACCCGGGCCGTCAACTGTGTGCGTTCTAGACCCCTCCACGAATAGGCGTTCCAAAAGGTCGGATCTCCTTTGATTCTGACCTATTCGACCCTGCGCTCTCTACGGGCGACGCTTCGAAATCCTTTCCTCCACGAGGCGCCCTCTCACGGATCACTGAAATGCTGCTTCGGAGGACACAGAGCCAAGGGACCAGCCAATCTACTCCAGGCATGCCCTCGTCTAGTGGGAGGAGAGAGCCCGCTTTTGTCGGGGGATTTCCTCCGGGACAAGCAAGCTCCCTGGAGCGGGAGTAATTAGGCACGAACACAGCGTCAATCTTGGTATAGATAGGCCTAGGTCTAGTAGCTCCGGGACCTATCCGTGTTGCCATTCTCGTGGTTCCGCCAGATCCCAGCCGACCCATGCGTGGTACCATGGCTATTTCCAAGCGCACATCCATGGTTATCAGCGACTTGACGAATGATGGCTTCCATGGCAAGGCACCTGTAACACACATATTCGCTGTACACGAGTGGTGCTACGCCCAGCGGTTGTGCAACATTTTGCCTCAATGCCATGCCCCTCTCTGTTGCTGTGTTGGTTGGTGTCGTGTCATCCCATTGTTGCTGGCTCCTCGCAGTTCTCTGTCGTCTTGTTCGGGTGTTTCGGCGGCCCTCTCCTCCCTCTCCTTCTTACCTTGCCCTTCAACTTAGGCTCTCTCCTGCTCCGTTCCCTCTCACCTAGCTCCGGCAGCGGCTCTCTTCCCTCTTCCCTCCTCCCTCTGCACCTCTTCTTTCCGTCTTGACTCTTTCCTCTCCTGCCCCCTGCAAGTCACCTCCATCCCACCCCTGATCCTTTGTTCACTCTTCTCTCAACGGCCGTTGACCAAAACTGGGGGTTTTAATCCGTCCGTTCCTCGCATTTGCCGCTATTGTCGTCGTGGCCATTGACAGTTCATTTTCGAGGCGACTGTCCTGCCGTCCTGCCGCCTTGCCGCCGCCCTGCCGCCCCGGCCGTGACTGAGCCGCCCTGCGCTTCGCCAATGCAATTCCCAGATTGCCACATGAAGGCGGCGCAACCATGTCCCACGGGCCACCTCCACCTCTCCCTCCCCCTCCAACCAACCTGTTCAGCTTCGCCAACCTCGACATTGGACCTCTCCATGACATGACACCTGGCCAGGTCAACCCCCCTCTCGCCATCCGAGCCATGGCCCTCCGCCAGTTACCGCTGCTAACTCTTCGCCTCTGCAGATGGGCGCCGATGGCCAGGACACCTCCGACTTCATGGCACTCCTCGACCACACTATGTACGGCTCGCTGGGCGACGTCGACGTGCCCATGACCCTCGAATCTGCCGACGAGCTGACCCTCGCCCCCGGCTTTGGTGGCCCCGATGCGACCCCGACCACCGAGGAATCTATCGCCCGAGCCGAGAACCAGTTCAATACCGCCGCCAACAATGTCCCCGGCGCAGGACCTGTCCCTCCGGGCTCGTTCGGCCAGGTCAATCTGGGTTCCGGCAGCACCCTCACCGAGTTTACCAAGCGAAGGAACTGGCCTGCAAAGGTCGTCGAAGAGATCAAGGACTTCCTGCAGATTCTCGACGCAAATGGGCGCATCAAGTACGCATCCCCAAGCATCGCCACTGTCACGGGCTACACCACCGACGAAATCCAAGACTTCTTCCTAAAGGATCTCATCCACCCAGATGACCAGGGCGTCTTCGTCTCCGAGCTCCACGAGTCAATCGCCTCAGGCAACCCTCTGCGCATGTTTTACCGCTTCAGGAAGAAGGACGGTAAATATGCCATTTTCGAGACGGTTGGCCACGCGCATATTGCTGGGGCCAAGTTCGCGCCGAACCCAAACAACCAGTCCCCCTTCTGCCAAGCCGTTTTTGTGATGTCGCGTCCGTACCCAACGAAGAATGCCGGCCTCCTCGACTCCTTCTTGGAACATAAAATCGAGAACGAGCGACTGAAGCGACGCATCGCGGAGCTCCGTCAAGAGGAGGAAGCCGAGACCAGCGACGCGCAGAAGCACTGGGTACAGAGCCAGGAAGGCCGATCCGATGTCACACCATCAGATAACACGGAAAGCTCCCCGGGCACATTTGCTCGCACCGACGGCAAAGAACCGATGTCGGAGGCCGACCGCAACGCCCTCAACATCGCCCTCACCCGAGAAAACCTGGAAGGTGCTGCGGCTGGCAGTCGTCCGGACTCCCTACGAGACAAGATGGCTCGCTACGAGGGGGCTTCGCACACTGATACCATCGAGTTGCTCACGGGACTACGGTACATCGAAGGAGAGCGTAGTCGGGGTATCACAACGGGCAATGCAAGCCCTACGCTCATTAAGGGAGACGCGGGCATTGCAATCCCGATGGATCGGGATCCTCGGACAGGAGAGAAGAAGAAGAAGCTGAAGACTTCGGAGGAATACGTATGTACGGACTGCGGTAGGTTTCCCCAAGGTTCTCGTCCGGTATGGGCATATTAGATATCAGTGCTTACCATGGAGCAGGAACTCTTGACTCGCCAGAATGGAGAAAGGGACCTAGTGGGCCCAAGACACTGTGTAACGCGTGTGGTCTCAGATGGGCGAAGAAGGAGAAGAAGAGGAATAATGCCAACAACAGTGCTTCGCAGCAGACCCCAGGCCCTGACCAAGCCATGACCTGAGGCGAGAATCTCTTTAGGCCATGCTCGACAGCGGGGAGTCATGGTGAAATAGGGCTAAAGGCTTGAAAACATGGATAGCAATAATTGTGATGTCTCCTCTGGGCACGAGTAGAATGGAGTCGGGGGTTTTCTTTTTCAAGGGGCATATAAGGCAACCGGGACATACACGACGACCACGGACGGCACAGTTGATGAAATATTTTTGGCCTTTCTATTTGTCACTTCGGGGGTTTCTTTTTGGTTTCCTGTAACTAACTGTACAAAGATACCTGGAGATGTCGGGAGCATCATAACAGACAAAGGCGCAGGCTCCGGATGCGCCAGCGAACACGAATTGACGTATTTCGGAAAAGAGGGAACAGTCTCGCACATACGACGCAGTGAGGTTCGGAATTTGACGGGATATCCAGCAGCCGCAGGGAATCACGTTTCCATTATTAGCAAAGGAGTTTGCGGCGGTCAACGGCAGTCAGTCCATAAGGGCAATCTTCCAGTCTAATGATGACTTGGGTCCGGGAGGCCTCGGTGAAGTCCCAACGGCGCTGCAGGCGTTCAGCTGGCCGGGGTCATTTCAAGACTTTGCTAGAATGGTACGGAGTCTAGAATTGTAAGCATGGGGGTACCAGTTAATTAGGTGAGACATGCCAGCATTGTTACAGCGGATGGTAGATGGATTGGCTTGTCCACGACACATCCATCCGAGGGCATTGAGAAGGTTGCACTGCCACGCTGCCAATGCTACGGTGTCTGCGTGCATCGAGTCCCCAACAAGTCCCCAGCACCGCTCAATCAAGCTGAAGCACTACTGACACGACAATGCTTTATTTTCCACTGGCGTCCTGGCCCACCTAAGCTTCGCATATCGGTTGTTGTAGTTGGCGGGAGGAGGTCCATCATTGCCGGCTAGTTTCAGCTATGCAGGCAACAGGCAACGAGGGGTAGGCCTAGAGACCTAGAGAGAAAGCCTAAGGAGAGAAAGAGGGCGGGAGAGAGCTGAAATGCCCCGCTGTATCTGGGCCTACTAATGTACAAGCACCACCGCCGCGAGGATTAGCTACTGGCAGGCGCGGTTGTGCGTGCGATATGACCGACCGTGTAAGCTACAGAGGCTTTCATGATGGGGTTCTCATCGTAGGTGGAGAGTCCTGTGGATCATGAGACAGGGTGAAACAGGCAGTGGAGGGTAACCCAAGGCCGGATAGCTCGACAGCACTGCAGCGACAAAGCCATGATTCATTCTCCCTGAGTGGACGGGAGAGAGGGAAGCTCGGCAGGTAGCTCTGTCGATCCACGTCACGGCGCATCACATCCCAATGCCCACAGGCAGGTAGATCGCCACCTACTGGTGGTAGAGTCTTAATTAGCGACCCGTGTCTTATCCATGGGGCTGCGTCATGTTGGTACAGGTGGTAGTAGGTACTCATAGGTCAGTCAGTATAAGGCACGCAAGGCAGTGAGCTCCCTTATTAGCGGTCCATTTCCCCTCCCCTCCCCCCACCTTCACTTTACATCTCTGACTACTCCTTGCCGACGACAAAGACGACAACAACAACAACAAAAACACCATCGCCGCCCTTCCATCTTGATTCCCCACCTTATCTCACATCATGGACAAGTTCATCAACACCGCCAAGGACTTCCTCGACGACGACAAGGATCGCCAGAGTAAGCACCGCATCCGGACCTCGTCCCGCAGATCTCGTCGCCCAAGCTCCCCCGCCATTATTTACCCCGCCATGATGCCCTCCTCATCGTCCATGATGGCGTGTCTTGACAGCTCCCGATGTGACTGTTCAATCCGAAGACACTACAGTCGCTCCCACTTCACTTCACTAGAATCGAATCAACCCGCCCAACCATAATAACCATCATGACGCTTCAACTAACAATATTGTTCTTCCCTAGATCAACAGCAGGAGCAGCAGCAATACCCAACCCCCGGTTCCAATAGTCAGTTTATCCATATCTCCTCGCTTGACTTTGAAGCCCGAGAATACTCGCTAACGCAATCTAGAGCCAGCCGGTGGCATCGCAAGCTTCCTCGGTGACCTCAACTTTAACGATGCCAAGCAGGAGGCCAGCAAGAACGCCGGCTCCTCGGGTGACGAGAACTTTTTCGGCAGCATCCTCCATGCCGTCAGCCAAAAACAGGACAGGCTCTCCAACGAGGATATTGATGAGGAGGGTGAGTTGATTAATCAACCTACCCGACTATATGGACCTTGGATGTGGCCATAGTCGTACTAACAACGTGTTCAAGATGCTGTCAAGCAGCACAAGAAAACATATGACGATGACGACAACGATGCTGATGAAAACAGCCTTGGACCTGCCGCTGCTTTGCAGGCCCTGAAGCTCTTCAACAACGGCGAGTCGAACAGTAGCAGCAGCAGTGGCCAGAGCGCCTACCTTGGCCTTGCCATGTCTGAGGCCAGCAAGGTCAGTCCCTCCTTTCTATCACTCTTTTTTGGAACCCTGAAACGCTCGCTTTACAATGGCTAATCTGGAATCAACACATTTAGCTCTTTGATGACAAGTCTTCCAAGGACAAGGTGTCTTCTGGGACCAGCAAGGATGCTGTCGTCCAGAAGGCCGCCGAGGTTGCCATGAAAATGTACATGAAGAGCCAGGGTGAGCAGCAGGGTGGACTGATGGGTTTGGCCTCCAAGTTCATCAAGTAAAAAAGGAGCCAAGATGTTTGATAAACGAGAACGTCAAAGTTGATGATGCGTCTTGAGTCGCACCATGTGGACCAAATCTTGCGCATAGGCACGAAGGGAGTCGAGTCAAATCCTCCCGAAAAATAAATTTGGAACCATGACAAACCATCGCTATCTACAATCTGACGCTCAGTCCATCACCCTATCCTACTTCCCCTAGACTTCCTCGGCGTTGGATTCGGTCTTCTGCACTAAGTCCATGACATCCAGCCACTCGCTAGGTCGGCGTCGACCACCGTCAACCTCATCATACACAAACTTCTCGGCCTCGCATGCCCATCCAAGAAGCTGCTCTTCGCTCCCCCATTCTCCCGTCGCCATCAGGCCAACTGGCAACTTCCCGTCGCCCTGGTCCGCATCGACATATCCAACCGGCGCCGACAGCGCGGGCGTGCCCGTCAAATTGGCCAGGAAGACGTAGATCATGTTGCGGATCGTTGTGTTAGTATCACTGATGCCGTACTTTTCGTCACCGGGCGTGATGGGCCAACCTGGTATCGGCGTTGTGGGTGTCATAATGAGCAGACCCGGATGCTTCTGAAAGAGGAACGCCAGGTGACGCATGATGAGCTCGCGCATGGCGTTGTACTGGAGGTAGTCGGCGGCCGGCGTCTTGGCCCCGATGGTTAACACGACCTTGTTGGGAGATCCTACAAGGGACAACCAGTCGGGAGCACGGCGACGGGCATCTTCAGCCATCTCGGTGATGCAAACGGCACTGTGAGCCAACTGCGCCTCGGGGACGAGAGGGATGGAGATGTCGACAATCTCGTAGCCGCACCGGTTGGCGAAGTAGTCTATAGCCTTCTCACACGCTTCGGCGACGCGCGGGTCGGCCTGTTTCCACCAGTCGCGGTAGATGCCCATGATCTTCCTGGCCGACGGCTCGGGCGGGATGGACAGCGCAAAACGGCTCTGTGTGGGACAGTCGGCGTTGGGCTGGGACATGATGCGGTAGGCGATGGTGAGGTCGGCGACCGAGGCGGCGAGAGGCGACGTGACACACATGGTGTTCTTCATGAACATGGTGCGATGGTGGGTGGTTTTGAGGCCATAGACGCCGTTGAAGGCGGCCGGGACTCTTGCGCTGCCACCTGCATCCGTGCCGACGCAGATGGGGACAAGACCGACGGAGAGGCAGGAAGCCGCGCCGGACGAGGAGCCGCCGGGGTAGTATGTCTTGTTGTGGAAGTTCGTGGCAGTGCCTTGGATAGACTGGAAACGGTCAGTAACGATTCGCATCGCCAGGAGAAACAACACATACGTTACACCCGCTGGTGTCTAAGGGGGTTCACTGGTTAGCTTCTTGGCCAGGCCTTCTGCGACGAGTATCATACCTGACCCAAGCTCATGCATGGCGTTCTTCCCGATGACAATAGCACCAGCCTCCTGAAGTTTTCTGACAGGCCAGACTGACTCCTCCTGCTCCTTGAAGAAAGGAACCGAGGGGTTGTACTTCATGCCGTTGTGGTTGGAATAGCCCTTGACCGAAGTATCATCCTTGACGCCAATCGGAACTCCGTCCAGAACGCCCAAGGGCTTCCCCGCGGCCCAGCGATCGGTCGATGCCTTTGCGGCCTCGCGCACAAGATGATCCTTGCCGTGAGAATCGACCCAGGCGTTGTCGTACGTGCCCACGGGTACATCGCCCCTTGTGATCAGGGGCAGCAGGGCCTCGACGACCTGAGAGGGCGTCACCTTGCCAGCTTTGTACATCTCATGGTAGTCATTTGCGGTCCAGTACCGCTGTTCCGGATTGGTGTGCGTTGCCTTGAGGAGCTCCGGCCCAAGTTCGAGCATGGGCGACGTGGCGCCGAGCGGAGTCACAGCGGGCTGTTGAGTGTCAGCACGAAGCTCTCGCCACTCGTGAGAGCCATGCTGGGAAGGGCAGAGCATGGGCATACATGGAACCGATAGGGGATTTCATCCAGTTCTGGAATGTCTCTGAGCGTAGCGAAGCCGGCATTGCCCCACAAATACTGCTGAAGGAAGTCGACCCTAGAAATACTGGATGAAGGGGTAGGTTAGTCGCAGTTCGCGGGAGACGCCGGTGATGGGAGCACTCACATGGCAGCGCCAATGACGAGAGGGATGCCCCGAAAGACCGGGTTCTGCAGAACCTTGGGGTTGTACTTGGCTTCGGGGCCTTCTTTGGGCTCGGGGTAGTTCGCAAACGCAGCCGGAGGCGCCATGGCGATGAAAACTGCAAGCTCGAGGAAGCTTCGGGATGGTGATCTCTGGGCGGTTGCGTCGTCAAGCAACGTGGGGGAAGCTATCCAAAAACAGTACGATCTTATAATCTCAAAAACTGTTGGGGGGGTGTCTCTTATAC
>LDPL01000122.1:1950825-2107351 GCA_001305505.1 Neonectria ditissima | reverse complement strand
GGGGGGGGGGGCGGCCGTTACGGATTAGCTGCGGCCCAGAAGTAGGCCGGGAACTACAAAGACAGACGGGGAGCTTACTTTGCCGTCAAAGGATCTTTTGTCGCACGGAGGGGGATGGAGTAAGATGATAAGTTAGTCGCCGGAGCCATTCAGGGGCCGTGTGGTATGGCACGCTGCAGCTCCGACTGCACAGGGCGCCAATTGTCTAGGCTTAGCTATAGGCCGGAGTTCTACGTAGCAGGCTAGAAGCAAGCTTGCTTGGATGCTCCCAGGGTGGCCCCTCATCCCAGTGGCCTCGCAGAGGTCTCTCGGGCTCTCGGTCACTCAAATACAATGCTGCATCCGCGGAAGCCGCGTCTGGCTTTTGTTCGAGGGAGAGAGGATGGTTATTTTGCTCTCTCTTCCCGAATCCGTATCTTCTCCAGCGCTCATATTCGCTAGATATTTGTGTTTCACATTGATGCCTCGGTCGGATGACAAGGCATCTCAAGTTCACATGCCGACCGCCCAGGTGAGCTCACGGTGAAGACCCCCACCAGGCGTGCCGGCCGACTTACGTCATCTCGGTGAAGCCACCCGCTCACCTGGCACTACCCGCCCGTGCATCATGTGAGCTCCCATCCCGCGAAGCGACTCGGGAACTGGACCGTGACCATACCTTGGCCCAACCTCTGAGCAGCGTCGCCGTCTTCTATTCCATCACATTCCCACATGCTCCGCGACTCCACAGACCCTACGAAAACAACAATAACCCCATCGTCGCTACGCGCTGCGCCTGTGCTGGTGCAGCTGTCTACTACCCCGCCGTCGACAGCTCCGCGATAACCCGCGATAGCTCCGTCTATAGCCATCTACCATACCATGTCGCTCTTCAGCGCGCAACTGTATCCTGGCCGGGCGCTGGGCTTTCTCGGTGCGATTCCCTCACTTTTCGCGTGCTAAACCCCGGAAAATGACCCTCTAACATGCTTTTCTTGCCGCTCAGTCCTCGGCGCCTCTCTCCACGACGTCTTGACCCGCCTCAAGGCCGAACCTCAGCGCTTCCCCAAGCTCGAGCTGCTCTATTCCCCCGACCGACCAGTCACCGAGCCCGTTGGGATAGAGCTTCCCACCAACGGCGTCCGCCTCAGGTTCGATGGTCCGGAGCAGCGCCTGCGCCTCATCGAGGTTACCGACTTCACCAAGAACCACATCACCTTCAAGGACCGCGACCTGGTCAAACCTGCGAATGGCACGTCGGCGCCTGCATCCCCCGTGCCCGGAGACTCTACCGCTGGACCGACCTTCCGACACATATACCATCGACTTCTCGGGCCGACGTACGCGGGAGAGTTCATCCCTCCCCCCGCGGGCCAAGAACAGGGCATCTACGTTCTGTCCTATCCAGGCGTCGCCTTCAACTTCTCCCTGCCAGCCTCGGCCTACAATCCCGATAAGGATGTCGTTTCGATATTTTCGTCAGTGACAAGCCAGATCGCGACATCGATGGCCGTCTTCAGCGGCGATTCGTGGGCCGAAGCTCGACCGAACCTATGGACCGAGATCCTGCCTAGCATCAAGTCCACCACCGTCATACCTCGAGGCAAAGATGTGTACCCCGACGAAGTATCTCTTGTCCGACTACATGGCGGTGGTAAAATCCAACTTTTCCGCAGATGGACCAACAACTCGTTCTGGATCAGCCTGGGCGAGACAACTCCCCAGGACTTGCTCATGGAGCTGGGCCCTCCCAACGCCATCTATAGGAAAAACGATCAGAAGATGGTCATCCACAAAATGCGCGCTCCTAGCAATGCGCGATCCCGCCCGAATGCGACGGATCTGGGCCGTCCCGATGACCTCAATGACACGGACCAGTCGTCTATTACCACGGCCTCCGACGCGTCCGACGACGAGGAGGCCATCGACGACCAAATTGGCGCCGCCACTACTGGCGAGTGCTTCTACAACTACTTCTATCTGGGATTCGACATTCTCGTTTCAACGCGCGTCCCTCCGTCGCAATTACCCCCAAGTCTGAATCAAAACACCGAGCCTAAAGCCGAGAACGGCATCAAGTCCCATTTCCCCGACCGTCTCGTCGCCACAAAACTCGTTCTCCACGGCAACATCCCCGGGTCGTACGAATTCAACCGCCACCGCCGCTGCCGGTGGGAGATTGGGTACCTGGACCCCTCCGGCGACGGCTCCAGCCCCGTCCACTCGGAGACCAAGTTCCCGCAGATCGAGGACCGCATGAACGAGACGTGGGCCTCCGTCTTCCCCCGCGGCGAGAGCCAACCCCGCCAACGCGGCATGGTCCTCAACCGCGGATGGGGCGACAGCCCGGGCAGCAGCTGCGAGTTCCTCGGCGGCTGGGAGGAGAGCGGTGCGCGCCGCGCAGAGGCCAACGGCGACTCGACCACCACGCTGTACGGCTTCCCGGGGTTGGTGTTTGAGGTTCTTAAGAACGGCCACGTCAACGCCGTGACGGCGTTTTAGATGCGCTCGGGGTCGGTTCATCTGGGAGTTGGGGTGCGAAGGTTATTGCATGCGTGGCGGAATAGGTGTTATGGAGTTGGGTTGGTTCACGTGTGAAAGGGCTGGACCAGGGAGTCGTTTGATATTGAATTTGGTTACGATAGACCGTGTCGCGCTTGTTTCCGTGAGGGCAAAGCTGAATACATTACACTGCAGGAAACAGCTTCTGAATCGACTCCGCGACTGCGCCCAAAGATATATACGTCATTAGTAATTGACCAAATAGGTTCGGTGAAGTGACAGGTATTCCTTTTTGTGTCCCTCTCCGCCATCTATCCCTCTCATCATACATGTTTCTCGCATACGTAGTGATGCCGTTGAACTCGTCTCATCAAAGCTGTGGGAGCCCCGTCCTGTTCCGTTCCTTTTTTTTTATCCCAAGGCGGGGACAGGCTCTACCACTCATCCACCTCGCCCTTCTTGGGCTTCTGCATACGCACCACCTTGTCGCAGTTGAGCAGGCATAGCGGGTCGAAGGCCTTCTTGATCTGGCGCATGGCGTCGACAGTGGTCTCGCCGAGCTCGTGTGGTAGGTAGTCCCGCTTGACCAGACCGACACCGTGCTCACCCTGAGGAGGACATCGTTAGCTTCGGTGCCCTGGGGAAACCGACGGAAGAGGAACTTACAGTCACGGTACCCTCCATCTCGACGGCCTTCTTTACCATCCGGTGGACAACCGTCTCGGCCTTTTCTCGCTGAGCCTCATTGTAGAGGAGAATAGCTGGTGGGCAGGTTAATGAGCTGTTCACAGGATACGGAAGCATTGCAAGACAAAAGACATACTGTGGAAGTTGCCATCGCCGACATGGCCAACAATGGACGCAAAAAGCCCGCTCTTGGCCATGTCCTCCTTGGTCTCCTCAATCAACTGAGGCAGCCGGCTCACGGGCACGGCGACATCGCCAGTCCAGACGCGATCGCCGGGCTTCTTGACGGCCATGGTGCTCCACAGCGCCTCCTTGCGAGCGCTCCACAGCTCCTCCTGCTCCTCGTGGCTCTTGGCGAACTCGAACGACTTACTGCCGGCCTTGGCGGCGAGGCTCTGGACGGTGTCGACCTGCTCCTTGACGCCGGCGGGGGTGCCGGCGAACTTGAAGAAGATGGTGGGGGCCTCGGACCAGGCGCGCGACGTCATGCCGGCCTCGTTGATGCACTTCATCTGGTTGTCGTCGAGGATCTCGACGGCGGCCACGGGGATGCCCTGGCCAACGACCTTGCCCACGCAGTTGGCGGCGTGGCGGATCGAGGGGAATGTGGCGACGGCGACGCTGGTGGAGGCGGGCTTCACCGTGACCTTAAGCACGGCCTCGGTGACAAGACCCAGGGTGCCCTCGGAGCCGATGAAGAGCTTGGTGAGGTCGTAGCCCGCGGAGCTCTTGCGGGGCCGCTGCCGCGTCTTGATGACGGTGCCGTCGGCCATGACGACGGTCAGGCTGAGCACCCACTCACGCATGGTGCCGTAGCGGTAGGCGTTGGTGCCGCTGCAGCCGGTCCCGATCATGCCGCCGATCATGGCTCCGGGGCCCGGGTCGGGCGGGAAGAAGAGGCCCTCCTTGCCGAGGTGGTCGTTGAGGGCCTCCCAGCCCATGGCGGGCTGGACCACGACATCGAGGTCATCCTTGTGCAGCTGGATAATCTTGTTCATGCGGCCAAAGTCGACCGAGATGCCCTGGTGCGTCGGGGTGAAGTGCCCCTCCAGGCTGGTGCCGCCGCTGTAGCCGACGACGGGGATGCGGCGCTTGTGGCAGACCTTCATGATCTCAGAGACCTCCTCGGTGGAGCCGGGGTAGACGACGCAGAAGGAGCGCTCGTCGGGGTTGGCGGCGTGCGACGACCAGCTGGAGGTGGCATGGTGGTCAATGTCGGACTCGGAGGTGCTGACGTTGTCCTTGCCGACAATCTTGACAAAGTCGGCCCAGGCGGCCTGCATGTTCTCGAGCTTGACATTGTGCTTCAGGGCCTTGGTCTTGGAGAGCGGCAGGGTCGAGACGGGCTCGGGCTCGGTGGGCCAGAAGGTGCCGAGCCAGTATGAGATTCCAACGCCGGAGAGGAAGACTGCGATGACAGGCGAGTGCGGATTAGCTAGCCGTCTCCAATTGCAGGTTCCCGTCACCACCACCACCACCTTGGCCGGAGGAAAACTCACCAAACGTCATCATCCAGTTCCGCGAGGGATCCGTCATGTTGCGCCACTGCTCGTACTGCTCGCGCTGCTCACGCTCTCGCCGCAGCCGCGACCCGATGCTGCCCATGACCTGGCCCTGGAACGACCTGCCGAGCTTGGCCTCGTTGCCCTGGCGGGGCGCCTTGGGCTCTATCTCAGTGGCGTACGAGCGCGCGGGAACGGTAACGGCGGCGGCGCAGGAGGTGGCAGGTAGTCGAGGGCTGCTCGAGGCCCGCAAGCTCCGGAGAGCTGCGCGGTGGGCGCGCAGCTGGAGAGACGCCATTGGGAGAGGCTCAATTCGCGGGGGGAGGAGCAGCGTCAAGGGGTTGGGGGCATGGAAGGGAGGGACAGCAAGAGAGCGGGAGTCCAGGCGATGTGAATTGGACAAAGAGGGAGAGTGCGCTGGCGAGGCCTGGGTCGAGGACTGAGCCAGAAGGAACTAGGCGGCTTCGGAGGTGTTTAAGGCGTGCCGAGCGAAGCCTGGGAAATTTCTCGGGACGGAGTTGAAGCGCCGCGAGAGGTCAGCCAGCGCCGTCCGAAGCCCGAGCCCCACCAACCTCCACTGCCAGATTCCGCACTCTGCCCCTCCGTCCTCACTCACAGATCCATCTCATGCCGGCTATGAGATCTAATATCCCATGACCCGGCCTGCCCCGGGCCCTTCCCTTCGTCGACCTCGTCAGGGCCCCAAAAAGAAAGCGCCTTTTCGTCTGCGGCTGGATGACGCCGGACGCCGTGTCTTCGCTTCACTCTCTTGTCCACTCCAGAGAGCTCTCGACAAGGTGGGATTCGACCAGCAATCCCACTTTCCAGATCCCATCTCCAGAGCACGCAAGGACCGGGGTGAGAGACGTCACAGAATTGGCTGTGCAATTAACGATAAAGCCCAGCGCTCCCGTCGGTATCCCACTTGTAGTTCTTTCAGTCCTTCGTCCCCTCTCATCCCATGTCACCCACTCAACTAATTCGTGCTTCCCCCTCCCCACCCGTCAGCTCCGTCGCCGTTCCGCCTCCGGCCGTCGGCCCCTCATTCTGGCTCCATCGGGAATCTCAAGTTGGACCCTCAGCGTCACAGTCTCATCTTGGCTTCTCTGCATTAGCTCGCTACTCGCCCAGACTACCACGCACAGCTGCTTTGTGCACACGCCTTGCTCACCACGTAGCCGGCCTTCCTGTGTATCCTCAAAAACACGACGGGGTCCAAGTCCGCTTCCTCTTTTCCTCGGTCTTCTACCATCCCCAACATCCTTCGCTGTCCAATCACACTGTATGGTATCAACCGAACCCGAAAACTCCGTACGCCCGGTTCCTTCTTGTCTCAACGTAGTTCCGTCAGTCATGTTCTGTCGCCTCCTCGGCATCTCGCCTCCATTTTCTCTATCAAGTCTTCCAGACAAGCTGCACCGCAAACGTTGGTGTGCTGCCCTGGAGATGCGCCAAGTACGCTCCCATTTCTTCGTCATCTTCTATCTGCAGCGGAAGCTCCGCTCCCTTGCCATCCTTGACAATTCCCTCAACGCGAACACACAGCGCTCCAGGGAACTTATCCACCGCCGCATGTCGCAACTCTTGCAGCGATTGCGACGTCATAGTTGCGATCCACAGGCCAGTGTTCGTTACAAACGTCGATGACGGATGTAACCGCAAGAAAACCGCAATTCCCGTCGGCATTGGCTGTACAGCATGGAACACCGAGTTAGTCGACGTCGCTGCTGCTGCGTAAGGCTGCTGCACATATTGTTGGTCCATGAATGCTGCCTGTGTGTTCGCTGCCAGGAACAGCGACGACCCAATCTGAGTATCTAAGGGCACTGCCGTTGGAATCGACGAGCCCAACACCCGGTGCGGTTGTGGGAGATCATTGGGTGAGTCTGAGAGACTAGACGACTGCGATTGCAGTGACATGGGTAGATGTGTTGGAATCGGCCCTTGTGGTGGAGCAAAAGGCATCTGCGAAGCATGCGATACTTCCGACATGGCATCGAAGTTATTGCTTCCCATACCATCCCCAAGGTCGACTGGTTCCGCCTGTGGTGAATTGTCGACTGGGCTTGATCTTGAAGTCCGTCTCTCCGAGGCCCTATACGCAGTTGCCAGAGGTGCCGGGGTAGCAAGTGATTCTTGTTGCTGCCGTAGCCATCGCTGCTGTTGCTGCTCTTGATGCTGTTCTTGCTGCTGCTGCTTCCGTAACTCTTGATGATGTTGCTCCTGTAACTCCATTTGCTGTTGCTTCTGTAGTTCCCTTTGCCGTTGTTGCTGCTGCTGTTGCTGCTGTTGTAGCTGCTGCAGTTGCTGGTCCTGCTGCTGTTGCTGCTCTTGCTGATGTTCTGGGGGTTCAGGATGTGGTAGTGATGGTACTGTCTCTTTTTTCCTGACACTATTACGAGAGCGCTCATCCCGCATCCTCTTCATTACGTCCCTCGCAAGAATTTCAAGCGCTCGAGCCTTCTTTCGAGAAGCCGGATCGGTTCCAGACGTTGCCAGGTTTTTGATCAGCTCTGACCTCTCCGCCCACTTTTGCTTCAGCTCCTCCCACTCTCGCGGCGTGGCATCTGACTTGCACGTGAACTGGGCGTCGCGGAGTACTTGGTGAAAGGCAAAGCGAATCTCCCGCGACTCCTCAGGGTTAACCCCCAGCGCATTCTTCGCCTCTGCGAGACTCATGCGGGTCTCCATTGTGCGCATGCGCTTTGTGACATCAGTGCAGATGACATCCAACGCCAACCGCTTAGCTTCCATGTCGCCCTCTGATCCCCAAATGACTTGCTGGAGCCGAGGGCATTCCTGAACAAGTCGGTCCTTGACGCTGTCCCACCTATCGACACCAGCGAGAGTCTTCTTAGTGACTCCCTCTTCGCTACAAATGCGCTGGAAACAGGAGCGGATCACTCGGTAGACGGCAGGATCAAGGCTTAGTATCACTCTGGCTTCATCAATCGTCGTTTCCGAGGGAAAGCGGCATGGCGACCCCGTAGCATTGGTAGGCTGCCGGTTCCTCCGGCGCTTCCTTTTGCCACTCTGATCCACAATGGTAGTCTGGCTTTCGATGTCGTGTTGTTCCGAGGGTGGTTCAGCAATGGCTTCCAAAATCGGCTGTAACGGCGAATTTTGGTCATCCGGGAGTGAAAGAGTCGAGTCCCCATCCGCAATTGGGGATGACTCCGCGTAAGCTTCCTCCATTGAAGGGCTCGGATCCGAGGGCTTCGGCTTGTCTCCGTTGGGAACGCGCAAAAGCCATCGATTCCGCGTGCGAACCCGCATCAGCTCTCTGGGTTTAATGTCAAAGCCGTCTTCGTCATTGAGCACGCGTAGCATTTCCCGCTGCGGAAGGTTTTCCCCCCACAGTTCGCGGATGCGATTGACAAGACGGTCATTTTTGTAGGCTGGCTTCTGCTTGGATGGGAAATTCCACCGGCGAAACTGGGTTTGGAAAGCCCGTTTACTATGGCGGCCTTGTTAGTCGAGATATGTGATAAAATAGCCAGCTGGATCAGGCAGTAAAGAACGTTGAGTGAGAGCGATGATTCAGGCACAGATGGCGCATGCATTCATGACAGAGCGCTCATGTAATGATGTTCATGGGTGAAGACGCAGGCTGGCTCATTCGGAACCAGCACGAAGCCGTGGGACGCGCAAGCCTCAGCCGCGGCGGACCTGCAGCTCAGCCGGCGCAGTGACTCACTCACCTCGGGGTAAATTTATAGACGGCCTTCATGTGGTCCATGATGTCCTCGAGGGACCGGCCCTCGTCGATGTAGAGCTGGTAACATGTCTTCTGGTGGACGTCCCAGTCATAGACCATGGTCGGGAACGGTTTGGCAGCGACCTCATCGCTTGCGCCGGCCTGCTTTCCTGCGTTTGCGTGTTGCGTGTTGCGTCTTTGGTCGAAATGGCGCGATGTGGAGCTGCGTTGGTGGTCGGCTCGGGCGCCCGAATTTCTTTCTCTTTGTGTCTGGGCGCGCTTAGTCATTCTTGGCGCATCTTCCGTGCGACTGGCGGGGGCTGACTGTACGTATGCACTGTACGACCGCCGTCATCCCGTCGTACCTGGGCCATGAGCAAGGAGATTGAACTCACATGCCAAAGCAAGTCGTCTAAAAGCTCACATGTAACGACAACCTTGGACTGTTCTCAATGACGAATGGGTCTCTCACTAGAATAAAAGAGCGAATATCACCTTCATCGGTAGCACCTGACTCTGAGCACAAGAGCCGTCATGACTTCTCGGTTTACTTCATACTAGTAGTACTAATAACGTTCCCAGCTGTTCAACCTCGGCTGCGGCTAGAACTTAACGATCTTGCCCCTCAACTCCAAAGGAATCCAAGACCCGGCCACAACCCTATCCTTCATTCTAGTATCCCAGTGTAAACCAAAAGCACACTCCATAATCACCTTGATACCATACTTTCTTCTGTTCTCCCTCGCCCTCTCTCGGACGGCTTTACTTCATTGCTTACATCCCATCATCATCAGCCTCACAACTCCATCTCATATATCAAGTTGCCCATCATGGGACCATCGTCACCACCTCCGTCTCTCCCAGACAACTACAACACCTTCTCCTTCCCAGCCCTCCAACTCTCCCATCACCCTCCTTCGTCGTCCACCGTCACCCCCGTCATCGTCGTCAAGCTCCACCGGCCCTCGGCCCGCAACGCATTCACCGACGACATGGCCGCCTCCCTCATCCGCGCCTTCGACACCTTGTCCGTCGACCCCCGCGTCAAGGCCGTCGTCCTGACCTCCTCCGACGAGACCAACCGCTTCTTCTGCGCCGGCATGGACTTCAACTCACCGCATGGCATCGGCCCGACCCGGGACGCCCATCGCGATGCCGGCGGCCAGGTCTCGCTCGCCTTGTATCGCTGTTCGAAACCCGTCATCGCTGCCATCAACGGGTCCGCCGTTGGTGTCGGCATCACCATGACGCTGCCCGCTAATATCCGCGTTGCTAGCCGCGACGCCAAGATAGGGTTCGTGTTTGGCCGTCGAGGATTCAACATGGAGGCCTGCAGCAGCTTCTTCCTGCCACGCCTCGTCGGTACCAGCAAAGCCCTGCATTTAACTACCACGGGCGCTGTCTACCCGGCTACGCATCGGTTGTATGACGATCTTTTCAGCGAGGTTGTTGCCCCTGAAGAGGTTCTCCCCACGGCGCTCAAGATTGCCGAGGAAACTGCCGCCAATGTGAGCGGGGTGGCCTCGAGGGTGATGAAGGACATGATCTATCGGGGTCCGGGTTCGCCGGAGGAGGCACATTTACTCGAAAGCACCATCTTCTTCGATTTGTTCCATGGTGCAGACTCTAAGGAGGGTGTCGAAAGTTTCCTACAAAAAAGACCTCCCAACTTCAAGGCCACCATGGAGAATAACGCGCCAGCAGCGTACCCGTGGTGGGCCCCAGTCGATATCAAGAAGCCCAAGTCCAAGATATAGGTGGTTTGCAGATATAATACTGATACCAAATTCGAAGATGAATCTTCGGGTGTTTCTGGAGGTAGGGTTTGGACTTGAAGCGGACCGTGTACTGTATTATCATACAAACATGTCAAGAACCGCCTCTGTAAAACAAATCCGTGACTTGTCAGATGTCAGACTCACTTCCCCGACATGCTAGTCTAAACGCTCACTTCGACTTCGCCACCAGGGGATAGGCAGTTACAGAAAATCCCTAGCGTTAAACGATCGTCGTCGTCATCTCGCCCATCCCCAGTCTGAAAGACCCCGGATTCTACATTCCTCTCGACCAGCCAGGTGTCCGATCCGTCTCCACGGGCCGACCTGACTAGTGCTGTGGCGGAGCCGCCTCGGTCTTCCCGACTCAATCGCCTGACTTCATCTCCACAGTCCCCAGATCCGACTGCGCCGAGCCCCACCAAGCCAGAGTTACGTCACGTTCGGGGCGTGTCTGCGCACGATATTATCATGTGAGACTGTCATGTGAATATGAGACCAGGGGTTTTCATTGTCTCTGATGCTCTGCACCATGTTGTCCGAGCCAAGCTTGATGCAAACGGTGGTAAGGTGGTCCATGTCTGTATTGACCGGTTCTATTGAATCCAAACCTCATGTCCAAATCAAGACACTCGATGCTTCAAAGCTCGTCTTGCCCAACCCAAATGCTGAACGGTTGCCGTAAAAAGCAGAAAGCAAAAAGCATAAATCAAAAATCAAAAACGGGAGAGCAATGAGCCTGGACCCAATAAGGGGTTCCCACCGCTCATGCCTCAAAATGCAATCCGGTAAATGCCCGATCTTGAGCCAAAATGCCAAAACGCCCTGCCAGAAAAAACGGCTGTCCGGTCCGGCCGTTAGACTCGAGGGTCTCCATCGCAAACACGCTGAAAGGCCGTAATCTGTATAGTTGGTGTGGATGTGAAAGAAAAAACTCCACGTCCTGGGGCGAAAGTTCAGGTCTCGCGGGAATCGCTCCTGATGCGCCATAAGGGGGTATATCATCATGATGTAGTTCGGAAGCCATGTTCCGTTAATTTGTTGTAGAGAGGGGTGTGTGTCGTATAAAGCAGCCATTGAGTGAGCGACAGACCAGTAGGCGTGGTGTTTGTTGGTCTTCGCGCCAATGGCTGCTACGTTATCGTCGTCCCATCTTGAGCAACCGCGTTCTAAACCAAAGAACAAACGCCGTCCATGCCCCGGTGGTTTTTCGCTTTGCAGTAGTGTTCCTGCGGGCCGATTCGAAATGTACATGGTCTGCCCTAGAACGTGGTGATGGTGCTGGGAGCGCGGTATCGTAGCCCTGGGTTGCAAAGTCGGCCTTCTCGTTTTCATCCAGTGCGTTGGACGTGTTCTTTCTCGACATTGACGGCCGAATGTCGCTGTTGGTTGAAATCCGATCACAAGAGATCCGCGAAGCTCCGAAGCTAGCCTTGCGTCCGTTTGAGTAGGATTTGGCGAGCCGGTTGGCCTCCTTGTTCTCTGCGCGTTCTTGTTTGCGCATCTGCTCGCGAGCATACTTCTCCTCCTTGGCCCTCTCTTTCTCTTCGAATTTGCGGCGGGCCTCGCGGACATGATCTTGGCGCGAAGCGGTGTCGACCTCGCTTCGAGAGCGGAGACGAAAACCGTTCACGTCGAGGGAGCTGCGGAGAGGCGACATGGCTGATGCGGAAGAAGAATTGCCAGCCAGCATTTGCGGTGAAACAAAAGAGGTTGGCGGGCTGTTGCTTGAGGCCGAGTCCAAGGCTGAGGTAGAGGCAGTGTTGAGGTGCAGGTCGGAACGGCTCTTGGTAACAATACGGTGGGTTTTCCGAGCTGCGGCAACCGAGTTCGAATGGGGATTGGTGGTGACACGAAACGACTGATTCACGTCGGACAGCGAGCTAGTGCGCTGGCTGGCGAGCGAAGGCCTTCGGGATCGGGAACTGGAATGCGGGAGGGGAAAAGAGCGACCGTTTTGGAATTCTCGAGGCACAAAATCATCGTCGTCCTCAGTGATTGTCGGCGAGTAGTCACGTGGGCCAGAAGGGTTCTCGAGCGAGACCAGAGAATTGGCGTAGGACAAGGGCGGTGTCGAGGTTCGAGGCGTCTGCTGGAAGGGATGTACGAAGGAGCCGTTGCGGCCTCCGCTGGCGGAAGTAGCAACAGATGTATGCGAAGTGCCACTGGTCGAGCGAGCATGAGAGTACTTGTTGGCGCGGCCGCCGCCGCTGCTCACGTCGGTGGCCGAGAGAGAGAAGCTCACGTCGCGAACAGGCCGAGGAGCATGGCCAGCCGGTATCGTCGGGGTTACCGTGTACGAGGATCCATAGCCAGGGCCAGCCGAGTCGTCGTCTCCAGCTGGGCTGTACGGGGAGGATCCGAACTGGACCTGCTCGTCCCAGCCGCGGTTAAGGTCGAGTGAGTTCTTCTCCGAGTGGGAATGTGACTGCAGCTTTTTTAGGATGGGCTTGACAGCCTGGCGGCTGCGGGCCTTTGTGATCTTGGCATGGCCGTGGAGGTGGCCATGTAGCTGGCTGGTCGAGTGAGAGGAGAAAGAGGCCATTGCCATGGCAGCCAGGCCTTTCCGGGAGACGTGACGGGGAGGAGGACTGGAGGTGAAGGATCCAGGCGGTGGAATGAAAGACGGCGAGAAGGCAAAAGAGGCGGAGTCGCGCGGGGTTTGTTGCGTTTGATGTTGATGTCGCCGTTGCACGGAGACAGCGATTGAAGATCCCAAGGACCCCCAGCCCTCTCAGAGCAACAGGGCGCCGGCGGGTTGCACGAGAGACATTGGCAAAGGGGTGGAGCTGGCGACACAAACAGAGCGCAGTGGGATGCTGCAGAGCGCCAGAAGACGGCGGCCCGGCGAGTTGCAGATCCGGAGCGGAAGGGTCGGGAGGGGCGGGATTGACAGAGCCTGGGAGAGGAGAGACGAGACGGTGAGAGGGAGGACGCGAGAGATGTAGAAAGGCAGACGTCGAATGTGAGATGTCGTGAGAAGTCAGATCATGGACCGGATGACGGGGGGGGGGGGGNGGGGGGGGGGGGGGACAAGATGGAAGAAGAGGAGAAAGAGGGTGAGGCGGCGCGGAAGAGGATTACGACGGCCTCTGCGGCGGAGCGGTGTTTAGGTTGGCCTCAGTGGCGGCGATGCAGACTGAGCCAGAGTCAAGGACGGGCAGAGCAGGACAGGACAGGAACAGGACTGGACGCCTGGACTGGACGGGCTTGACGGGCTGGACCAGACTGAAGTGGACTGCAGTAAACTAGGCCGGAGGGCTTTGAGAGGGTCCCGGGAAAGGCGACGGGGACGGCCAGAACAGTTAGCCTGGCACCGGACAGAACGGAGCCACGACGAAGCAGCCAATCTGACGAGGTTCTAGACCAGATTCAGCCTCATTGTGTGCATGGGCACGTGGGGTTTGGTGGAGGAGACGGAGGAGACGGAGGAGACGGCACAGGGGATTGGGTGGAGGGCAGCCTGGTCGGTCTGCGGGTTTGCAGCGCGCAAATTCAATGTCGGTGACGGTGACGGGCCTGTCGTTTGTAGATGTCGGTGTCGGAGTCGGTGTCGGTGATGATGATGATAACAACCATCCAGGGCCGCGGGGTAGTCCAGGTATAGATAGTAGTAGTAGTAGTAGTAGTAGTACGAGGGTCTGTCTCGGGCTACAGTAGGTTCTTAGACATGGTGGAGGGTCGGGCGAGAAGGATCAAGGCAATGAATGAAATCAAAAACGATGGACGTGTGCGTGTTGTCTCAGAGATACTACAAACAACAAGTACGAAGTACACAGACCAAGATTCAGCCGGACCTACTAGGTAATGGAGGAGGATGGAGGGGGATGGGGGAAGCTGGAAGAGCCCGGGCGGGCACTGCACTAGGCCGGGTGATGCCCTGTAGGCTACCCTAGCCTGCCCGCGGTTGGAGGTCCCCGGTAGCAGTCCGTCCCCTGTAGAAGTCGGGTCCTCAGGGCTCACCTACGTAGGTAACCAACAATTAGGCGGGCCAGGAGAGATAAGTGAGTCTCTCGTGTACGAATATTCCGCAGGTACTCGCTCTATTTGTCTGATGCAGCAAGGACGGCAATCCCTTGGGGAATCGGAAGGGAGGGGATCCGACGGTGATACAAGTGTCCATGCAAGGTGTCGTATCGTACGCGACCGTTCTCGTCCTCGTCCTCGTCCTCGTCGGGTACGGTTGCGGAACGTCGTCAGCAAATGCCTCTCCTCTGCAAGCTGAAGACGGACACAACCTTAGGTAGCCTACTAGGTGGCCTAGTGATTAATGATCAAACCCTTTCCCACGGCCAAGGCGCGCCAGGGCCGAAGGGAAGTACCCCGTACATGGGCAAGACGCCCAAATTGCAATCAAATCACCCCCTTGATCGAGGTATCAGTCTACCTACGCCCGGTTCCAAGTGTAGCCGAGCGAGGCCACCCTCCCAGGGCCACGGCCGCCCAGGCCAAGCCAAGCCCATGTCCGCGCTGGCTGGGCATCGACGCCGACGGTGCCGTGATACCGTAATGTGCTGCCAAAACGGACTGCCGAGGCCTCTGCGTCCAGGAGGCCCAGACGGGGGAGATGAGCTGCCGTCAACAGACGAGATACCCCCCAATTCCGTCTAATCGCCACCTTGTCAGGCAATTTGGTACCACCAGACGACAACGGCGACGACGGTGGTGACGACGCCCAGGGTTTGTCAATGTGAAATATCACTCCACTGAGGTGAGTGTGGTGTGTGTGTCTCACTCTCTCACTCTCTCTGCCTTCCTTCTCTCTCATTAGCCAATGGTACTCGCTTTCCGATATTGGCATCGCCTCAGCCACCATCTCACTCACACACTCACTCACACTCACACACCTCTCCGCGTCCGTCTCCCCCTCTGTCCCCTCGCTTCATCGGGCCGTTTCGATCAAGGTGGTCACCGTCCCAGGCACCCGGATAAGCCACCACCACAACCCAGACTGACGACGGAGGCCTTCGAAACTGTGTCAGTTATAAACCGTCGGGGCGCAATCAAGTCCATCTCCCCCCATCCCAAACCCGGCCATTGTTCACGATTCATCCGTCCGTCGCCCACGGCAACCCAGCCGACTCCTGTTGCTTGCAGCCTCCGTTTCGCACTGGTGAACTCATCGGGCCGTGGACTGAATACCTAGTTACGATAAGGACTCTGGACCTCTCCCCAGACCCTTCCTTGGCGTGCTCTTTCCTCTCCACCTTGACCAGGGTCTGTTAGTGGTTCTCCCAATCACTAGCCCCATCTCCCTCCAGGAGCTTCCTTTCTCCTCTCTCCTGTTTGGCCTCGACCTGTGTCCGGATAGCTCTGGCCCCTAGCCTCTAGCCTCTAGCCTCTGACACCCCCAACCCCCAGACGCCGATCATCCGTCGTCGTCTCCGAATCTGGACCAAGCTTACTATGTAACAGGAAGCGTAGAACGTTGTCCGTCACTTGTGCGAATACTATACTTTGTAGGAAACACCGGGAATTCGTGTGCAGGAGGCTCAGTAGGGAGACCTTGATTCCTCAGCCATGACGCCAGGAGATGGCGCGTCAAGGCGCAGAGGTATTGCCCTGTTGGTTTGCCTACCTGCTCGGCCACCTCCGAAGCTGGGGGGACGCAGCGGGCGAGCGGGCGAGTGGGCAAGCCAACAAAAAGACACCTTGGACAGTCCTTGAGCATGTGCTTGTATCTGGACTCGGACACAGCGCAGAACTAGTATCCGAGGCCTAGACTGGCTGGGAGCGATCCCGCATTATGGCTGAAAACGTGGCGTTCGAGACGAGGCCGTGTCCTCCATCAACTCGCCAGTGACAGTGGCAAATGGCAGTGGCAGCACACCCACTTGCAGTCCTTCGTAACATAGGCCTCTGCTTGTCTTGCGAAACCACCGAAGTGCACTTCGTGCTGTCAGTAATTGAAAAGTACTTCCAAGCAATCGAGGTGGTCAAGCCGAAACAAGTCAACGCCCAGTCAGCCCCGTAAGCCCAAGACGTCCATGCTCCTATCCATGGATCCTTCAAACCCCGCAATCGTCCATCACGAAAATGCCCTCAAGGAGGCCAAGAGTGTCGTCAGCACGAAGTAGACCTACCAGGTAGAGCGACCCCCTCTCTGGCCTCTTTCTTCGTCCTTGGAAGTTCGGCCCTAACTAAGAGCGCGGTTATTGATGGACATTGCATTCACCCGCCCATACGGATATAACCCAGACAGACGCCCGCACGTCTAAAAGCCTCGCCTCCCAAAGTCGCTTCTGCATGTTCCCTGTGTTCTCGGGCCAAGGTGGATATACTGTTGGACCAACTGCGGGACGGCTTGTGTTACACTCGGCCCCCGTACGAATATGCATCCCTGACTGGCCGTCGATGCCTTCCCAAACCCCACGGCCGGCAGTCCTGAACTTGTCTGCACTCCGTACGATTGCCCTCGAAATCCGGTACAATCCCTCGTCTCCAACTGGATCATGCCCGCACGCCACAGGTGAGAAGGTGCTTTTCGCATGCCGACCTCCCCTCGGCCGCTGAGCGCCACCACGCCTCGACGCCGCCGGGTTCTCGTCGAGCAGCCGACGCCGCAACCCGTCTCCTCCGCCCCGCCGCCTCAACCCCTCTTCCAGGTGGGCTCGGTCCGGCATGATAACGAAACGTGATGGCGATGCTGGGAACAACGGAGAAGGGGGAGCAACAGGGACCGCACTGCCAGGGATTCCAGGTCTTGCCCAGGAGCCAGTGCCGTTTGATCCACTACAGTCGTCATATCCCCGCCAAAATGCGAAGTGATCCCCCGGCCACAGCCCGGCAAAAGTTTGGAGGTTTGCTGACAAGCACTTGGTCTCAATTGCGCACGACAAACACTCTCATCGGAGCCGCACCGGCCTCTGGCCCCACGTCTCTTCTCAAGCGGGGGGCCAGATGTGCGAATGTATCCGGCATTCTTGGTGTTTTATGGAAATACCAATGCCTCTTAGCAGCTTGGCCCCTCAGACTAATGGGCGACAAAGAGATATCGCAAAGCAGGCGTTGGCCCAGGCTTCTTTCTCGCGGTTTCGCGCGTCTCCGGTTCCACAAATGCCATCTTCATCATCTTGAGACTTCTCGGCATCAATTGAAACTGTAATTGATGAATCTCCAGCTCGTACGACCAGACCCCATCCACGTCTTTCATCACGTGTCAAGATACATATCCTGTTGAAGCCGTTAGCTGATGGAGAAACAGTACCTTCCATTCTTGTCCAAACAATCCTGTTATGTACGAATTCCCACCCAGGTGCCAACAATCTTCATCTCTCCCTCAGCCAGACCAGGTGATGTTCAACCTCAGGTCCGTGCTACGGCAAGCAGTCCGGGGCATGTTCGTTCGTCGCCCATCATCTGTTTATGTCCGTGGCTCAAGCTAGGCACGGCCTGGCCCGTTCCCTAGCTCAAGCCTTTCCGCAGCATGGGCTCGCCGCCATCCCCTTTCTCGACACCTCAAATACACATCCTGTCACGAAGATGGTTGGCAAAGTTACCAATCTGAGGTGTGTACATCCCTGCAAATCTCTGCCTTGCAGGTACTCTCTACCACCACCCTCGTTTCCATCCCTACTCGGGAAGCTCGAGATCTTCCAAACCACCACTCGAGGTAGCCACTGTCGCTTGACTCAAGTGCCAAGAGGGAGTTCTCACCTATACGGCAGTGTCGATAGGGGGGAGTCAACATCTTGACTTTGACTCGTCGGACCCTTCCGTGTCGGGGTACTTGAATGCAACAATCTTGCTCAACCCCCAGAGGTTGTTTATCGTCTCGGGATCCCCGTTGGGTTGTCTGCGGGCACGATCAACTATATCAGCTTCTCCCTATGGTGTTGCATCCTTCTCGCATTCCTGCTTCAAAATTCGCTCAGATGCCGTGTCCAACCGTGTCCATATCCGTGGGTGGGTGTCGTTATGGCACGTGTCAATCCCTTTGACCAATTATTTCGGGCAAGTCACCCGTATCCCGCCATTCAAAAGCCGCTTCGGCATCAGAGAACGAGCGGGCGATGATGTCTCAAAAGACGCAACTCGTGCGCAGCTAGGGTTCCATTCAGAGATTGATACGCCGAAGCCTCCAGCCGAGGCATGCCACGTCGCGTTGAGTGTGAAGCCCGAATGCGACAGGAGCTTTGCATTATTTTCAGCACCAGTTCGGTGTTGGAAAGGTTGCACCAGTCACTTGATAGATGTCTCAAAGCGCTCCAGTCATGTTCTCGTTTAGAACACGATTCGATGCCGTATATCCATCAATCGACTCAGCCCCAAGTAGTCTTTTCATTTCACCTTGTAGGAATGGGTATTTTCGAGGGCAATCACCCGCTTCTGTATAGGTTAGCCAGTGCGGCTGACGGTCCAAAGCTGCGTGAAGCGCCCTCGTACCCCAGCCTTTCAAGTTGTTCGCCCAGTGGGGACTTGCGTTGAGCTGCGTGCTACTATCACTAAAAGATCGAAACAAGCAGCAGGGTGTGTAGCGAGTATGCGATAATGCCTTGATGGGCGGCGATGGGTTCACCAGGATCGCCCGCCGGTCAGGTAGGCCATGACGAATAGTAGACGGGGGTTCGTTTGGCCAAATCCCCCGTCAACCATCCCTCTTTGCCGCTGGACTGCATGCCAGGTTCCTCGGAAACGGACTGGGCCAGGTCTTATGTCCTCATATCTAGCTGCAGGCTGATGGGTTTTTAGCGCCAGGCACGTCGAGATTAGCCCAACCGAACCAACCCAGAGGTGTAGGTGCCCATGGCAATTACTCTGGAAGCTGCGAGACATGTTCTGCCAACTCCTCCGGCAACGCTCTCGTGCTTCCCCGGAACCTCGTCCGACCCCGCCTTTCCGAAATGCTCCTCAGACTAAGGGCTCGATTTGTTGTACCCTGCTCGTGCATGACGACTGAACCAGGGAAGGGGGCAGGCCGGTGTAATGCGGGCGAAGGACCCAGTCTGCCCCAGTTGTTTGTCCGTCGTTGAGCCACGTTTCCATTCCCAGGACCTGGAACCGAAGTCAACCATGAGCATCTACACAAGTGCAAAGATACAACTCGATGCATGTTTCACTGAGTGCAGTGCTGAGACCAAAATGGCCCAGATTCGGTCCAGATGCTAGGCGTTGAGCGGATAGAGCCAAGCCGAGGCCCAGAACCAAATTGTTGAGCGACGACAGCTGCGCGAGATTGGATGGAAGCCACTATTCAAGCTCACAATCAGACCTGATTTGGGAACCAATGTGCTGCAGTGGATATTGACCGAGCCTTTTGCCTGTGTTATTTCATAGATCTTTGGACTGATGTCGTGCCTACAATCCCGAATAGGCTGGGTTGTGGACCACATAGGTCTAGTACCCTAGAGAAATGAATTTTAGACTATGAATGAGGTCAGCTTCGAGTCAAATACACTCACCCCAATGGAACTCATATTTCCATGAATTTGCCCAGTGTATCGTTGCAAGCTGAGGCTGTGGGGGGGGGCTTACTAAAACATCAACATGGCATGTAAGGATGGGTGTGTGAAGGTGAGGGTGTGGTTCTGGTCGTGAATGCATGAGCGGTTGCTCGTCGACTACAGCCCGATGATATCATGACTGCAACGTAACGAGAATATGTCAACTAGTTTCTGGCGGCTAGTGAGGTCGTACAGATATGTGTTAGAGAAGTAGCAACATGCCTATGGCGTTATTCGAGTTGTACGAGGTGTCCTCTCAACGTCTTGTCGGCTCATGCCTTGAATGAGGTCATTATCGACATGTCGCAAGGGTGCAGTGGCCTCTACCGTGTATGTCTTAGCGAATGGATGGAAACAGATCTGCAAAGCCCAGTGTTTGTGAACCATATTATGCGCCATTCGACAAAGACAGTGAAGGATGCTCGGCATCGGCAACAGGGCATTGCTTCAGATGTCCACCTTGCCGTTCCAGATAGTGATATTGTACACAGAATGAAGAATCGTTCAAGCTGTAACAGGCGGGTTTGACCCTGGTGAGCAACACGAAGCCAATGCTGAGTGGTTGCAACGAGAGACTCACCCATCACGGCTCAATTAATAGCCTCATTGACGTCGTTTTAGTAGATGCCCCGTGCTCCGGTGTCCGTGTACCCCTGCGAGGTCGATCAGCTTGGCCACGGAGCAAGGCTAGGGCTATCCTGGCTCCTCCACAATCTTCTGCCCTTTTCGCGCACTAGTAAGCCAACGGTCGTCAAGATCTGTTCCGATCCTTCCTCGCTCCATTGGAGATGGGATCGCCAGTTTTGGGCATCCAATGCCGCCACTATTTGACGGCAGTGGGCAGACGCTTTGAATCAATTGTGGTTCGACTTTTTTTTTTCTTTCGCAAGAATAAGCCACCAGCAGGTAGTTTTGAGGCTTTCGTCAGCAATGCGTTCGTGGAAATGTGCGCGAATGCATCCTGGCACAGGTACCGACATGCCCTCCCATGTCATACACAAGAGGGGCAAATTGACACACCAAGGTGAGGAGTTGAGCGGGTCAGGGTGCAGGTGGAGATCAATTCAGGCTGATGGGCAGGTTCTGCTGCCACAGACCATGAGTTGCCAAACAATCTCACTCGGTTGCTCTGCTCCGTCCGTGTCCTTCCCGCAGATATCCTTCAGAGAGCGAATGACCTGAGTGGCGACATGGCGATCAGAAAGCGTGTGATGACATCTCAATATTGCCCTCAAGCACCATGTCAAGAGCGGGCGGGATCTGCTGGGTGTAGCAATGGAGATTCGATGCAACCTCGCTCCAGCTAGCCAAGTCCACACAGAGGATGGTCTTGAACCTGGAGTCGATAGCCATTGCCCGAACGGTCGAGCTGCGTCGCGCGGCGCCAGTGCTCACTTGGCTGCGGACCAACAAGTGCTGGCCGATAGTGATCGCGGGATCCTGACAGGGCCTGAAATGTGCGTAATTGTCCACCACGTTGTAGCGCACGCGCCAGGGCCAGCTAGTCTAGATCGGATCCGGCAAGGGCTCGGGATCTGGCGAGCTTGGTGACGACGTCGGCGCAGCAACAATTGGCAGCAACTGGCAGCCCGCTGGTGGAGCGGGCAAACGGACTCTGTAAGGACAGGACGGGGAGCAAGTGGCCCGTTTCGTTGGCGATCAGGGAAAGGTAGCGTTTGCGGCTGCCGCTGGGAGCAGGGTCGCCCGCAACCAACTACCCAACTGGAGCAGGTGATGACTGGCATGCCACTAAGGGGCCCGTCGCTATCGATTTCGCACAGGTGTGTCAATGGTCGGGCTGGTGAGACATTTCATAGGACGGCGGCGGCGGCAGGCTCTTGTCGGCGCGAGCGCTTCATCAAGCTGGTCTGGCGTGTTCAGGGCTGGACTCCATCGTTGGATGGGTCATGGATCATGGAGCTGACGATGGCCGCCTGGCCCCAGGCCAAGTTTGGTGGCACCGCCGTCGCTGTCGTACATGGCACTACCTCGTACTTCGTACACAACGGTGTTGTTGCTGAGACGCAAGACGCAAGACGCCACCGGGCAGCGACGACGATGGCGACGGCGATGTGGGTTCGAGGTACAGTGGGCGCTGGACCTTGCGGGATGGTGTGATTTCTGCGTCCTGGCCCATCTGCGCTGGACACACGGGCAAGTCTTCTCCTATCGCCGGGCAGAGAATTGGAACGGGCGTGCTGAGAGAGCTCAACCAACCGCATGAAGCTGCGTCTGTCTAGCTGTCTGAATAAGAGGAGGTCTGTGGAGAGGTCGAGGATCCAATCTTAGATTCACAACTCGAGATGGGCAGGGGATCGGACGCGAGCCACCCAAGAGCAGGCTTGATTTGCGCTCCAGCCAAGCCAAGCCGCACGGCTTGGTTGCCCCATCATGGCCCATGCGGGCATGCCACCACCACCTTGAACAGATCCTGGATCATGGGTGGCCCTTGGGATGCGATGCGTTGCACCGTGCCCTCCGATGATGCAGATGGATGCAGGCCGGAGACGGCGGCCACAGGGAGGTGGCCAGGTCGGCAGAGATGATGCATGCAGGCGGTCTCTCCTCATCTCATTCATCGAAAGCGACGGCTGCGAGTCTGCGAGTTGTCTGCGGGACGGACTGCAAGCCTGCATGGGGGACAGGGCACGTCCAAGGCCTGGCCCGCACGAGGTGCGACCCTGCCAGAGCTGCCGAGGGGACGATCTGCGGTTTACCTGTAGCCCGCATCCTCGACTCATCGCTGGCTATCCCCTCAGGACGAGATGCTAGCCTAGACAAGAAAGACCAGTCTACCGCAGTCGAATCAGCCGTCGCCCTTACCAGTCAGCGCTTGACGGCAATGCGACGGGTGTCTCGAGACGGGCCTGGAGCCGATCCAATCTTAGCGAGGCGGAAGATGAGCGATGCAATATGATGCGATGGTGCATCTTTGTTGTCGCCAGATTATTACCAGTCAAACCAGCCAGCCAGTCCAAGAGAGAACAGTTGCAGGGCTCACGCGCCGCAAGTCTGGAGAAGCGCAATTGGGCGCTCCAATTGGTGGAAGGAGCATGCTATCGTCACTTCCCATACCTTCCTTGCTACCTTCCTCATAGTCGTAGTCTACATCCGAAAATGAAAAGCAAGGCAAGAACCTGGACGAGACAGAAACCTGACGATGACGGGAAGGAACGAAGGCACGGTTGAGCCGAGCATTGCCACGGATCCATAGGTACCTAGGCTACTAACTGCCACAGGCCGGCCACAGCAACTTCAAGTTCCCCTCCACCACGAATACCGTCTGCATCTCCCAATCCAAGGCTGGTAAGGTCCGGCAAGTATGAGGCAAGGCATACGGACTAGCACAGGGCGTTTGGCAACTAACTCGACCGAAAACAAGACAAAAGGTACCTTGGTATCGGAGGACGGTCTTGACTGGCCTTGCCTTGCCCTGCCTCACCCCAGAGTGTGATGATGTTGCTCAATCAGCACACTCGGCCAGTTCCTGCATCCACGCGGTATGGAGGTACCGTGCCTAACCACCGAAGGAGCAGGCAAGGTTAGTACCTGAGTAGGCATATGCGATATCCAATTGCTTTTTTTCCAACCAGCCGCCGCACCTGGTTGGACAAATGCCTCCGGGACGTCTCTTCTCTCGACAACTCCAGCAAACGACATGGGACCGCATCCTATCCCACATCCGCTGGTGTCGGCCGGATTCCACGGGGTTCATCCACGACGAGGCGCAGAGGCGCAGAGACATTGGAAGGCACGGCGCAATGCAGCCCATCGTCAGCGCGAGACGGAGTGGGCGTGGACTTGGGCTTGATCTCGGGTCATGGCCATGGTCATGGCCATCAATGGTCATGTCTCGGGCGTGGGCTTGGAATTAGGTCGCCCACCCACTGTTTTCTCCCCTCACTCCTCCTCTCGTCTTTTCCCTTCTCCTCCACTCTCTCCACTCCCCACTAGCAGATGCCTCGTGTGTCTTCTGATTTGCCTCATCGCCTTCGCCAGTGGTCCCCCCAGTTGCAGTCGCTCGCTCGCTGGTTCACTCGCTCGCGCGCACACCCAAGCGGCCCACTCGCTAACACGAGCCAGTCCATGGCTCCATGCCTCTCCCGCCCGTAGCCATCGACGCCAATTGAGCCACTCTGACCCCCCCAGAGGCGGCAAACGACGAGCACTACAAATCCGCCAGGTCGCCGCGGGCCGAACAAACTGTGGCACGGGACATTGCCCTCATGCGCCGGTCCAGCACCCACGCCACAGCGCGCATCTGGTCCTTGGTCCTTGGGGGAGCGGAGGAAATGCTGGACCGCAGGCCGTGGGAGTTGTCACATCCTCCTCCTCAACAAGGGTCCGCAGCAAGCCACCTCCCGCTGTGCTGCTGCTGCTGCTGCTGCAGTGCCGACCTAATTGCCTCCATGCTCATGGATGTCCGGGCAGCCGCGAAACCACCGCATTAGCAGCAGAAACAGCAACATCAAAACAACACCCCCGGCGGCCGGCTGGCCGGGGTCGGCGTTTGAACGGACTCGGCTGGCTGTCTCGTCGCAACGCCTCTCGATGGCCCCAGTCTTCAGCGTCGACGCACACCCCCTCCCTCATCAAGTGCGTTGCTAACGATGCCCTCTGCCCCAAGTCGAGCCGCCGCCACCCTGCATGGGTCCTCCAACCCTCCAACCCCTCGCTCCCCACCGGTCCTAATGCAACAGGCGCAGGGCCAATGCACCCCTGCCGTGTTGTCCGTTGTCCAGACCAGAGATCAATCTTGACAGAAAAGATGCGCGCTTGTTTCCCTGTACGTACTTCGTACAGGTCAACTCTCCTAGGTAGGCCTACGAAGTACATGCCACCACCTGTTGCCGTAGCTGGCCTCAGGGACCCTCCCTTCTCCATGTTCATGCATGACCCATTTAGAGGACGGGGTCAGTCCTAAGTATATATCCTAGACCCATTCCCCCAACCTGTGCCCCAGGTGCTATCATCGCCACGACCTCCTCTCCTCCTCCCTCTCTTCTTCATCGGCCAATTCGTCCCTGCGATGGCCGTGCCTACATAGTCCTTTTTTCAGTCTTTGTGTGTACATTACTGTCTTACCCCCTCCCCCCTTGGTTCTCTCCTCTGCGGCGGTGCTGGTCTGTGTCTGTGGTCCATCGTGTTTGCCTCGGTTCTTCAGCGTCTCTGATTCACTTCACCTTCACCTCCTTCCAACCCTCAGCAGTGATTCACTGCGACTCGAAATAAGCGAGAGCAACTCCCGACTTTTCCTGCTTTTTTCCCTATAAAAAAAGCCATCACCGTCTCAGGTGAATTCCTCCTCCACCCGCCACCATCAGTCTTCCAGATCGTGGTAGACGTCTCGGCATCAGGAGACTTCAGCACAAACGAGTTCCTGAGCTGAACCAACACATTCTCGGGGTCCCTTTCCGTCGTTCTGCTACGGAGGGGAAAACAGCACCCTTCTTCACAACCTTGCCTTCTTCGATCTCACCAATCTCTTCCCTCCAAGATGCAAAATCCTGGGATGAATACCAACGCCAACGGCGCCGTCTCGGGACTCGCTGGACTCTTGTCTTTTTCGATCCCATCCCTCGACTTCTGGTACTCGACTACCTTCTGGGTCTACCTCTTTTGGGGCCTTTGGTAAGCTTCTTCCTCCTATAAATTTCCACCATCAGCCTCCAGATCCTTTTGTTGGAAGACCATCGACAGAACATGTTTTCATCTGCTCCCAATCATATCCTAACACCATGCCAGGATTCATCGGTACTTCCGATTGATTGTCCATTGCATCAGTCACTGGACGTATAAGTCGAAACCCATTCCTAACAAGCCAACCTTCACAAGCAAGGATGTGACTGTGGTCATCCCCACCATTCATAACGCGTTTGATGAGCTTCGACCTTCTCTTCAGAGCATTTTGGCCTGCCAGCCTGCCGAATTGATTCTGGTCACCACTCACGATAAACGACAGGGCCTTCAGCGTCTGGCCGACTCTTTGGCTCATCCCAGGGTTCGCGTTCTCGACACTCCAATTGCCAATAAGCGTCTTCAGGTCTGTGAAGCCCTTCCCAAGGTTTCCACACCAATCACCATCATGGCCGATGACGATGTGACCTGGCCGTCTACTCTCATGCCCTGGATATTGGCACCTTTTGAGGACCCCCAGATCGGTGGCGTTGGGACCTGTCAGCGAGTTCGTCGAGAACATACTGGCCCATGGAGCACTCGAGTCTGGAATTGGCTCGGAGCTGCATACGTCGAACGCCGGAACTTCGAAATCTCCGCCACGCACAATATCGACGGTGGTACCTCCTGCATGTCAGGACGCACTGGTGCTTATCGATCCGAAATCCTTTCGAGTCACGACTTCCTCCACGGCTTTAAGAATGAGAAGTGGAGAAAGTGGATCCTCAATGCGGATGACGACAACTTTGTTACTCGATGGTTGGTCAGCCACCAGTGGAAGACCTGGATCCAGTACGAACGGGAGTGTGAGATCGAAACCACGCTAGAAAACAGCAACAAGTTTCTGTATCAATGTTCCCGTTGGGCACGAAGCAACTGGAGAAGCAACTGGGCCAGCCTGGTCACGGAGAGATACATTTGGAAGTAAGTCAGAACAGGCCCTACCGAACCTTGGAATTTCGTACTAATGTCTCGCGCAGACAGCAATGGTGGTGCACCTATGCTTTGCACATTGCCACCTTTACCTCCCTGGCTTTTGTCATTGACCCGCTTCTTCTCGTTTCGTGCTGGCGAGCGACGGCGGAGTGGGATGATCAGAGCCGCAAATACGCCTTCTGGTCGCAGTTCATTTTCATGTTCGCCTTCACCAAGGTGGTTAAGCTGATGGGCTTGTTCCTCCGAAACCCCAGCGACGTCATGTTCCTTCCCGTCTCGATTCTGTTTGGATATTTCCATGGACTAGTCAAGCTTTATGCCCTGGTGACGCTTAATATGGTAAGTATCGCTCCTTCGACGAAAGAGATGGCACAACTAACCACTTCTTCAGACGTCATGGGGTAGCCGAGCTGACGGTGACACGAACGACGAGCAGCGGTTGGCACCAGCCCCGCAGCCGTCTGTGGTTCTGAAGACGCCACCTGGAAAGGGATCGCTCATCCGCTACAACGCTCGTCAGAAGGGACGACCAGCGCAGGGACGGGGAGCACAGGAGGGAGCCTGGGAGAAGAGCGGCTACGCCGCCTACGACTCGAGTACCTCGTATATTCCTATACGGGTACCCACGCCACTTATATTGACACCAGAAGACACAAAACTGCGAGCGAATGAAAATTCAGCCAGTGGGGAGTGCCGGGCAATGTAAGGCGGCAGCGACACGACTTGATGAGCTATGAGAAACGGTTTTATTTTCCTTCACATCGACGGACTTTTTTTGTTTTTCTTTACACACCGATAGGGATCGCTGGGATTAAAAGCTTTACGCCTTTTCTTCGATGACTCGCATTACACCAAAAACGCAAAAACCGGGAACAAGACATGCGGACTGGAGTAGGAAGCAGAAGTGACAAGCTGGTGTTGGAGGTGTTGATAAAAGTTTTTTTTTGGTTCTCCACGAAAGAACAATGGGCAACGCTCCGTCAGGGCCAGTGCCAAAAAGCAACGAGTTGTGTGGTGCTTCGGAATGGAACATTTCGAGCAGGGATCCAGGCAAGCTCGAGATGCTGGCAAGGGTCACAGGAGGGTAATTTGCGAGGTATACAGTTCTTGCCAATGCAGGAACCCGGGCGGTCGAGTTTCTTGTGATACACAATGGGAAACAGCATTTTCAGGAGGTTACGAGTTCCCCGTGGCTACGGGAGCCGCTTGAGGAAAGGGCATATACGGATCTCGGGCCCAGGATCAAACGGAAGGATGGGATTCAGGGCGTGTGACGATATCAAGATTGGGAGACTAAGAAGCTCACAAAACTAAGAGTTTTTAATTTATGACAAAGGAACTGAATGAACATGAACATGAACACAAACGCTTCGCGGTGATGGTGGGGGTGTAGCCTATGACGCTGACGACATGGTGCAATGCATGTATGCACGTACTGACTTAGGGGTCCAAGAAGCTTGCAGTGGCGGGGGGGCAAGGGTCGAGCTGGGTTGGTGGTTGCTGCAGATGCGGATCTCGATACGGATGTATGTCTACTTACACGGCAGACGGAGCGGACGTTGGTGCGACGCTGGAAGTGGTGTTGGAGGTGTTGGGGGTGTTGGAGTCGTTGGAGGTGCTGTTTGGGTGGTGAGAGCGGGTATTGACGGTAGCAGTACAAGCAGGGCATGCATGCGGTTGGGTGACATTGGATGGGATTTGGAATGATGCGTGTGTGTGTGGGTGTGTGTGAGTGAGGCTTGTGTGGATGTGAGATGGACAGTGATGTGTGTACTTGACATGTCAAGTCGAGCGTAGTGGTGGTTTTTTGTTGTTATTTTTTTTCTTTTCGTTTTTGTCACATGCTGTCAGTGCTGCGACACAGATTGTCTATAAAGGGCTTGATCAACATGATAGGATGTGTTTGACGTATTGAGGTGTATATTGAGTCGACGATGCTGCAGCGTACTTTGTGTAGTCGTAGTGTGGCGCATGTGTCAGTGCATTAAGGTGCTTGGGTGCATACGCGCATACCTCAGAGAGAGAAAGAAAAAACCCCGCGCAATCCCCCACACATGCTACGCAGATTGTCCAGTAGATTGCCCGGACTCCGGGATTCCATATTTCCCAGTCGGGCAAGCGAGAGCGAAGCATTGCAGACGGGTTGTTTTCTGTTTGGTCAAGGTACGTATGTGGTAGCAGCAAGTCTGTGCCGCGCAATGACACGTCGTTATGCTTGAATCGTGGACATACATGAACTAACTAGGTAGGTAGGTATCTAGGTATCTAGGTAGATGGATTTATCAGACAAGTAGATAGGTACATCGCCTACCTGCTAACTCTTAGTACCTAGTAGGCAATGGCACTCTTCGGCTCACTAGGGTGACATGGTCGCATCGATGGCGGGATCTCGGCGTTGGGACTACGGATGGAACTAGCACGAATAGGTGGGCTGCAAATGCGCGGAGATTTTTTTGGGGTGACTTTGTATGGCACACGGCCCAAGACGGAAAGAGAAGAAGGGTCTTTGCCTAGGGGAGGCTTGATCGTAATGATGATGATGATGATGGGGCGCCGGTTAGACAGCCACCGTCTGGACATCACAGGTGCACCACCAGCACATGCCACGGGCTTGTGCTTATGCTTGGGTAAACACTTATGCCTAGGCCTAGTTGAAGGCCAGTTTCTTCCAAATCCACGCACGTCTCTGGCAACCACATTGCCGTATCCGTGCCCTCCTCACGGCCATGAAGCCACACTCGATACAACCTGTCTATCTACGCAGCATGTCCGAGACATTTTAACGTAGCTTAGTCTCAGATAGCTATGGCGGGGGCTGGACAGCAACGCAAGCGCGCATCCCAGGATGATGAGCTGCATTAACCCAAAGCCCCCCCCCCCTCGGCGATGGAGAGGCTAAAGACGAGGCAGTGAGAGAGACTCTGAGACACTCCGACAGCAGGCGGCTGGCTTCGACCAAGCCGGGACAAGGGGTCGTGGACATCATCGCACATCATCTCCTTCGTCCGTCTCAAGGGAACCAGAAAACACCCCACTCAAAACAAGGACAAGGACAAGAAACAAGGGACAGCCCACTTGCAGAGGGGGGAGAAAACACCCCCGCAAAACCGCAAAATGTCGCGCCTCCGCTCCGCCCGTCGTCTCCTCTCTGGCGTCACCGCGGGCCCGCCAGTGGCCGACCAAGCCAAGGCTGGCCTGATGATGTACCATCGCGAAGACCCTCCCCCGTCTGCCCCGCCGCAAAGCCGGGCAAAAGCAAGTACCTAGCCAAGCCAGAGAGCGACACAAGACTGCGGGGTGTGAGACGGACGGAGAGGAAAGCCAGAGGAGCGTTCAAGGTACGTAATGAGGCTATTTCCGACTGGGGGGGCTGCGTTGCACCACCCTTCCTTCGTTCTGCGTTTGAACTTGCGAGCTTGCTTGGTGCTGAGAAGTGCTAAGCTGATGTTGGAGCTAACATGTCCCAAACCAGGAGTAGCCTCGCAGCTAAGGCGAGATAGAGTCAAGGGTAGCTCCCTAGTCCGTACGGTGGTGAACCATCTCGACGACTATCTCGCAAACGGACAGGCATGGGGTTCGTAGCTCTCAGCAAGTGTCGTCTGCGCCTTGTCTTACCTTGCCTGTCCGTCTCACCTCGTCAGACTCGTTTTGTCTTGCCTGGTCAAGCTTGGTTGTCTTACCTTGCTAGGCTTGTCCCGTTTTGGCTCGCCTTATCCCTCTCACCCAACCTACCTCCTTGCTCGTTTCACGCGGGGTTACCAGTCTCTTCTTCTTCTCTCTCTCTCTCTTTAGCCCTATAATGCAAACTCCGGAACTAGCGACATGGTGCAGAGTTGGTGCCTTGCTGGGGAGTGGGTTTCTTTCCGTTGCGGGCTTTCCACTCCGAGTCGGCGTGGCCTGTTGCCGATTGCCGCAAACGAAACCCGCATCAGTTCAACCTTGGCTGGAAAGTACCTATTCGGGAGGAGGTGGCGTCGGCATTTTGCATAGCATGGCATGGCGTCGAGAACTGTGGCCTTTTCGTCTGCACGGAATATCTGACAGAACGGACTGGTCGGCTGCCATTGGATTGTCTGTGTACTTCATGGGCCGGGGGAGGTTGGCCTGTGATCGGAACGACTAAGGATGCGACGGAGGACTGGTGTGGTCGTTCATCTGAGGGACCTTTTTCTCTAGCATGTGAGGCATCGTCGGCACCCATCAACGACGGCAAAACAATTCGCAAAGGCCAGAGCCACTGTGTACCTCGCCTCTGCTCCCCAGGCACGCGAACCAGGGTAGGTACGTCCGCAGGTCGAGGAGGTATTCGTAATCCTTGAACCGACAGGGGTCTCGGCCCAGAACCTGGCACTGCGTATCTACGACGTAGCACGGTGCCTGAATCTGCGAAACTCTTTGTGGCACGCCGCTTGCTTTCAGGTGAGTTGTCACTATCTTAGCCTCATGCATGGTCATCATATATCCATATACATACTCCGTCCGTGGATGATTGATGGGCAGGGCCAAAAGAAGCAAATCATGGTTATCAAATGGGGGCAGCAGCTAGGAGGAGCTAGATGAGCTGACTAGGAACTAGGAAGTAGGAAACAGGATCTAGTACCAGAAGACAAGGGACCAGGTGCCAGGTGCCAGGGGGGTGGTGGGGAGTGGAGAGAGGCAGAGAGGCAGAGAGAGACTGACTGACGATCATCGAGCACGTCCTCGTAGTCAAGACTTGAGGAGGGGTTGTGGTAAGCTGTGACTCGTGAGTAATCAAATACGCCGCCCGCCAGATCAAGAGCCAACGTTGAGTCTACCACCACCCCTGGTAGTAGTTGGCGTTGTTGCGGCGTCCATTGATGCAAGTCCTGACTCTCGATGTGCAAATCCCCCAGGTTCAGGTTCAGGTCCAGACCGAGAAGAAGAGATGAGTTGTCACGCAGTCACAGCAAACGCCACCAGCACTGATTGACGTGCTGCAAGCCAACGCGTATCAGAAACTTCACCTCAGCCTCTCGACGAGACATCGGACCACAGTGGCCAGGCTCCTCCTCCGTGGGAGCAAGATCAGCTTGCATCTCCGTCAGCACATGCAGGCCCTGCGTTGATCGGATCTGGAGGGATTACAACCAAGCCGGGAATCCTGGTGAAAGATGCACACTTGAGGCCAAAGCTGCTTCTCACGATGTGACCCTCTCCCTCCCTCCTCTCTCGCTCCAAATGCCGTATTCCACTCCTCCGAGGCTACGCTACCCCACGACGACAACGGCTGGCCACATGAGTCTCGAGTCACTGGGTTCCAGCGGCGCTGTCGCTGCGAAAAAACAAGATATCGGGGGCCATCTTGGATTGCAACAAGTTGACAACCAAGTTCGTGAAACTTCGCCGACGGGCGACTCCTCATTGAACCCCCTGCTGCTGGTGGCCCTCCTCCGATGAGATACAGATACGATATGGGGAGGGCCTTGCCGCCTCGATGCTCTGATGGGGCTCCTCCGGGCCTTTGACGCGGAAGTCGACCCTCTTTGGTTGGAGCGCGTTCGGTGGCCGTCCGGTGGGCATCGGCCGAAGCAGGGGCTCCTGGGAGCGCGCAGACCAACAGGCCAGGACAAGGACCAGGACCGATATCAAGAACTGGAGCCGCTTGAAACGGGCGGGCTCGGCTCGCGTCGCGGGAGGAAGCGCATTGACGAAGATGCGTCGCCCCGAATAGACCCTAGTCACCACCGGGCACCGGCCATCGGTCACCAGTACCGTTGCAAACTGACTGGCGATCTGTATTCGTAGATGCAGAAGCGACAGCGCTTCCCGATGGATGAGCGGCAAACGAGGATTCCAGTTCGCCACCTTTGTCGAGAACGCATGCAATGCTGCGGATACCACTCCACGACCGCGCACACTTTGACAGGCAACGACTGCAGCAGCGGCGGCGATCGACGGCGGGAGGCTCCAGTTTCGGAGGTTCGTGGGCAGACCAACCAACAATGAGCCGTCGGCGTCTTTTCCGATGGTTGACGTTTCGAGATTTTCTCCCTCGGATGTGACAGCCACGACCAACCAACCAACCAACCCAATTGATGAATGAGAACTGCCAGTTCACACCAGCCGCCAGCCATGATCGTCGCCTGTTAGACTCAACCAGAGCCATCAACTGGTCTGGCCAAGTCTTTTGGGCCCCGGTCTCGTTGGTTCAACCGCGCTGCCGCCGTCCTCATCCGTCTAGCTGCAGCTCGCTATCGGCCGGAGACGGACGCCGCTGCGTTGTCGCCCTCAATCCATCCAACCAACCCGTGCATCTGTTCATGATCCCCCCGTCCAAAATCCTCAATCCTCAATTCCATACTCTGTGCTCCATATCCAAGATTCGAAATCCCTCCGAGGGACATGCATCCTTTCTCCTCCGGCATGCAACTACCGGATATCCGAGGTCCCCTAGTAGGCTTCTGCAGGACGGCCGCATGGAGATCATCATGCATAGCCAGCAAAAGGGCCATTTTTCTATCGTTGAGACGTGAAGAGGAGTCGTCTGTGGCATGAAGCAAAGGAAAAGCATCTGCACGCTCCCTTGCTCTCGGTCTAACCTAGCATCCCGGCTGGTTCTGTTTCCGGGCGACGAAACGCATCGTCCGTAGTCTTCCGGTAGCGCGTCACGTGCACGGCTTCCTACGCACGTACCTGCGATGCTGGATCAGGTTAGCGGGCCATGAGCGGGTTGCGGGTTCATCATCAACAACAGAACAGGTCTTTCACTCGAGAATTCGTACTTCGTACATCTACGAAACGCCTTGGACCTAAGGCAGGCCGAGGGCCGAAAACATGCGGCCGCCACTCGCTACCAATTCCCCCGGTTCCCCATTTCGCCAATGGCCTGTTCGACGAACCGTTGTAACTTGTCCGTCGTCCGTCGTCCGTGGGCCCTGTCCATCCGTCCTGTCGTTCGCGGACAATCCACAGGCCTACGCAAATCCTTCGGACGACTAGTATTCTGGCCGCAGTAGCCGCCGGCCCGGACCACCCTCCGACAGATCCCTTCCGCACCATGCCATGCCATTCATGTCGTGGAGGCCCATGTCTCTCTGGCTGTGTTCTCGCTGTCTGGCTCGCCCAATAGCCCTGCCTGGATGCAAACACGGCGTCGCTTGCCGCAATCCGTCGGTGCCGCCAATTGATCGGTCCGAAGAAAATACTCCCGTGTCTTTCTGCATCAACGCTTTCTGAAGCCTACCTAGGTACTTTTCTGTCCCCTCGAGTCAAGTTCAGGCAAGGTGAACGGAGAGAACAGACCGGGCCGGGATTCGGGGTGTGAACGCTTGGCCTGGGCGAGAGGGGACAAGCTTGGCCTTGGCCTTGGCGATGGCGATGGCGATGGCTTGGAACGCCAACAAGACAGGGGGGGGGNGGGGGGGGGGGGGGGGGGGTCTCTCTATCTAGCGAATTCTTCATGCCGACGCTGCAAGTCTGCATGTATCTGCGGCACTAACAAGAGCGGGTCTGAGCGTGCGCGCGCATCCATGATGTGCAGCAGCGCCGTCTCCATGCTGCCCTCCCCCACTCATCGCGCGAATATACGGACGCCAACATCAATCCACCATGTTTGGGGGGGTGTTCGTCTTCGCCAACGGAGATTGTCGCGGTCATGGATTATGGCGTGTGGGGTAGAGCATGAGGTCGTGTGTGTCCACTCCATACCCATCCCCAGTCTCAACCGGCACATGTTCGTGAGATATCGTGAGCAAGCTCCTTAGTGAGGGGGGCGATTGACAAACAGCACTAATGCGGAGTTCCTTCTTGCGAAGGCATCCATTGTCCTTTCCGACGAGACCGTGTCGGGACCGAAACCCGCTGTTGAGACAAGTCAGGATGCTTTGTCTCGGGCGGAGTCAGTCTTATATGGGGAGAGACTGGAGGCTCAACCCAAATCTCAATATCAATACGCTGTTAGCTTTATTTCAGAATGATACATAAAGCTGATGCCAACAAATTCCTCGCCACAATAGTATTAAACTTGTATGATAACTTGACGCCCCATAAGTTAGAAGTAAAGCAAATACTGGAACAAAGTACAGCCTCGATATCATTGCCAAACTCCTTTCCTCATGAAAATAAACAGAATTCCACCGCCGCTACATTGCTATTGTCACAAGATCTACACAGGCATATTAAACTTTCCCTCCTAGATACAGAATGTTGCGGCGGATTGGTTCTGTAAGCTCAACTCGTCCTGTATAAACATACGTCACAGTATCCTCCCAAGCTCGTGGATGCGGGAGTGGGAGCTCAATCGTGTCTCCAGACTTGATGAGTTCAGAGAGGATGATAGCAGCAAGCACTGGAAGATATGCGCGTGCGTACTCAAGATCTGTAGACTTGTTAGATTCGAGTCCAAGATAACCAGAAAATGGTCGGGCAAGTTCAGAGTAAAGTTGCAGACCAGTGTAGTGGCTATAGGGTAGCTTACGCATAGGAACGGGGGCCAATCCTTGAATGGAACCTCGTCTTTCAAGGGCGGGAGAGGGGTGAGAGTCTAATCCATGAGTTCCAGCACTTGAGTGGCGTCTCTCTTCCCTTGAAGCGGCGAGCAAGGCAGGTGAAGTCGGCCGGTTGGTGGGAGCAGCAACTTGGAGCGTCGCCATAGAAGCCCGGCGACTCGTCAACACACCCAGTGTTTGCCGAGGATTAGGAATCGTGGCTCGCAGCTCATCAAGATCAAATGTCCTCGTCAGAACCACGGGTTTCCGGTGGCGGGAGTGTATGACCACACGAGTAGTGAGCCGTCCGTTCACAGGGTACGGCGACGGCATTCCTCCGTCAGTGCTGGGAGTCGCGATCGTGGAAAGCCGGCGGAGTTCGACGGGCATGACTAGCAGATCTGGTTCACGGCCTCCATATGAACCAACGAACCCTCGTCGTCTGAGATGAGCACGCTGACGTTGGAGGTGCATGTTTCTCGCGAGGATCGCCCCGGGCGGAGCAGAGCCTCTGCGCTCAAATGCCTGTTGAGGGCGTCCGATTCTCTCCGTTTCTGGGTCACGTATCAACATGCTTCTTGACTCTTCTGCGAGGGTTGGTCTGCGGAAGTTGGGTGGCGGGAGGAGAGGAGCAGAGAGAGGAGGAGTTCGGGCGTCGAGTGTCAGCGGCGTTGGAAGAGCGAGTTGCGAGATAGGTCTCAGCTTGACACTTTGAGGGCCTGCTTCAGAAATGGAAGGCCTCCGGCTCCGAGGTTCCAAGCGCCCTACAGCTGCCTTGTCGTGTTCTTTCATCCTCTCGTCCTCAGAGTCTGGATACACAGGCGAGGGCCGACTCAGCGGCGAAAGAGGTGTTGCTAACCACGCAGGACTCTTGAACGCCATCCGAGCCCGAACGGCCTGGTAACTGTGGCCAGGCCCCGTGGTACGGATGGGCTGGATGGCAGGACGAGGCCGTGCCTCTCTCGAAGCGGCTGCCATGGTTGCAACAGTGAGATACGGTGCAAGTGGTATCTGAGGAATGATGGATGACCGAAGATGAAGAGAGGCCAGGAGCAGAGAGCCACTGGGCAACATAAGTGAGAGCCGTAATGAGGATAAAAGGGGGTGCTCGTCCCGGGTCTTTGATCACCATTTAGCCACTGGAATGACATGGCGTTGGGCTTGAAAGAAGCTGAAAACTTTCACAACGGTTGCGCCGCTAATGTCCTCTGGCCTCAGAGCATTTTGCATGCGACACAGGACAAAGGTTGCCAGCCGTTGGCGCTGCAAATTGGATGGGCGGCCGTGCATGTTTGCCACATCCCAGAACAAAGAAAGAGTCTCTTAGCCGCTCGACAACTCATTTGGTTGGTCCCCTGTGCGGCCTGGAGGCCTGGAGGAGTCACGCAGCAAACTAACGGCTAAGCAGTGCTTGTCTCAGTTGGGAAATTGGTGGTCGACGCCGTCTCTGTGAATTTTGGTGTATCAAAAAGCAAAGAAAGGGTTGGCCCAAGGTAACCTGTCGTACGCCGTTGCGGAACCGTGTGTGAGTAGGTCGAAGATAGTTGCAGGGCACACGTGATAGCGCGACTGCACTTTATTAACCGTGCGCACCGAGCGGCTTCTCATTGGACAGCGGCTTCTGCGACGACATCCCCAAGGCCACCATCGCCAACAAGGCTGAGGGAACACATCACCTGTCGAATTGAACAAGTGTCGTCAATGCGTCACTCCTCTTAAGTGACAGGACGACTGGACAATGGTTTTCTGATTTCTGACTCTCCTTTAATTACCCCCTTCAATCATGTCCGATTCCGCTAGCTACAAGAAGCTGAAGGAGGACTTCGTGTCCAACCTCTCCGGCGGCTCCGTCGCCGAAATCAACCATGTCACGTCGGTCGCGGCAGTAAGTCCCTTCTCAAGGCCCCCTGACTGAGTGAAGCTGATTCATATGCAGGTCGCGTGCATCCTGTGGTCCGTTATTCAGGCCCGTCAGTCCTTCTTCCAGCCGTACACCGCCCTAGGCTTCATCGTCGATTTCCTCCTCAATGTCGGCGCCATCCTCCTCTCCACGACCCTTTACGCAGACTCCCCTGTCCTCCTTAGCCTCTTACTGCTCGCCCCGGCCGTGTTAATCTACATCATCCCGCCAACGATTGGACGGAGAAAGAAGCTCAAGGTGCCACCGAACGCCCGGTCTCAGTCCGGCCCGGGGCAGCTGGATGTCTTATCCACCAAACCCTTCCTCACCACGTACCGCGGCGCCATGATGATTGTGACATGTGTCGCGATCCTCGCTGTTGACTTTCGTCTATTTCCCAGACGGTTCGCCAAGGTGGAGACATGGGGCACCTCCCTTATGGACCTGGGTGTTGGGTCATTTGTCTTCTCTGGAGGCGTCGTCGCAGCTCGCCCCGTGTTAAGGGAGAGAGCGGCTGGCCGCACGAAAGGCCAGACCACGCCGCTTTTCTACCGAATCCTCTATTCGATGCGTCACTCTATTCCCCTATTGGTCTTGGGAGGGATTCGCTTCTTGAGCGTCAAGGGTCTAGACTACGCAGAGCATGTGACAGAGTATGGAGTTCACTGGAATTTCTTTTTCACGCTTGGCTTTCTGCCACCATTTGTGGCTCTTTTCCAGTCAGCCTTCCAGTTGGTTGACTCCTTTGCGGCTCTGTCACTTATGATTGGTGTCACCTATCAGATTCTGCTTGAAACTACCAGTCTCAAGGCGTTTATCCTCACCGCGCCAAGAACCGATATCATTTCCATGAACCGGGAGGGCATTTTCAGCTTCTTCGGGTACCTGGCCATCTTCTTGGCTGGCCAGGACACGGGTATGTACGCTATACCCCGTAACATTACCAAACGGAGCAAGGCGAGTCCCGGGGACCAGCGGAACGATCTACTGAAGATGATGGCTGTGTGTGGGGGTGTCTGGACCGGGCTGTACCTGCTATCCACAAACTACAGTTATGGCTTCGGGCTATCTGTTTCTCGCCGGATGGCGAACTTACCATACGTGCTTTGGGTTGTTGCCTTCAACACAGTGCAGCTCTTTGGGTTCTGCATTGTCGACACCGTCTTCTTTCCGGCATTTTACAACGCCGTGGACTCGAAATCAGAGAAGGAAGCGTATGAGAAGGCAACAAGTCCCGTGGTGCGAGCCTACAACCGCAACGGCCTGGCTGTGTTCTTGTTGGCCAACCTTCTGACTGGTGCGGTTAACCTGACGGTCCGGACGCTGGATGTCACTCCGATGGCGACAGTCGGGATTCTAGTTGGGTACATGGCAACTGTCACTGGCTTTGCTGTGGCACTGGATTTCTACAACATATCTGTCAAGCTGTGAGAGGGTCACAGGCAAGAGATTCTCAGTGGCGCGTTGGCTGAATCCCAGGTCATCAAGTGACGGCGACATCTGATACGCTGTTGACTCCCCCGCAATCCTACGGCGCATGGGTACGAAGCACGCATGGCCAGATTGCAGCTTGCCTGAATTTTAACATGCGAGTCACTTTTGCAGCTGTATTTTCTTTGTTTGCGGTGCCGGATGATGAGCCGCAGGACTGGCCACAGCATGGCCCGCTCGTCCAGAGGAGAAATGACAGAGGCGACCTAGACCAGGAGGCAGCTGTGCGTCACCGCAATGAAGCGGACGAGGGCCGAGTTGATCAATGCCATCGTGCTGACGGGTTTTCGAAGGTGGGGAAGGACGGGAGGTGAGGACCAGGGTTGTAGATTTTGGAGATGAACGATCGATACCATGCAATGCGATCGCGAAGAGCTACGTGTATTCAAGATGCGAAGGATACAACCTGTACTCCAGAACCGTCATTGGCTAGGAGCTATCAGCCGACCAAAGCCAGCGGCCCATGTGCTGGGATGGACGCGACGCGTTTTAATGCGACGCTGCCGTGGGCTTCCCGTTTCAACCGCACGAACATGCACCACGACCGGTGGCGTAGCTGTAGCGGTGCTGCGCGAAATGGTGATGGATCAGACGGGAGATGTCGGATTCTCAGACGCCGACGACCAAGCGATGGGCGGTTTGGATCCATTTCCGAGGTGTCATAACTGCAACATGGCGACAATGTCGCTGGGACTTGCAACTGTCAAACCGCCTGTCGATAAATGCAAAGGAGGGCCGTGGGCGGATGAGTTCACCACTCGTCCAATCCGTCCTCCAGCAGCGGCAGACGGTGATGCCGGAAGATGACGTCTGAAACGGATGCCAACGACCCAGCTTTTGCTACCTGGCCAGGCTCAGATCAACGTCAACCAGATCCCTGCCATCGGATGCAGCTCATCTCCGACCCTTAATGCTAGCTGGCGGCCAGACCTGCCAGACACAACTCGATCGTACGTAGAAATGGCGATACTCGAAGACGACGATACGAGGAGTGTTTATTTCCTTGCCTCCATATGTGCATCCTTCTGATTGTGTCCAATTCTTCTGGCCTGAGTCGATAGGCCAATGGGGGCCTGTGGGCCAGGTTGGGAACATTGGTGATGGAAATTAGGCCGTTTCAGAGGATAACACTATGTGTCTCGGGATTATCCTTTGCGCTAACAACTCAGGCTATGACGATGCGCGCTGTCACAATAGCAAGCCGACGATTACCACAGCCATCAAAGTACAAATACTGACGAGGTAATCAGAGCTATCATAGATGGACCAACCAGACGGGCACACCGAGGAGAGCTACGTATGTAGTAAAAGACCAGGGCAGGTAGAATCGACCGGGGGGATAGGACCCTGGCAGGTTGCCGAGTGCCAAGTGGAGGATCCGAGGAGAGCAAATTTCCCCGTGATTCAGAGAAATCCAGGGTTGAGGATTTAAGAGCGAGACGGGGATTTGGCCCGCTTGGGGTATGGCAAACAAAATAGGGCTCCGGCCAGGGACTTCGTGCTTGTGTAAGAATAGACGAGTGAGAAGTGCACCATCATCAAGGGCCGAAGGACTCGACGACCCGAGAGAGGGAGCCAGCATGGATGATGGGCGCGGAGATCATTCGCCAATATGAATAGGTTGCCCGCCAACCCGTGCCGCCCAGAAGGATTCATGGATACCAATGCGTCTGACGCGAGCCGGGGATCATCGGGATGAGGTGGACGTGGAAAAAGAAAGCGTGACAGGTTGGGCTGAAAATGCGCCGCCGAGCGAGCGAGATGACGGTCGGCGAGGAAAAGCAACCTGCGTAATTAGACGGCATTGAGCACACACACACAGCACGCTGAACAGCTGTCGGATGCACGGATACGTAGGCCATTCATTGTGCTTGGTTTTCATCGCAGAGAAGGAAGCAAGGTGGCTGCGGGCTGTCTGTCACTCGTGTGCTTCGTACTACACATGAGAAGGGTCGGGATGAGGTTGTGGCCGTGCAACCCTGAACCCAGCCAAGCTCACGTATATTTGCTGTCGACAAGGGTGCGATGGGCGAGGACAGAGCTGACGTGCGCTGGCCAAGACGCAGGTTGGCAGTGGCACTGAACCATGACGGCAGAAGGGACTTCCTTGGGCGAGGAAGTCGAGAGAAATGATGAGAGAAGATCCAGAAGTAGTGTTTGTCGTGCTCGGTGCCCATGCCAACTTATCCCGCCTCTGTCGTTGGGTTTCCGCCTTCGGACTCGGATTTACGTGTGACCTTGTCATTCTTCTTCCCTTCTCGGCAAGGCAGTGAGTGGTTCGATCGATGAAGCGACTTGCGGCGGCGAGATCAACCCAGGGCCAGGCTCATCATCCATGTGCATCCACATCATGCCAGATGCAATTATCCCATGGTCATCGCAAGTGGGCGCGCGCACGTACGCTCGTGATGATTTCATCCGTCTTCTACTTGACCTTCTGGAATGAAGTGGGAACCACCTAGTGACTTCGCAGGGACGACTTTTGCAAGGCTCATGCTAACAGATGGGCTGGGAAAAGCGCCAATCACGGAGACTTTCCACTCGTCCTTGTTAGTGATGCGAGAGAGGAGCCATGGTGCTGTACAAGGCCATAGACGGCTGGACGGCTGGGCGCCTAGGTCGGCGTAGGTGGATGTTGGATATCCAAGCGCTACCTATTACGGGGAGAGGCTCGGTGGGAGCGATGCGAAAGGGGAGGTGAGGGCGCGATGGTGTCGGTTGAGACGTGGCTCTCAAGTAGTGCACAATCGTGTGCGAATGCTAGGCTAGAGTGTTGGTTCCGTCCCGAAGCAGGATGGCATTGAACCCAACGGGAACAGATGGGAGGCAGAGGTGCAATAGCACTCATGATAACAGCGAGAGGTTCCAGCATCAGCCAGCTTTCGCCTGCAGATCCATGGATCCTGCTGCATGCGTACGGAGGACTGAGAGAGACGGCTAAGATATCCCATACTAATTAGCGGCCCGGTGCTTGACCAGAACGAAGTCTCTCTGGTTCTCCCTGTGCTTCCGTACCGCCGTCACCACATGCTCGACGTGCTATAGTACGCAGTGTTAACGGTGTTGTGCAGTGCTGCGCGGCACTCATCACAAAGCCGGGTCCAAGCTGCGGTGTGACCGAACGATATATCGTGATGGACAGTGTCAATCACTCTGGCCAAGCTGTGACCACCTCCAAGAAGCCCACTCCTGGAGATTACTGGTCAATGCCTGGCCGTCACATACCAGGAAGGTCGGTATCCGTTGAGGAAGCGTGCTACCACTCCTAAAAGTAAGTATGCACAGAGTACGCAGTACGTCCTTGCTTCGTTCAAGGGGCGGGGAGGAGTCCATCTGCCCGTGTCTCCCTTGGAAGAGGGCACAATCGAGGAGGGGATGGCGAGTAAACAAACCTACTGGACCCAGTCAGACAGAACCAGACTCCAAGAGTGGCTTCCCTTGCTTCATCCCTCCCTTTGTCGGCTCTTTTCCCCCCACCATTGGAAGTTTAACAAAGCCGCCCTGCGGATGGTGGTCAATCTTCGACTCGTCGTACGTGCCGGGCTTGTTTTAGGAGCGATAGACCCAAGACCAATTCCGACGCGGGAGTCGACGTCAGACCAGACCGTGGCCGTTATTAGCTCCAGACGGTAGCTGATGTGCTACCAATGCAATGCAGGCAAGTTCCATTGGGAAGGGGCAAGCTGGGAGAACCGTGAGATGAGAACGAGAGCGTGAGGGCCCTGAGATTGCGGAGAGACCAGTCCAAACGGGGCGCATTGCATTGCATTGCATTGGGTGGGTGGGTGGCTCAGTTGATGAGGCATTGCATGGCCCAATTTCACAAAAGCCGCTCAGCTCCCTGAAGAGGCCGGAGGTCAATGGGCCAGCGCAGCCCGGACCACGATGCGCCGTGACGGATGGACGCGTTGGGGAGGTGATGGAGGGGGAGGGGGAGGGGGAGGATCAACGGACGAGGTGGTAACGGAGGTAATAGATGCGATACGAATACTCCGTGGGCAGTAGGGACGCAGGTACGAGGTATTTCGGTGCTGTCCTGTCCTTCGCACCATCAATGTAGGTCTGAGACTATTATGGATGAGACTTCGAGACTTCTGAGACTTGGAAGCTGGTCCACACGGGGTCACGGACCACCCACCTCGATGTCCCGTCGAGACGGATAGTTCCTGTCCACGGGCAGCAATTAAGTTGAGTGTTCCGAACTCTGGAGGACGGGCAGTCCTGGGCTTGTGCCTCGTTCGTATCCCTAACCGTTTCCATAGTACTATCGTACCTACTTAGGAACCTCCCGTCCGTAGGTAGGTCATCTTCCTCATCAACACCAGCCATCGCAGGCCGGACCTAACGTGGTGTTGCCAGCGCGCCGCCCGTGGCGGGTGGGTAAAATATGTCTCTGGTGGGCTCCATCCTACTAGGTACACAGTAGGTCGCTTCTCCGGGCTTGCTTCTGCTGCTGCTGCTGCTGCTTCTCTCCCCCCGGTACCTGCAGGAACCGTGGCTTCCAGGTACCGCTGCCCCTGAATCTAGCGCCTGAGCCCGGCGGAGCGACGCGCCCACGCGCCCCGGGGGTACTTGCGCGCTGTGCCTCGGCCGGTACCTGGCCCTCGTTGTAGCAGGTGGCTGTTGGGTGGGCTGCTGGGGTCCGGTGGTACCTGGGCACACCCCCGTAGCGTCCCTGGTGAAGTTGTGCTCTGAGCAGCCAGTCAATTTGCTGCTCCACAGGCGCAGCCCAAAGTCTCATCTCGTCAATTTCGCCTGGCGCCCGAGTCTGTCTTCCCAGTCCCCGTCCCAGTCCCGGTTCCCTTCCCACCTTCGGGCGCCCCCATCTCGACTCAACTCGCGTTCTCACCCCATTCGGCGAGCCCAGAGCCTTGAGTCGGACCTCTCTACTTTGTGCTCCATCTATCCATCTACTTCAGCCTTACCCCCCCCGGCCGATCCCCTTCTTCCCTCCTACTCCTACTCCCTCTCCTTCCTCCCTCTCCTCCCTCTTCTCTCGCGTGTGTGTGTGTGTTTTTCGTGTGGCCGACCTCCCTCGAACCGTGTGTACCGCAGTCGTCTCAGCAGCCGCAGTAATAACAACAACACCAACACCACTGCCACCACCACCTCCAGCCTCCGCCGCCCCAATCCCAGTCTCCCCCTACAGCAGTAGTTCCGCCTGCGCCTGCGCGTCCCGCCCGTCGTCCAGTCAGGGGACACCGCCCATCCTAGGGGACCAAGAGCGACCGCATCGACAAATCGCACGCCGCCGACCGATTCCACGCACCATGAGATAGTCGAGCCCGGTTCATTGGTACTTTCCAGGTCCCCCGTCTCCGTCGCCGTCTCTACCGCCCGTCCTCGATTCGCCAGCCCGCGTTTTTTCAACCCGGCGCCGCGAGCCCAAAAGCTGTCGTCTGAAACGGCCAGATATCTCATCCTGCATATTCGCGTCGCCGCCTTGGTTTTTCCAGCGCCCTTGCTAAACACCTCGTTTGCTGACGCCCTCGCATCTCGTCGCCGCTCCTCGCAATTCCTCGACTGTCCCCGTTCCGTTCGGCTTTCAACGCGTTTGGGCGTGGAAGATGTCTGCTGCCTTGCAAACGGCCACCCAACAGCACACCGCCCTGGCGTCGTCTCCCCTAGCCTCGCCTTCAAACCGCCAGTACAGACCTCAACATTCGTCTCCGTCTAGGGAGACGTACAATGCTCAGCAAAACCCGACCGCATCTCCATCTTCGAGACGCCCTCCCTCACGCAAAACTACCGAGAACGCACCCTCGCCTGCTTATCATTTAACACCCGGCTTCGGGAACCAGGCCGTCGACACGGTCGTGTCTCCCGAGCAGCCCTCGCACTCCTCCGACCGCCTCACCACCATGCCTCCCGTCGCACCCCCGAGGACCTCGTCCAATCACCAGAGTAGTGGCTCGCGAAGGGCCAACTACTCTAACGAAAAAATGACCAACTCGCCCCGGCGTGGACAGCCGGAACCCCCGCGATCTGGTTCTCGCGGCAGTCCTGCTGTAGCCGCAGAAAACGGCCATCAGACTAGGAAAGCCGTCAGCTCTCATCTAGCACAGGATTCTCCGGCCCGGTCCAGCAGCAGAGATGGCAGGACCTCTACCACGATGCCGATCCGATCCGTTCACAGCACGCCTTCGAAACCAACCCAAGAGGCTACTGATAATCTAACCAAAGCCATTGCCACCACAGAAGATGTGAACGGTCGCAGCCGCAATCATGTGTCATCTCAGGAAACCGATGCCGCGCCACCGCCTATTCTCGCAACCGGCGACCACGAGGAGCGAAGAGGTGGAAGGAGTCGACATGATCACAGTAACCGAAACCACAAGGGAAACACCAAGTTTGGTGACTTCATCCTGGGCAACACTATTGGAGAGGGCGAGTTTGGAAAAGTCAAACTGGGCTGGAAGCAGGACAGCAGTGTTCAGGTAAGAATGCGCCTCTTTGCCTTTTTTCTTTTCTTTTTTCTTTCGCTTTGGTTCCAGGAAAATATGCTGACAATGGTAAACAGGTTGCTATCAAACTGATTAAGAGAGACAGTGTTGGCACCAACCCGTCTCGGTTTGCGAAGATCTACCGTGAAGTTGCTATCTTGCGTGGTGTCTCGCACCCCAACATCGTCCGCTTGATTGACAAGGTCGAGACCGATAGGCACATCGGAATCATTCTCGAGTATGCTTCGGGTGGTGAGCTCTTCGATTACATTCTAAACCATCGATATCTCAAAGATCACTCTGCTCGCCGTCTGTTTGCCCAGCTCATCTCTGGCGTCGGCTATCTCCACAAGAAGGGCATTGTGCATCGAGATCTCAAGCTCGAAAACCTGCTTTTGGATCGCAACCGTAACATCATTATCACCGATTTTGGCTTTGCCAACACATTCGATCCCAACGAGGATCTTACTGACGAGGAGGAGCTCAATCTGACCGACAGAGACTTCGTGAAACGAATGCACCTCGATCGCATCAAGCCGAACGGTTCTCGAAAGGGCGACCTAATGCAGACCAGCTGTGGAAGCCCTTGCTATGCAGCCCCCGAGTTGGTTGTTAGCGATTCACTCTACACGGGACGAAAGGTGGACGTCTGGAGTTGTGGTGTCATTCTGGTAAGTCCCCCTCTCAACTGCCCAAGCTTGCTGCTAACGGTCATGTGTAGTACGCCATGCTCGCTGGATATCTACCTTTCGATGACGACCCGGCCAACCCCGAGGGCGATAACATCAACTTGCTCTACAAATATATCGTCACCACTCCCCTCACCTTCCCCGAATATGTGACACCACATGCTCGAGATCTTCTACGACGAATCCTCGTCCCAAACCCCCGCAAGCGAGCCGACTTGTTCGAGGTGGCCCGCCATAGCTGGTTGAGCGAGTACGCGCAACTTGTCGAGTTCATTACCAGCTCGACTACATTGCCCTCGGATGTTCAGAATTCGAGCGCGGCCCCCGCCGACTATGCGGAGGCTCCCATGGTAGCCCGAAGCGCGTCGGTACGCGATGCTGCCAAGCAAAAACAGGCACACCCGCCCATCGTTGGTGGATTGGCTAAGACCCATGGCAACATCGACCCCGAAGCCGAGACGACGAACCATCGTACTCCCAAGGACGCCAAGCGCCGAACCGTGCAAGTCGAATATGTTGCGCCGACGACTCAAACCCAACGTGGTGCTGAAGGCACAACTTCTAAGCCGCGTGCTCGATCCAACTCTCAGGGACCTGTCGATGCCCCCAAGACACTGGCAACCGAGAAGCCTCTACCCCGAGACCCACCCGTGGTCAAGGATGTCACTCCGAAATCGACGGCGCCCAAGCGACCCCCAAGCGCGCACAACACTCCGCCGTCCAGGCCAACCCGAGAGACGCGTGCCACTACCGACAATCCTTACGTCGCTACTGTCAACACGGCGACAAGGCCTCAGACTGGTGGTTCGATGCAATCTTCTGCGTCAATGGCATTGCAATCGCGTGGCAACTATGGACAGCCTGCACCACCTGCGATCGCCGATACCAATGCTCAGGGACGAATCCAGCAGCCTTCGAACGTAGACGACGACGAGAACATGGGCAAGACCTTTGGAACCGTTCCTCCGAAGGTTGCGAAAATGACATTCCAAGGAGAGACGAAGCGCGATGGACGGGGTCACAAGCGTTCCAATACCCTAGGAGACCTGGGGTCGAAAATCATGGGCCGTAGTGGATCCCTTTTCGGTGGCCGTGGTAAGAAGAGGTCGGAGCAGCAACCCGATAAGTCGAGGAAGTATCCCCCAGTTAGTATGTCGAATACTATGCTACCTGGCGAGGAAAATGGCTCCAGACCTTCTATAGATTCCCGGGCATCCCGTCGCTCATTCTCTCTCGGACTCGGCAAGAAGAGAAGCGGCAGTATCCCTCGATCTCAGGGTTCTGGAGAGAAGCCGGCTCCACGACGGTTCTCACTCGCCAAGGCTATTGGCCTAGGCGGCAAAGACCACGGTAGTGCCACAGCTTCCGAGGTGGACTCTCAGCAAGACTTGCCGATCCAAAACCCACGGAATGATGCGCCGGCGGGATACAGTGCCCATGAGGAACCGCGTCAAAGCGAACCTTACTTCGATGCCGTCTCTGATCTCCATCATCCACAAGACAGGGGCAACTCAAGCCCCGTTCAGCACCAACGATATGGATCTGTTCAGATGGATAACCGTCGACCAACTGCCATTCCGGCATATGTCCAGGGTGCCCATCTGAATTCGGGATCCGAATCCTCCGTGGATATGCGACGACCTCCAACCGAGCCCCAGTCTAGGATGTATCAGGCGGATTATTCGGGTTCCGAAGGTTACGACGGACGCCCTGTTGGCTCTAGCCGAGGAAACCGAGGAGCGGTGCTGCACAAGAATAAGCGGTTCACAGACGCTTACGATCAGGACGAGTATCGAGGTCACGAAGGAAGCAGTGGAGCCGCGAAGCGAGTCATGGACTTCTTTAGGAGACGAGGGAAAGCCAGAGGCGGCGAGGACCGGTGATGATTCACGCGAGAGGCATCTCGGAGTGGGCGGAGTTCTAAGCCAGTCGAGAACCTTGACACCTGGACGTTTCAGCACCGTTGTTTTTTTCAAGTTGGATGCCATAATATCTTTACCTGTCTTCCGGGGTCATGCAAGACCACACAAGCAACTGTCAGTAATGAGGGACGAAACCGGAAGCGCCCCTGGCATCAAGGCGGCCAGTCGGCCGCAGTTCGCAATGGACGCAAGTACGTCACGGCGCAAGGGGTTATCAAGATTGGAAGTTAGGTGGTGGTCCCGGAAGGCATTTACTCTCTCCTACATACCTCAAGTTGATATGGAAAATCCGTGGATTCTTATTGTCGATAGTTGCGGCAGGTAGACGGGCACGAGGCTGGATGGACCTTGTGTCGGTTTATCAGCGTCGCGGGGGGCTGTGATTTCATTTTGTGCTATACAAACGCATGTTTAGGTTGTCTTGCGGGCATTAGCGATGGAGCGAAATTAGTTCTCGAGACTGAGCGGCCGGGAACGCCGATTTGAAAGAGTGTTTGCATTATCGGGAAATTCTTTAGTGGCGAGAGGTAGATGGAAGGAGAACTGCCATAGACCGGTGCCAAGAGGGAGACGGGAATCTATTGGAAGTTATGGATGGTGAAGCTCTTCACTCGATACTACTTAAAATTTGCCTGTGCAACGAATGTGAAGATTCATGAAAACAGAGAAAGGGTGAGATAACAAGATACTAAGAAGTGATGTGGTTGAACAAGACTAGGGCGTAGCGTGATGTTGGATTCGAAACTGAGAAACTGTTCCTTTGCGACGCCTCTTGGCAATAACTTGGCAACACGGCTATCGGCTTCGAAGAAGTCGTATTCGGAGCCGAAGCGTCGCGTTAATGCAGATTATTGCCGCTTGTAGCAAGGAGGATTCGACGACGGATGGAAATGCAGCCATCCAGGCGATAAGCAGTCAACAGTCAGCAGTCGAGGCCGACTGGAATGCTGTGACAAGCGGTAGTGGCTTGCATCTCCATCGTCATAGACGTGAGGTTCCCTTGGGAGTTTCAGGGCTACGTCATGGCTGTAATGGACGACAAGCTGCAATTTGGAAATTGGAGCTTGGAGATGGAAGGCTTGGCATGGCATGGATGGATGCCTTTGGTGGAGTGCTGTAATCTGGGTATTTGCTTTGCCCAACGTTTGCCTGCAGGTGGCTGGCCATTACCAACGCTGTGGCGGAAGTATTCATACTGTATGGGTGGCACGAGAGGTCCATGCTAAGAATTGTCGGGACACATACTCAACTACCTTACTTACCTTTGTTTGTCCGTTTGTCTACCGGGCCCGATCAATCCGTTTGATGACTCTTGGTTCTTGTGATTCGGAAAACAGTCAGGCGTCACGAGACTCGGGATTCAACAAAGCGCCCAGGCTATTTAGGTACTAGTAGCTTACCTACATGGAAGGGCCTGGATGAGCGTAGACATCGGCCGCCAACTTGCAGGGAAGGTACCCGTCCTAAGGGCCCGATCGGCAAGAGGAGTATCGTAATCCAGCAGCTTGTTGTGGAGACAGAGATAAAATAAAATCGCGGTCTATTCCATATTGGGGCCTAAAATCACACCGGAAACCCCCGTTAGTCCCTGGGATCCACAGCAACAGGTTTTATGAAAGCGTCCAATGTACCTTTTCGCATTTTCCCTCATTGATCCTAGCCTCTTGGCACCTATCCCCTTTTTAGCTGTGCCTCAAGGGAAATTCTATAGCTGCAATAATCCTACCACAGGGCAGGATTATCGCCAAATGCTAAAAATACTGCCGAGTTCCTGCTAGAATAGGAAGGCGGTGAGGCCTCTAGTAATGCATCAATTGACCTGGTACCTTGGGCAGGTTATGCTAGCTGATGTATCTTTTCCTAGAAATCGGATTATGATAATCCTCTTGCCGATCGGGCCCTAAGAGCCGTGACTGAACAGCCTCACTTCCCGGTTTCCACCAGGGCGCTTGGGCCAATCACAGTGTCGAGGGTGTCCTAGCCGGACTTTTTAGCGGTTCGCTCAGCGCCGTTGGCCGTCGGCTACTACGTACGCAGTGCATCATCGACTGCGCTGAAAGGGCACTGTGAAGGCCGACTCAGCGCCCTGCAGGGTCAGACAGCGTCGCACCTCGTCCCACCAACGTCCATGCGAGCTTGGTTGGGCTGTGTTCAGCCACACTACGCCGCCCCATCTCCACCGCGATTCCAAGTAACTTACGCCTCCACTCACTGCAATCAGAACCGCCGGACGAGAGCTGCAGACGGTGCCTCTTGCCTCTTCGTTCGCACCTTACTGGTACAGATCGCCACCGCTCATTGCTCCTTGCTCTTCCACGCTATTCCCGCTTCCCGCATAAAGCCAGCCTCTTGGCCCTTCTTGGCTCTCCTTGGCTCTCCTTGGCTCCCTCTTTCAGCTTTCGGCTTTCTTCCTTTCTTCACCTACAACCTTCCGTCACTCAGACACTACCGAAACATATTCGTCTCCAAAACCTGTTCGATGAAGGAAACCTCCTCTGAATCCCCCGATATAGATGGCAGTCATTCAGGTGCAATATCTAGCGCGCCCGGGTTCTTGCCTGCCTCGTCAAATGCGGCGTTGACTGGCTCCTCGACGTCACCACCTCACCAACATCGCAACTCGGATCTAAGCCATAGCCGCAACAACGTTCGCAATGGCATCAATGGCAATGATGACAGCTTCAACGAGAAGAACTCGATCCCCAATGGCCCCACGACTGCCTTCAAGACAATTTCCCATCAGCTTCCACCTGCCCCATCTATGCAGGTTGAGGGGTCGGGGTCTGTCGTAGAGCCGCCCTCCAAGGCTGAGGAGCAGACCACTATAACCAATCCCGAATCCGAAAAGAAGAGAGGTCTCATCAGCGAGATCCGCCGCAATGCTTGGCTCGCCATCACTTGCAGCTGGCTCAATGTCCTGCTCATTTTTGTCCCCGTCGGCATTGTCGTCGCTGAGATCGACGGCATCCACGGTGGTATTGTCTTCGGCATAAACGCCGTCGCGATCATCCCCCTCGCCGGTCTCCTGGCGTTTGCAACCGAATCTGTTGCACGCGAAATGGGCGACGCTCTAGGCGCCCTACTCAATGTCACCTTTGGAAATGCTGTGGAACTCATCATTTTGTAAGTCATACATCTACTTCACGCTTCCAAGTATCATAACTGACCACTGCCCTCTTAGCATGTATGTCAAGCTTGCAAATGCCATTTTGGCGAGAGAGAGCGAGAAGCCTATACAGGCATTATCATATCAATCGAGTCCTGTATTTTCAGTTATATCATGTTATCCGTTGCTGACCTGAGTCATTTTAACCTTGTACAGCATTGCTCTTGTCAAGGTACGACATTGTCATTTATTCCACGCATCAGACACTTGCTAATCAGGCGCAGAATGAAATTCGTATCGTCCAGGCCTCGTTGTTAGGTTCGATATTGGCGAATCTACTTCTAATCTTGGGCATGGCTTTCTTCTTGGGTGGCTTACGCTTCCGCGAGCAGGTACTTGTCCCTCTTCCTGTTCGCGTATTCCCAGCTGACTGGTTTTGGTAGATCTACAATAGTACAGTAACCCAGATGAGCGCTTGTTTGCTCAGTCTTGCTGTCACCAGTCTGGTTCTACCCGTAAGTCATTCAGCTCGGTTTCTCAGCAAATTTCTAACCATTTTCAGACGGCTTTCCACGCCTCTTTCAGCGATTCCAAGCGTGCTGATGCTGAATCTCTCAAGATCAGTCGCGGAACCAGTGTTGTAAGTACTACCAGCTTATTTTGTTGATCTTTGCTGACATGCGTGCAGATCCTACTCCTGGTCTATCTGGTCTATCTCCTTTTCCAGCTCAAGTCTCATGCGTACATGTATGAGTCAACACCTCAACACATTGTCGATGCGGAGTCGACCCCAGGACCTGCAGCCGCATGGTTGGATTCGTCCAGCTCCGATAGTAGCTCGTCGTCTAGCTCATCATCAGACGATTCTGATCATTCTCATGGTACAATGCGCAAGAAGATGAAGAAGGTTCTTCGGAGGAGACGCAAGTCAAACACCTCATCCTTGGAGAGCAGTGATGTTAAGGCGGCGCGTGCTGCTTCATTGAAGGCCAACCGTCGGGACGAGACTATTTCGGAAGCATCCACCTCCCGGCCCACCATCCCTCGTTTCCCCTCGGTGGAAGGTAGCGAAGAGGCCATGGAGGATGACGAGCCGCGCCAACATCACAAACGCCGCCATCGCCGGCACAGATATCGCAAGAGCAAGAAGAATGACCTTGACGAGGACCTCGAAAAAGGTACTCGCACAAAATCTAAGGTGACATTTGAAAACACTGCTCAGCCTACTGGTGTCGGCGAACCTCGACGCGTCGACTTCGCAGTCCAACCCGAAAATCACATGGACAATCAACTCGCTACTGACTCTGATCCGGAGGGAAATGGTCGGAGACCTTTTCCCATTCTTCGCGGAATTTCTGTCAAGGCCCTTGCTCCTAGTGTCTTCGTGCAGAAGCCAGAGACAGGCGCGTCGCCTGCTATTTCATCAGGCCCCGTTCCCCGTGTTCGCTACGGTGTTCGACGAACCAACTCTCTTCCAGATCGACTCAACCAGTCGTATACCCGCCCACCTGGTGCCTTGTTCCCTGCCCAGGTCCCATTGATGGCACTCAGCGCAGGTACTGAACCCGGCAAGGACGACGATTATGACCGACATCTGTCTCGGGCTGGCTCTGTGGTTCTCCTGCTTGTCTCCACCGCCCTTGTTGCAGTCTGCGCTGAGTTTTTGGTCGGCTCGATTCAAGAAGTTGTTGAGACTTCGTCTATCGGCGAAATATTCATTGGTTTGATCATTCTGCCCATTGTCGGTAATGCTGCGGAGCATGTCACTGCTATCACGGTTGCCATGAAGAACAAGATGGATTTGGCTATCGGTGTTGCTGTAGGCAGCTCGATCCAGATCGCCATTTTCGTCACTCCTCTTGTCGTCATTATAGGCTGGATCATGGATCGCGACATGACACTTTACTTCACGTTGTTCGAGACGGTCTGTCTCTTCGTGTCGGCATTCATTGTCAACTTTCTGGTTTTGGATGGTCGGAGTAACTACTTGGAAGGAGCGCTGCTTTGTGCAGTGTACCTGATCATTGCCGTCGTGGCCTTTTATTATCCCGACGAGGATGAAGCCAGCTCCTGGGGAGCTTAAGTGCCCATCGCAAGCCTGCGATCATTGGCCTGCGACGACATTGGCTTAGCCGTGGATGATTAGTTCGACGCATCTGGTGTTGAGCAGGAATTGGGGTTGGTTCGTTGATGGAAGATTTAACTGTCCAAGCAATGGCACCGAATTGTGCTGGTCAGGTAGATAGTCTGTCAATTCATACATGCAGCTATGGTGGTCCCTTATGGTGACCATCAGCAGCATGGTTTTCCCCAAGTAATTGGATGGTGTTTGAGATGCTCATTGATTGCTATTTGTTGCTGTGATGTAGATGGTTTTGTGCTGTGTAGGTCACCGAATTTGGCCGAGTGATGATCACCTAAAATTGCACTTGTCACCACATGATTACATACCTAGTTATCGTTCACCTCTTTCTATACCGTCTACAATACGAAAGAGGACATGGCTTGGCGAAATCAGCTCGGATACTACGTCTATTGCAAGGTGTTTGATCATTTGGTCACTTGCAAGTCTTTACTGTTAAATGCATGCCTACCCTAGAGATAGGCAACGTTCAGGTCGCACGAACCCTCTCAACTTCACAGCCACTGTCTGATTCCAAATGCCCCGCACGTTGTCCTAACGCGGCAGGAAGCCAACTCTGCCATGGTTCTAATAGGCCAGGAGGTTGCGATGCAATCAAAATTCCGGCACTACTACCGAGTGTAGCTTGATGACGAGGAGCACAGCCACAAAACGCGAGTGGTGCACCGTCCCATCTGCTGACTTTGAATGACGGCAATGGTGACGGTGACGGCAATGGTGAAGCGAGGTTGGATGCCTCTCTGTGTCCACATACTTAGCGTTTGTCCTTCTTGCGGTTTGAGTTGACCTTTGATCGAGAACGACCGTGCGCCGTGATTGTCTCATCTGTTTGTAGGACGACAGCCCATCACAGCATCATACTCCTTCCAAGACGAGGCTTCTTTAATTAACCCACCCAGCGCCGCCTCTGTCCTCAATATTCAATATTCAACTCACTCCGCATCTTGCACCACCAAACGAAGCCCGCCATACAGCATCGCCAGCCATGTGCTTCGGCGGCAAGGACGAGCGTAACGATGAGCCCGCACCCCGACCCGTGCAGAGGCCTGTTTCCACCCAGGGTGAAGACAAGAAGAGCCATTACATGCCGCAGTACACGCCGGGACAATCCGCGGGAGGACCCAGCTACGCGCCTCCGGAGGGACCTCCGCCGGGCCAGTCGTCACAGCAGGACTTCGCGCCGCCTGTAGGACCACCCCCCGGACAGTCAATGCAGCATCAGTATGCTCCTCCCCAGGGACCGCCTCCGGGACAGTTCACCCAGAACGAGTTTGCGCCGCCGGTAGGGCCGCCTCCAGGACGGTCGTCACAGCATGACTATGCCTCTCCTTCAGGGCCGCCTCCGGGACACTCGTCGCAACAACAGGAGTATGCTCCTCCCCCGGGGCCGCCTCCCACCTCCAACGACTGGATCCAGCCTCCGCCCGGTCCTCCTCCCTCGGACATGAAGCAGCCTCAGCATGACTGGGAGGTGGCCGTCCCTGACACGTCTCTGTTCCCGCCACCGCCGGCCATCTTCAGCGGCTTCGAGAGGTCCCCGACGAGCAACGCCGACGAGGACGACGCCAACGCTGGTGAGGACTGGTGCGAGCAGTACCCCTTAACGCGACCCATCACCCTCGATCAGCTTGCCAGGACGGCCCTCGAGGCGGGCAACATCCGTCTCATGCAGCCCGCAGGCTTCAGCGGCAAGCTCAATTGGCTTAGTCCCGGCCGGTGGGACGGCTACACGGCCAAGAACTCGCCCGATCGCTGTATCATCGGCTACCCGCCCCTCTACTCCGTGGTCGAGCATGACCCGCTGCGCTCCGGCCGGCCAAAGACCATCTATTACGAAGTCCAGCTGCGCGCCGACAGTCCCACCGTCTTCCTCGGCCTCGGCTTCACCGCGCTGCCCTACCCGTCCTTCCGCATGCCGGGCTGGCACAGGGGTAGCCTGGCAGTGCACGGCGACGACGGCCATAAGTACATCAACGATCGCTGGGGCGGCAAGTCCTTCACCGACCAGCTCCGCCGCGGCGACACGTACGGCATCGGCATGACGTTGCGCGCCGTCGGCGAGGCCAAGCCCCAGGTCGACATCTTCTTCACCCACAACGGCACCCTGACCGGCGGCTGGGCGCTGCACGAGGAGACAGACGCTGAGCAGGATCTGCCCGTGACGGGGCTGGAGGGCCTGCACGACCTCAGCTGCGCGATTGGCACGTACGATGCGGTCAAGTTCGAGGTCGTCTTTGACGCGTCGAGGTGGCTATATAACCCCTATTTGGTCTGAGCGCGAACATACGAAGATGGGATGGAGGGTGAAGCTTGCTGGGTATCTATCTGAGTTTCTTGTGGTCTCGCTCTCGAGTATGCTTTCTATTCGAACTGTATATATTCAAACACCTAGCTGGCTTTACCTTGGCTAGAGTCCGTAAACCGAATAGTGTTGTGGCGATTGAAGCATTACGATTTCCTACTTCTTGCCGTCGGATCCTGATACTATGATGTGAAGCCCGACGGGCAATCGTAGCTAGAACGCCAAACCACCCGGTTGGCTTTTGGTTAATTTATAGTCCGGAAGATCAGGGCACCGTCTTTGAAGACGCGTTGATTAAATCAGGCTCTTGATGGGGTGATTTGGTGAGAGGAGGCCTAGAACAGCTATAGGGGAAGGTCAAGCAGTCGACAGTGTGAGCAGGCAAAAGTGTGTAAATGTGCCAAGGACTAGGCGCACAGCTTGGTGTATGAGATACAGCTTGCAACCGAATTGCAGAAAAACTTGAAGCAATGACAAGGTGTATAAATCAAGGAACCTTTAGTAGCAGCAGTTGAACAGATCCGCGAGTATGTTGTCTTAGAGCATCGGTGTTGAGGTGGATGCAAATAGCGGGGCACATTATGGTTCCTCGTCCGCTTAATTGCAACCCCACTGTTGATTGGAGCTCCAACCGTAAGGTACGTCGTTCGCAACTTTAAACGGAGGAAACGCCCTGCCTCAACCCCAACTCTCTCCTCACACATCACCGCCATGGAGGTAGACAGCGACAACGGCTTGCTTAACCGGGTCGCGTTAGGCGCCCCAGTGGAGGGGTGAGTTTTGCTTCATCCCCAGGCCCGTCTAACAGCCCATATCTGACCACGGTGACAGAGACGCTTGGCCTGGCTTGCGCAACGATCTGCTCGAGCGACTGGACGAGGTACACCCCCTTCGCGAGACCCTCCACAACGGCGCATCGACTGACAGAGCCCGCCTCGTCCTCTTGCTAGATTGCCCACAACGAGTTCCCCATCCCTAACCTCCCTCCTCCCCCGGCCCTCCCCCGGCCCAGCTCCGAACCGCGCGGGTCACCCGTGCCCTCATCGCCGATCGAGCAGTCTTCTCAAGAAGCTGGCAAGGAGAATGCGCCGGCCGAATCGCTGCCGGCGACCCAGCCTGTTGACTCGGGCGTGCTCCCAAAGCAGATAGCTGACATGCTGGCCGACATCACCTCCCACCTCCGGACTTTCGACACGTGCCCGCCGCACACCATCCAGCGACTCGCCGAGCTGATCCTACAGCCCCGAGCACACTACAAGGCGCTGGCCACCTACCTTCATGCCGTCGATAGGGTGGTGCAGGTGACGTCCGGGATTGCCACGTACCCTCTGCCCCCCGCCATCCCGGACATGTCTTCCATGCACCTCAACGGCGACGACGCCAAAGACCCGGCCGTATCCGTCGCATGGAGTAACCCTACCACAGCTGCCCTGGGGACGGACGAAGCCTTGGGAGGGGCTCTATTGACACCTATCCCGTGGCTAACGAGACGGAGCCCGGAGAGTTCCCACGACACACCCGGCGCACAGATCCACAGCGAGAGCACTGAGACGATCGATGGCCCCAACGGCGTGGGCAGTATCGAAACCGTTTCCGTGAGCGTTAACGGCGTTCCTTCTACTGGACACGCAAGGGGTGTCACGCAAGGAGAGCTTCTCCGACAGGAGCAACGAGCAGGAGTTGTCCCGGTGAGCCAGCTTTCACGAGCCCATGAGTTAGTTGCTGAAGAGGAGCGTGCTCAGGCTGCTGAGGGCGAAGACGAAGAAAGACGAGAAGAAGACGAGGAGACACCGCATGCAAGAGGGCCCGATGAAATTGGCGTCAACGACACCGGCCTACAGGGTACTACGACAAGTTACGTCGGCGAGGGCGGTCTCGAAATGGAGGATATCGACGTCGAAGCAGCGGTGGGGAGGAAGCATGGCGATGAAGGGGCTAACGCAGAAGAGAACCCGGAGAACGACGACGAAGCCAGAAGCCCTAGTGCGGAAAGCGTAGGGACGAAGCGCGAGGCAGAACAAGACCTGGAGGGCGAGCCTCCGAAGAAGGCCAAGGAGGATGGAGAGGATGTCAAGAGGGAAGGGTCTGATGCCGAGACGACTGCCGATGCAATTGAAACGAATACGGTGAAGAATAAGACGTCAGCTCCTGTCGAGGAAGTCGCCCTAGAAGAGGACGGCGACAAGATGGACACGAAATAGAGATAGACTGAGGGACAAGGAAGAGAGACGGAGAGGTCCAGGAAGGCTGAGAGGGAAAAGGGTTCCCGATGAGACTGCATGATACCACGAGCCGGATTTTGGAATTGTACCGCCACTGGATTTGCACCTGGGACTACTAGAAAATGCTAGTTGAGGTTTCCTTTGAAACCTTGGTGTATTATTGGTACGACATATTGCCCTTGACGAGCCAGGGCTGCCTCTACAACCCGAGGATCGGAACACGGCGTCTCTGCATCGGGGCAGTCAAAATAATGCTTAAAAGCGTTGGCCGTGGAATGCCTTGAGCCCAAGGTACAGTCCCATGTACGTACGTGTCACTGGAACGTAGATTTTAAGTTAACCAGGTTAATTTAACAGATACGTCCAAATCTGGCAATCGACTTTTCCCCGTCTGACGTTAATTCACGACCGCCTTGACCTTTGACGGATGACAGCGCGGTTGCCCGGGGCGACAAGCGGCCCGTCATGTTGACCCTAGCCAAAACGGCCCACACCGTCGAAACATTGTCGGTGTATTTACACAAACAGCCCTGCCGCAACAACACAGCCTGCAGGCAACCCCTCCACACCGCCAGGATCGAGGACCGAGCACTTGAAGATTGTCGATTTGCCTGACAGCGACACCCGGAATCCTTCTCCTCCACCATCCCGCGCGTCTTACAATTCTGATCCCGACAATCCTGAGCGGGCGAGCAACCGAACTCGCCAATCCCCATCCCGCCTATTCAGGCCAACCCCTCACAACAACCGCCCATCGTGGCTTTCCAACGATTTACGCGCTCAGATCGGGAGCCAAGCCGGATCGCCATGAGCTCCAGCCTGCGTGCCGGTGCCGGAAGCCGCGCCGGCGTGAGGCAGGGCACGAGGGCATCGTCAGCGAGGCACGGCTCCGCCATCGCGACGCGCGCCGGGGCCGTGTCGCCTGCGGCGTCCGTCGCCTCGACCAACACGGTCGGCACGAAGCGCAAGGAGCGCGACTTCGAGGCTGATGCTAATGCCGAGGAGACCAACATCAACGTCGTGGTGCGGTGTCGCGGCCGCAACGAGCGTGAGGTTCGCGAGAACAGCAATGTTGTCGTCAATGCGGACGCCGTCAAGGGCAAGGCCGTCGAGCTGTGCATGGGGCCGAACGCACTCAGCAACCGCTCTTACAACTTCGATCGCGTCTTTTCCCAGGCTGCCGACCAGCACATGATTTTCGACGACACGGTCAAGCCAATCCTGGACGAGGTGGGTTGAGTTCCATGCATTTGAGCCGGTGGCTGTTGCTAACATTGCCCTAACCAGATGCTCGCGGGATACAACTGCACCATATTTGCCTACGGCCAGACGGGCACGGGAAAGACGTACACGATGTCCGGCGACATGAGCGACGCCCTAGGCCTGCTGTCCGACGACGCTGGCATCATCCCCCGCGTGCTATACCAGCTGTTCAACAAACTCGAGCTTGAGGAAGCCGAGAGCACCATCAAATGCTCCTTCATCGAACTCTACAACGAGGAGCTCCGGGATTTGCTGTCAGTCGACGAGAGCACTAAGCTGAAGATCTACGACGACACATCACGACGCGGTCACTCCAGCACCGTCGTGCAGGGAATGGAAGAGAAGCACATCAAGAACGCCAACGAGGGGATTAAGGTGCTCCAGGAGGGCAGCTTGAAGCGCCAGGTCGCGGCAACCAAGTGCAACGACCTCAGCTCCCGTTCACACACCGTCTTCACTATCACTACATACGTCAAGAAGCCCAACGAAAACGGCGTCGAGGCTCTCGTTAGCGCCGGCAAGCTGAACCTCGTCGATCTGGCTGGCAGCGAGAACATCCAACGTTCCGGAGCGGAAAACAAGCGCGCGGCCGAGGCGGGTCTTATCAACAAGTCTCTGCTGACTCTTGGACGGGTCATCAACGCCCTCGTCGACCGAGGCGCCCACATCCCCTACCGCGAGTCCAAGCTGACGCGCCTCCTGCAAGACTCTCTCGGTGGTCGGACCAAGACGTGCATTATCGCCACCATCTCTCCCGCCAAGAGCAACCTGGAAGAGACCATCTCCACGCTCGACTACGCATTCCGGGCCAAGAACATCAAGAACAAGCCACAGCTGAACCCGATGGTAGAGAAGAAGACGCTACTGAGAGACTTCACCATCGAGATTGAAAGACTAAAGAGCGAGTTGATCTCAACCCGGCAGCGCAACGGCGTCTACCTATCCAACGATGTGTACGAGGAGATGACGGCTCAGAGCGAGTCTCGGCGCATCGTCACCGAGGAACAGGCCGCCAAGATTGAAACTCTAGAAAGCAACCTGCGCAACAAGGTCCATGAGCTTTACAACCTCACATCCGCGTTTATGGGATTGAAGAAGGATCATGAGGGCACCAAGGTTCTGCTGGACGATGCCAAGGAGGTTTTGGATCAAACGGAAATCGTCTTGTCGGCTACCCGAAAGACGTTGGCCGAGGAGACGGAGTTGAGAAAGGCGCATCAGAGGACAGAGGCGAAGCTAACAGAGATTGGTGGCCAACTTATCAACAAACTCCACAAGACGGTCCAAGACATCGGTGGCCTGCACGCGAAGAACAAGCGCAAGTCGGATCTGCAATGCCTGAACCGCGCCACTTGGGGTACATCGCAAGATCAGGTTGCCGACGTGACGTCCATGGTGGAGCGACGAGTTCAGGAATTCCAGGAGGAGCAGGAGGAGCACATCGCCAACGCGTCGCAGCGGATGGAGGAGTTTGTTGGCGAGGAGCTGCGCAAGCTGTCTTCGACGCAGGCCTTTCTTGATGAACACCTCGGCATCTTCGTCGAGTCTAAGAAGCAGCTGCTCGAGGAGAAGCAGAAGTCCAAAAACGACATGGACGAGTTTCTCGAGGAGATCAAGGAGGTGCGCGACACTGTCAAGGAGCGCATGGGCGAGAGCTTGCAGGCCATCTCTCTCTCTGCGGAGAGGATAGCGGCCGACATGCTGAATGAGATGACAGACTTCCACGGCCAGGTAAGTCGGTTCGTAGAAGGCAAATCTGTTGACCGGGACTAACACCGTGCAGCTCCACACATCCTACAGCGCGCTCGGCAAGGACTGCAAGGTTGTTTTCGATGACCTCGTGAAGCACATCGCCGTTCAGCGTGCCGAGTCTGACAACCTCAGACGCCAACTCCAGTCGGCAACGAACACCATTGTACTGCAAAACGCCAACGTATCTACTCGTATCCAGGAGGTCTTGGAGGAAGAGCGCCGACAGGCGGTGGAGGAACGACAAAAGCTCGTGTCTCAGATCGCGGGCTTGATTAACACCCAGGCCGAAACCCAAGAAACACGTCTTGCCGAGAAGGCGTCTTTGATCCAGAAGAGCGTGACCGAGTCTAACGCCGATTTGGAGGAGGCCGTGACCCAGTATGGCCAGGGCATGGAGGCTTGGGACCAAAAGGAGGGCGAGCTTCTGGACGAGGTCAAGAAGTCTCGCGACCAGGTCAAGACGAAGCTGAAGGATGACTGGACCTTGGCCAACGAACTCAGCACGTCGATCCAGACCACGGCCAAGTCGGTGCATGCCGAAACGGTCCGCGTCGTGGACGAGCAGATCAAGGATTTGGACGTCCAGATGGAAGCTCTCGATGACTTCGTCACTCGAGCCAAGTCGGAGAACGCACACCACCACGAGGTGCATGCCCAGTCAGCCCAGTCCTTGTCGAACACGGTTGAGGAGTCGTTCGACAACATCTCGGCCCATTTCAAGACGACGTTTGACCGCGTCAAGAACCTAGGCGAGGAGATGGACTCGGACCTCGGCGACCTTCACGGCCAGCTGGAACCCCTCAACGACCAACTATGCCAACCCCTGTCCAACCTCCGCGAAGACATGGCCAGCAAGGCCCTCCACGAGTACCAACCCACCGGCCAGACGCCAGCCAAGGCGCAGTATCATTATCCCACCGAGCTCCCTCGCACCGAGGACCACGACCTCATCATCGCGCGTGTCGACGATCCTCCCACGCCAACGAGAGACGGCGACGGCCTCGACAAGGACGCCACCATCGTATTTGCCGATCTCGACTGCCCCCAGAAGATGATGACCTCTCCGCCACGTGCGCCGCCGCGTGCCTCTAACATGAGTGCGCCGGAACACAACCACAGCCTGCTGGGTATGAGCCTCCGCGAGGTCAACCCCAACGTCACCACCAACCTGACGACGGGCTGCATCGGCTTCGACCCTCGCCAGAGCGTCATGTCCATGCCGCCCGAGCGCACCATGCCGCTGTTTAAGGCGCGCAGCACCCGCGCCACGCGAAGCACGAAGAAGCAGGCCGCCGGCAGCCTTGCAGTCGGTGCGGGCACCGAGAACCTCCCGCTGACGGACTTTTCGCGGAGCATCTCTAGGAGGAAGAGTCCCCGCTTGAACTAGGCGAGCCTTTGGCTTTCCGTTGTTCGAACATATATATATACTTCATGTGCAATGTCTTGGGTCCTGGACGGATCGGGGGGTCAAAATTGGCCTGGGGGGCTTTGGGCGTTTTGGACAGCATTTGTTTAAGGGATGGCTTCACTATTCGGTTCCTGGGGTTGACTGCAGAGACTTTTTACGTTGCAGGGTTATTTGAGTACTTTGATACCCTTTGGCTTTTGAGACACTGAGTAATTGCATCGATTCATCTTCATGCCCTTTGTTGAGATTCTTCTCTAAACTGTTTGAGGCGTAGTATGTCAAGAGATAGAAATCTTGAGAAGGCCGATGAGAGTTTTGGTACACGATATTTGATTCAACTATTCAATGTAGCCTGTGTTCGAGACTTCGACCCAGTTGTTACCGGGACAGATCGCAACGTCCCGTACATCAACTAGACGAACCGCCTAGTTCAGAACTCCCTGCCCGACTCCCTGCCGTCGCCTTTCGCCCGTAGTACCTCTTCCTCTTCCTCATCGTTGCGTCCTCGCCCCTCCAGCCGCGTCCGGGCACAATGGGCCGCAGAAAGCCATCCACATGCACGGCGCCGGCGACCTCGTCGTCGCTGTCCATCTCCTCCGTCTGGCCCTGGTGGATGAGCTCCAGGTGGCGCCGCAGGTTGGGCTTGCGGGTGAAGCCCTGCGCGGCGCGGTCGCACGAGGGGATCGGGCAGTAGAAGAGGCCGGCGGCGGACCCGGAGCGGGAGCGGGAGCGGGGGGTGGCCGGGGACTGGGGCGTGCGGGAGCGGGAGCGCCGGCCGCGGAAGGACTCCGGGCTGCTCCGGTCGTGGCTGGATCGGGCGAGGGAGGCCTGGCGCGAGGCGACGCGGCGCTGGGCGAGGTCGTCTTCGTCTTCGCCAGAGGTGTCGTCGACGTCGGAGAGGGAGCGGGAAAGCTGGATCGGTTCAGGGCGGTATTCCACCGTTTCGAAACCGGAGCCGTGCGAGACTGGGGCTTCGTTTAGTTTCCTCATGAGCATGCCCTCGCCGAACAGGTTGGCGCAGCGCTGTGTCGTCCTTGCGATGGCTTCGCTCGAGAAGCCTGCTAGAGCAGCCGCGCCCAGCACGTCACTCCAGTCTCGAAGGCCCCATCTAGCGAGTTTCCCATTGGGGCTCTTGCCGCCATCCTTATCGCCGTTTTCCGTCTCCAAGCTCTCAGAGGCCTCTCGCTTGAGAGACAAAGAACGCTCCCGCTCGATGGTTTCGTCGCCCTCGCGGATCCACTCATCGAACGCGGCGTCCTGGTCCTTGGGCGTTGTGGGGAGTCTTCGGTGAGACTCGCGAGCGATGCGGAGCAGCATTTCCTCGTGCGATTCGTCTTCGCGAGGGAGGTGGACCTTGCGTGGACGGCCGCGTCTCGAAGGCGTTGTCACAGGATTCACATCGGGCGAGGTTGTATGGGGTGCTCCCTGTGTTTCTGTTCGGGGTCTCCCGCGAGGTCGTTTCTGGCTGCTTTGACTGTCTGACTCATCCTCAGCGGAGGAATCGGAAAGATAGCTGAGACTTGTAACGCGTGAGCTATGCAAGATGGACAGAGTGGTGTCTAGCTGGGTTAGGATGTGCCGAACAGATGGCCGGAGCAACTCGTAGGAGAAATCGTCGTTGGCTGACACCACTGGCTCGTACGTCTTGGGCCCTAATCGCCTGCGTCGTGTAGCCGGCGGCGTCCCACTCATGCCAGGCGCCACCCTGTCTTCGTCCTCATCTTCCGTCTCCGGCTTGGCGGATGCCTCCCGAGACGACGGACCGGGAGAATCACTACCGCCCTCGCCTGGCGTAGCCACAGACTCGATAGACGCCCGCGGCGCCATCTTGCTTTTCCTACGACGGAAGCGTCGCTTGGCGGTCTGTAGGATGGTCGCGGATAGCTCCTCCTCTAGCTCGGTGCTGGGTAGGGGCAGTTCCGGCCTGCGGAACGTAAACCGCTCGTCTTCATCGTGCTGGCTGTTGATGAGGCGGTCATTGTGCACTTGTTTATGCTTCAGCGGCCACGCCGTCCAAGCCTTTGGCGGTGCCCAGACCACCTGCTGGCCGTCGTCCTGGAGAGGCTGTTAGCACGATGACTACATCGTCCCGGGTGAATGGCAGCTATGGGTAGCGGAAACGCAAAAACTCACCGTCTGAACCATCAAATCAGCCGCCGTCGCCGCATCTCGGCCTCGCCGCTTGAGCGCAAACGTGTTGTAGAGGTGCACTGCCAGATCTCGATCTTGCAGCTGCTTCATCGAGCGCCAGACCAGCCGATCCTCTTCGGTGATTGTGCGCCATGAGGATTTGGCGCCCGTCCAGCGGTTCGGCCGGTGCTGGTGGAGGTCTTCCGAGGCGATGGATGCGATCTCATCACTGTCCAGCTCCCAGTTTGTTGAGCTAGGCTCCATGTCGTGCAACCAGACCCGAGCAAATACTGACAAATACCAATGGTTATGCCGTAATCATTGTGTCATTCCATCGTGCATTGTGACTTCTTCCGCAATATTTCGTGTGGTTGGAGATGGAGGTTTCTGTTTGCTGAGGTTGAATTTAGGAGGCATAGAGTCGGGACGAAAAAAATCCGATTCGGCATATTTTCAACACACTTTGTTTACATCATCCGCCATTAACAGAATAATTTCACAGAGGCACAGCACTACTCGGAAAAAGCTCGTTCCATCGCATGTAAATTGAATCTATAGGAATGGTATAAAACAGCCCTTTTTTACGCCTTCGCCTTGCCCTTGCCCTTCGCGTTTTCCTTTTCGAACCTTCTCCGCTTGGCGCGCAGCTTTTGGTCCTCAGCGCTCTTCTTGGTATTAGTGTAAACCATCTGCTCATACAGCTTCCGCTTCTTCTTGCTCAGCATGCCCTTGGCGCGATCCACATCCTCGGCCTCATCTCGCGCCTTCTTGGATAGCGCCTTGCGGGCCTCCTCCTTTGCCTTGGCCTTGGAGCTGAGCGCCTTGGATTTCACGGACGCACCAGTCAACTCGGCTTCAAGCTCCTCCTGTCGCTGCTCGGCGTTCTCCTCGTCATCGTCGTCTCCCTCTTCCTCGTCCTCGGAAAAGCTTGCGAAGTCGTCACCCTTGACGTCTTCGTCATCCTCGCCACCCTCAGAATCATCCACATCCATACCCTCGACGGTGTCGTCGATGTCCTTGACGCCGCCCTCGTCGTCGCTCTGGGCCTCAAGAGCCTCATCCTCAGGCTCCTGGGCCTCCAGAGAAATGGTAGGGTCGTAAGCACCCTGTACCTGCTTGACAAAGGGACTCAAATGGGGAGGGAGGGAAGCACCAGGGGCGTAGAGGTGAGCCTCCTTCAACTCGCCGTCGTTGATGCTATCCCAAATCCACTGAGGCTGGATGTATGTTCGCCCAGGGACCCGCATGTTGGTAGCCAGCTTCTGCGCGGTCTGGTTATCCTCGCCCTCTTCACCTTCCTCTGTGACAATCTGGATCGGAGGACGATCGACGATGTGGTGAGTAATAGTAGGGTCAAGTTCGTTGGTGGTGAAAGCACCATCACCGAGAACGGCATCCCAACCAACGCGCTTGCAGCCGAAAGCCTTGAGGAGGAACTCAAGGGGCTGTCGGGGGGTCTCGCGAGATAGATAGAAGGTGAAGTTGGAGAACAGGGAGCCAGGGGTGTTTCCAGCGGTTGATGGCTGCGGTAGCACATCGCCACCGGGGGCCGCAGGCTCAAACTTATCAATCGCCTCTGCATCTTGCGCATCGCCCTCCACCTGATCCTCGGGCACTGATGTCGACTCGTCTTCAGCATCACTGGACTTGAGCTTCTTCAAAACTTTGTCGACGGCAGCCTGGACTTTGGGGTCGGGCTTGTGGGTGGCATCCTCCAACTTCTTCTGCTCCTCAGCACCCTCAGCACCGATAAGGGTCTTGCCCTCCAGGGTGAAGGCGCCAAGCTCGGCAGCGAGCTCATCCTTAGCGGAGTCGAATTTAGGGGGATACTTGAGACCAAGCGTGGTGTATAATCGGAAGTTGACAAAGCCCAGCAGGGTCATGTAAAACTCGATAAAGGTGCCCATGATCCGGAAGTCGACATCGCCAACAACTCGCTGGTTGAAACGGTACGGCACCAGCCAGAGAACATCCTCGCCCTGAATGTTGGCCTGGTAGTAGATACCCTTGATAGACAGAAAAGATTTGGTAACACTCTTGGACACGATCAGGTAGTGCTGGAACTCAAGACAGAGTCGCTCACAGCGCGCAATCATCTTGGCCGGAACCATTGACGTTGAGGGCAGGTTCGCGAACAGAAACAACATGGACAGGCAGTCGTCTAGGTCGCGGAGGGAGTCGACAAAGGTCGGGTATCGCTCCCGGATGACATGGTCGAGGGTGTATCGGGGCTTGCCAGTCTTCTCAGGTCGCGCAGCGTTGCCCTCAAGGCGGGCGGCGTCAGTGACATCGCCGCGACCGAGCGCACGGGAGATCTTTTTCTCGAGGACCTTCTGGTCGCGGAACTTCTGCAGCAGGGGCTCGTGGAGGAGGTACTGGATATCCTTGGTGAAGTAGAAGGTGGTGGAGGCGGTCGAAGACTTGGACACCTTCTTCTTGCTCCGGGGCTCGCGAGGGTAGATTCCCTTCCAGATGCACAGCTTGCGGAAGTCGGGCAGGCTGATCTGGAGTTTCCGAATGGCCTGGTTTCGCGTGACATAGTTCTTGGCCGCGCCGGCCTGGCCCTTCTTCTTTATCCGAGGCATTGTTGCGGTTGATGGCTTTTGGTGTTTGGTCTGCTGTGTTTCGCAGTGACTTTCGCAGTGAAGCGGCGGGGCACTTTTCCCGTCTCTTGTTCAACTTTTTTTTCCAGCTTGAATTTTTAATGCCACGCCGCACCGCCTTGCAGTTTTGCGAAGGGGGCTTAGCGTGCCCAGCCACCCCTCCAATTGGCCCGCAGGTACCTCACCGCCCTGGCACTGGCCACCAAGGCAAATGGAACTACAGTGGCTGTCTAGCGGAGGTCCAGCACCATCACAGGCGCCTACAAGGCCTCTACAGCGCGTCGACAGCCTCCTTACAGGACTCGGCCGAACAGGCTCCAGTGGCTACGGTACCTGAAGGCTACCTGGGCTCCACCCTCGGACCTCCATCCATTGCTGCGCCAAGCTTGAAGCCGCCAAGTGGCCACGGGGTACTTCGTTAGTAAGGTCAGTCAGGGTGCCCTCAACTCCACGTTTCTCGACCGCGAACCTGCGACCCGCGACTTGTGACTTGCGACTGGCTCCCCGTTAGTCCCCAAGCATGCCATGTCCAGCACCATGACCTTGCGAGGCAAAGCCAGCGTCTACGCCGGCGCTGCCCTGCTGCGACTCATTCTTTTCCTCGCCTTCCCTGGTCTCCCTGACCTTCTCACCGGCCGCGTCGAGATCTCGACCCCCGTCACCAGCTTCAAGCGATGTAAGCTCCTTCTCCTCCTCCTCCGCCGTCTCCCCCGCACCTCCAGCGACGAGACGAGACAAGATAGCGCTGGATGTGCTGAGTCTAATGCTCGGTCATAGTACAAGAGGGATTGTTCCTATACATCAACAATGTGTCACCCTACGATGGCGGCGTCTACCACCAAGCCCCGCTGCTGCTCCCCCTGTTCTCGCTCCTCCCCGACGTGAAGGCTTGGCCCATCTTCACCCACCTTCTCTACATCGTGGTCGACCTCCTCAGCGCCGATGCCCTGTACAAGATTGCCAATTCCGGTGAGGCCGGCAGCTCGAAGCTGTTCACGTCTCCCCGCCGGGCCAAGAAGTGGTCCGGAGTTGCGGTTGCTGCGGCGTAAGGAATCCTCGGCTCGAAACTCGACAGACAACGACGCTGATGTTCTATTAGTTTCCTGTTCAACCCATACACCGTCTCGACGTGTATAGGGCGCTCGACTGGTGTATTCACCACTTGTGCTATCCTCCACGCCATTTCTAAGGCTATCCAGGGCTCACCATTCAACACCATGGTCGCGCTGTCCTTCGCCTCTTACCTCTCAATGTATCCCATCCTTCTTCTCCCGCCGCTGCTCCTCCTGGCCTACGATCGCCAGCCTGAGAAGCGCAGGATTGCTTCTCTGCCCCAATTCGCCGGAGTGAACGTCCTGATGGTTGTTGGGTGTGTTGGTGTTCTGCTATGCATGTCCTATGTGCTCGCCGGCAACTCGTGGGAGTTCCTTGCTCGCACGTATGGCATCCAGTTCACCCTGTCAGATTTGACCCCCAACATCGGTCTGTGGTGGTACTTCTTCATCGAAATGTTCGACTCGTTCCGAGCTTTCTTCCTCGGCGTGTTCTGGCTTCACCTCGCCGCGTATCCCGCTGCGTTGTGCTTCCGCCTGCGGCCACAGCCCCTGGCCGTCCTGACCATCATCATGGGCACCTTCTCCATCTTCAAGCCCTACCCATCTCTCGCCGACGCCAGCCTCTTCCTAGCCATGATTCCCCTGTTCCAACACGTCTTCCCCCTCATGCGCTACTCCTTCGTCACATCGTCGACCCTCCTATACGCCACATTCCTAGGCCCGGCCTTCTACCATCTTTGGATCTACGCTGGCAGCGGTAACGCCAACTTCTTCTACGCCATCACTTTAGTGTGGAGTTTAGGGCAGAGCCTGCTAGTTTCAGACTTAACCTTTGCGATTCTAAGAGACGAGTGGGAGATTGATCGTCCGGAAATGGTCGGAAAGGAGATCCGGCAGATCTAGATCAGTCTTTTTAAAGAGGTGGAGGGATCATAGAGGAGGAACTGATATAAAAAGTAGATGTCACACACATGGATGCGTACAGCTGAACGGATATAAAGAGAGTAAAAAGCATTCATCAAGAGTGTATTCATTGCGCGTGGGTGTCGTGATTTTCTCATCCGGAAAAGATACATATGATAATACAGAATTGAGAGCAATCCTACTCAATCAACATCCGTGTCGGTCTCGACAAATCGGTGTTGACTCGAGGGCAGATCCTGCGCTTGCCTGGGAACCTCATAGCCTCCCAGCGCATTACCAAGCATCGAGCCAAGTTCACCAAACTGGCTCAGCTTAGAGCGGTTTCGCTCCATCCGCCAGACTTGTGTCCGGGCTCCAAAAGGTTGTATCGCCTTGTAGAGGTGTAGTCCATAACCCACTGCGGCGCCCGTGACCATCAGGCTGATAGCTAGCATCAATGATCTCCCATCGACGCCTGTGACACCCTCTTCCGCTCGCCACCTCTTCTCCGTGGCGTACTGCTCGCCGACACTGGGGACGTTGAGGAGGATAGAGTCGAAGGTACGGGCACTCATGCGCAGGGCCGAAGCATGCTGTGGTTTCACCCAAGGAAGACTGCCGGGTCCTTTGAGTGACCTCAACGTCATGTCGTCCACGAACTTGGATAACCGGGGTGCCTTGTTGTCTATCCAATCTTTCAGGAAAGACCGCGGCACAGGAGCATCACGCATGAGAGCCAGATACCCGAACGCCAGGCAATCCAACGATGTTGGCGTTTCGGTGTTGAAAAAGCCAAATGACTTTTCATCGCCAGAGCTCTTCAGGAAGTCGTCCAGCACAGACAGGCAATCCTCAGTCTGAGCGTACAGTCTGATAGCCACAGCCTGTTCTGGAGTCATCTCCTCGTGGACGGTCTTCTTCGTCCGCGCAGGAAGATGCCGGCGGAACGTCTCGGGCAGGGCATCCCTCCCCGCGGACAGGTGCAAGCCCCCGTTGGGATCGAAGTCGCTGTCCAGCTCGGCAAAGCCGAGATGCTCGACGCGCTTGACGGCCTCTGCCCGGATGAGCGGCGGGACGGTCCAAGTCAACGGGAACGGCAGCAGCTCACTAAACGCCGGCCGGGTCGCGGCCGACCAGTTCGCGGCCGACACATAGAGAGAGAGGTCCAGCAACGGAGCAGCGTGGGCGGACAGAAACGACGCATAAGCGACGCGGTCGGCGTGCTGGATGGGAGTCAAAGGGGCATCCAGCCCGGCGCAAAGGGAGCTGGCAACAAGGTAATCAACTATGGGCCAGTAGCCGCTTGTCCAGGCGCCGTCATGACACAATGCGGGGAGAGAATCTGGGGGTGGTCAGCCGAACAAGGTTGACATAGGGCGGTGGAGATGTCGTCCTACTCGATGGGCTGACGGACGGATCGTTGCTGGGCACCAGGCGCCAGGCGGCGGCGGGGAGGCTGCTGTGCAAGTATGTGACGAGGGCGAGGCACTCCGGGTCGATGGACGGAAGGCCAAACGCCGAACCCCAGACATGAAGCTGAAGCATGGTTTCGGGGATGCGATCAGGCGATCAACAGTCGCAAGAGCGCAGGATTGCAAGGCACCCACACCAGCACCGGCCAAGGCCTGCGTCGCAAATCGCTTCACCGTGCGTAGTCGGCAGGGTCACGTAAGCGCGCCGGCGGTCCTCTATCGATGTCGCTGGTGCAGATTGCAGATGCGGCAAGCTTTCGAGGTTTGGTCGCAAAGTCGAATCCTGGATAACCGTCTCCGAGCCGTAAGTTCACTAGCCGCATCCCAGCCTTGCGCCGCAGCCCGCGACAGGCCAGCAACCAGTGGTGGGGGAGCGGAGCGGCGGCCGGGCTCAAGCCACAGCGCGCCGGCACGTGACGCCCGGCCGAGCTTGCGAAAACCTACGCCCCAGACGGCCGGGAGGCCTTGGCGCAACCGCTTACAAGCGAGTGAGTGGGTGGTGGTGGTGGTGTCGACACTCGACAACGGACGAGAACGCGCAGGCCAAAAGGGACGGGTGCGTGTTGATGACGGCCATTCACCATTGCCCGTCTCCAGTAGCCACACCCTCTTTGTTTCCCCGGTATCCGCTGTGGCGACTATTTCCCCTGAACCTGACCGCTGGGATGCGATGCGATGGGAACGTGGTGCGTGGATGGGAGCGGCGTGGGAAACATGGCCTGCTTGAAAATGCTACCACACGCAACCCATCTTTGGACCTGATTTACAGAACAAGCAGCCCACGTGCGGTACCTTTTCAGGCACCCGCAGTGACAGAAAATTTTAAGAAGAGGCACGGACGGGAGGCAAAAGGGGAGGAAGAACAGGCGTTCGTCAGTTTCGCTTCCCGTGGCGCTTTTGGCCAACGTTTTCGCCACGCTGCAATCAAACCATGTCCCGAAATTGCCAAGATAGACATTCTTTGCAAGTTTGCGACCGGTGACCGCTTGTTTCATCATCTCATCAAGGCCAAAGATGCTCCACGCACGACCTGGTTTCGACCGTGTGAATAGGCTTTTCTTTTCCCTTTTCATCCCCCCGCAAGCAGACCAAGGCCAATAGCCGAGCGATCCTCGACACCGGACAAGCGAGGGCTCCCTCATCACCGCCCATGATGAGCGCAGGAACTTCCCGAAACTCGTTCGGGCCGAGCCCGGACATAACGGCTTCACCAAGCACCATAGCTTGCGCAGTACCTGCAACTTGGCCCGGCTCCCAAGGTTCAGAATGATCACCGGCCTAGGCGGGCGCAAGCGTCGACGGTGGTGAGGATGATGACGACGAGCAGGTCTAAGCCGTCCCAGCCGTCCCGCAACCCCTGGAAAAGCTGCCGCAGGGGAACATGAGTTTCACACTTGGAATTGTGTCAGCTGTTGGATCGCCGCTGCACTCGGTAACACCAGCGGCACGACGCTGCAAAAGGGTATTCAGCTTGACTAGCCCGGCCTTGTAAGACTAGGTTCCAATGGGGTGAGATAGAGCCAAAGTCAGATAGGAGACGCAGAGTGGGATGCAAGGAAGTAGCGACATGCAAGGATGTCGGTGATCACGAGGCACGATCTGGGCAGGGTTGGTCATTGGCAATCGGAACACTGGCAAAATAGTTGGAAGTTGGTGTGTGACCATGATGAATCAATAATTGTTCGCGTAAAGTAATGTGGTATCTTTGTCCTTATCCGTCGTCTGCACTGATTGTTCAGTGGACGTATCATCCAACTCTCGTGCTTGCGGTGAAATACCCCATTCCAATAATTCTATGTACCCAGCCCGACGTATTCATCATAATATCCACCGTCATCCCCAGTAGAGTGCGTGGTGGAATGTGTCAAGCGCCGTGACAATGCTTCTCTATTAATACAGTTCCCAAAAAACCCAGGGAACGATGAGATACCCTCCCAAAAGATAGTGCGTGCCGAGAAGAAGAAGAAATGAGAGAAACCAGTGGGATTAAATGTTGTAGTGGTACAGTGGCGAAAGCCTATGCGCTTCGAGGAAGCCATCAAGAAGTGAAGTGGTGAAGTCCAGTCGGGCCAGCCAAGGACGGTGGTGTGTGGTTGTCGAGACCCGTTATGCGGCCGTGCTTGGCGATATCAGTATGGAAATGCTTCCAGACGTTGCGCAAATCCGGTGAAACAGGGGTGGTTGATTCGACGGAGGCGATGAGGTGTTGGGAGTCTCGCGAGCTTGCAGCCGGGTGATGACTGAGGCATAGGCACCTCACCAGGCCAGAAGTGCGTTTAGGTGCAGGATGGGGTTGCGCGGGCTTCGCATGTGCATATGCGCACGCGCGCCATTATGAACAAGGCGATGGTGTCGACCCGAGCGAACCTAGTCTTGTGTAACTAGCGAGGCTGCGGAGATGCAGCCGATCCAAGTAAAGGAGGAGGTAAGAGGTTGTAGCCGATGTCCCAAAGAGGCGGTCCAAGTCGAGGCGTGGTAAATAAAGGTATTCAGAGGTCGTGGTGATTGTCGATGACCCGTTTAGCCACGCTTGGGCAGAGGGGGGAGAGGTCGGCTGGGAGGAGGCCCAGGGCAGGGAGGGAGTTGCGAGGGTCGCTGAGCAGGCATGTTGGCTGTTGTTGGTGTTTCCGGTACAGCTGATTGTGTTTGTTTGATGGCAAGGAACTGAGGACTGGAAGCTCAGTTCTTGGTGGTGAAATTGTTTGTGGTGGGTGTGTTGGTTGCTGGTAGTAGTGTCGAGTTGTTGTTGCAGACAGGAGACTTGAAGTCAGATGTAAGTGTGCAAGATGTGTGAGTGAGTTTGAGTCAAGAGTGAAGAGTCTGAATGTTCAGGTGATACTGAGGCGATGATGGGAGAAATCTTTCAAGCATTCGTGGGGAAGAGGGAGGTCGCAGCCCTTATGTATTCTCTGACCGTCTGGTGTTTGCTCGCCCTAGAGAAAGGCAATCTGAAGTGAAGCAGCCCAGGGCGCGCAGGGCAGGGCACTGAGTCGACAGGGGGTAGGGGGCGTGGGAGCGAGAGGGTGTGCGTGGGGCGTGAAGGCGTGCGATAGGGAAAAGGCGGGCACTCAAAGGACCGGTGGGCGTGGGCATGGGCGTGCGTGGGACTCTCGGGCTTGGGTTGGCGACGACGCAGCGACCAGGCTTGTACGAGGTACATACGTCAGTGTGAGGTACACCGTCTCGAAGTACCTGGGGCAGGTGCCCCGCCGCTGCTGGGGGCCGTGCCGGACTCGCAGGTACCTCCGGTGTGCCTCGTAGCCTCGTACCCGGCCGAACAGCGCCGGCTGGGCGGGCTTTTGGGGGGGGGGGATTAGGAGGGGGGCATGGGCATTTCTCAGACGGTGACGCACCGTGGGCCTCGACCACCGCAACAAAAGGGAAATTGAAACAGGCGTCAGCGCGCATGGGCACCCCTGGAACTACATAGCACGGCTTGTGCTGAGCGCGCTGAGAAAGAAAGAACGAAATGAGCGATGCGCGGGACGGGAGGGAAGTACGAGGTACGAAGTCACTTCCCTCTCGAGCCCAGCGTGCGACCCATTCCGCTCAGTGCCAGATTCGGCGGTGGCTGCTTTTGCTGGCTTGCTCCATGGGTCGGGTTGCTTTGGACCGGGCGCTGTTGAGAGTGCTCGCTTGATCGTCAGAGGGACGTGGCCCAGCCGGCAGCAGGTTGACGCTTGCGCCGCACTGTCGCTGCACCGCGCATCAGTTGCTGGGGGATAGGAGACTGCCTAGCCGATGCGATGCCGTGCGATGTGATGCGATGCGATGCGTGCGTTCATCTTCTCAGCCTGACTGTGTAAGAGGCGTGCCGGCAGGGCTGTGACGACGACCGGATGCAATCCACCCGTCATGATACATGTCTGCTGCCCACTGTACTATACAGTGCAAGTACAGTGGATGCATCCATCCATTGATGCATCCATCCATACCATCTACACCACAATCTTCTGCGAGGCTGCCTAGGCGCAGGCAGTAGCAGCAGCAAAGCAGCAGCAGCAAGCAGCCCAAGCAGCATCATTCTGCAGCGAAAGCGCAGAAACGTCCCGCGCCGGCGGCGGACACCGCCCCTCCCCCCGTGGACCTCCGACAATATCCCGTCAATCTCGATCCCCATTCCAGCCGGCCCGCCCAACAGCCGTTGACTTCAGTCGAGCAAAACTCTCGGCCAGCCATGTCCGAAGGCCCAAAAAACAAAGAGGCCAGGCGGCCGACAGCAACCAGCGAAGGAGGAGGGCCCAGCGGTCCATCCAGGACTTCAGGGCCTTCAGGGCTCGAGGGCTCGCTTCAGGGCCACCCCGGGAGTTCCACCGCGCCTTGGAACGCATGGAAGCTCTGTAGAAGGCCACTTAGCGCCAAGTTTCCCTCCCGAGTCCCAGCCGATGCAAATCCCATCGCCGGCGACCGTCGCGGTCAGTGGGAGATGAGTGGGGTCTCCGAGAATTGGCTGGGGAGGCTAGGCGCTGGTAGTTGAATGACGTCCAATTTCGCAGATGATGACCTGTCATTCCCTGTCAAGCCAGGGGGTCCTGGAAGGGGGTGTGTGCCAGCCCGTGCCAGCGCGCGCCCCTCCCTTCCAGTGAACGGATGGAGACGATTTGGAGAGGACTGAGAATCGAGCACTGAGACGAGCCAAAACAGGGAGCCGAGCAAAAAATAACGAAATGGGCGCCGCAGAGCTGAGGCCAGGGGGGGGAGCGCTGAACGCCGTCCACCCCGTCGCACAAGGCGAACTGCAATATGGCCGCCCGGAGGGTCAGCTGCTGCTCAACGATTGCTTTCTCCCCTCCCCCCCCCCGGACTGAAGGGATCCGTCCAGAGGCATGCGGGTGTGGATGGGCGTACGCACGAACTGCTGACCGCCCAAACAAGCAATTTTAGCTGCCACGATGTGTGTCTTGGGAGTTGGGGCTTGCTCTCAAGAAGCGGTCATGTAAGACGGGCCCAGACCTAACACGCAATGCATACTAGACAAGTAGCACATGTAGTTGCAGCATCACCATCTCCCAATTGCGGGGTCATCCCGTCCATATTCGTTCATCCACCAGGCCGTGTGATGGGCACCGCTGCCTTTGTCGGACGAGGGATCGGTGAGCGTGCATCTCTGGGCATCGTCCCCCATCACCACGAAACAAATCCTTCGTCGTATCAGATCGGACACACGTCGCGTGTCCAACGACACATCTACATCCGGATTGGACTACCGGTACGAATACCGGAAATACGAATACATAGACTCCAAACATGCCAAACCTACGTACGACGTGGTGTCCGTTTCAGGGCGCCATCTCGTTGTAAGTTGGTGGCCGTCGTCCGCCACGCGTGATGCGTCGGCCGATGGCGCAGGCTTCACTCCGCCCGCATTCCTCGCAGGGAGGATTTCTCAACGGTTCTCCGCCCAGGCTTGAGCTTTGTATACAACCACCATGGCGAAAAGGCTTGGCTTCCAAACCCTAAACCACCCAACTCGGCCGTCACAGCGACTCGAGGAGAGGCATTTCGGCCGGGCTTCGCCGTCGAGCGGGGGGCCGGCCTTGGCAACCAGACAAAGACGCCTCCGGTATTGGCGAACCTCGTCCGGCAGAGGCGTCATGATTTCGTGTGCCGGAAGCAAACAGCGAGAGTTTTCTCTCTCTCTCTCGCTGGATGAACGAACTACCAGTCTTACTTACACTGCTATCCTGGTTATCCCATCCCATAGCCCATAGCCACCACCGTCTTATTGAACAAGGGCTACCTATTCCAGCGACGGAAATAGAAGCGCAGGCATGGCATTGCCCCGTCCCTCAAGCGACAAGGACCTTGCACGCTTGCCGTTCAGCATACGTAGTACGCATACGGTACCCGGCCGATTTTGTTCCCAGCAGCACTGACTGTGCCGCCGCCTCTTTTTGTGCTCAAGCCTGCCTCCATCGTGGTCACTCTGGCATCGTGCTCCCCTTACACACACCACCAACGGCACTGTGCGGCGCCCGTGTTTGCTGCAGCCTTATTCCTGCGCGTGCACCCACTCCCAGGTTTTGGGGATGAGCCGCCCACGGCCTGCAACGCCCTGTGAGTGGCCCATTCAGTGTTCGGTGTGCTCGTTCGTCGTCTGGATCGGCATCCCTGCCTGCCAGTGACCGCGAGCCCTGCAGGCATTTTAGCAAGTCCTTTTTTTTTTTTTGAACCCAGACCTCGACACTCCGCAACTCATCACAAACCTCGGCCGGGGTCAGCTGTGGGTTCGGTCACGATGACTCACACGCCAACGCTTTGGGGTGCAGGAACCTTTTTTTCTCTCTTCCTTCTTCTTGTTGTTCTTCTATCCACAACCCACAGCGATGCCCGACCCGGCCGGCCGGACGGCGACGTTGCATTCTCCAACTCACCCGTCTCCAGCCCTAGACGCCGGGAGGCTCGGCGGTGAAGAAAGTCTAGAAGATGGAAAAGTGCAAACCCCCCCACACCCGGGCCGCCATGGTCGACTACACCGCGTTTATCAGTCATACGTAGTAATTAAAGTGCGGAGTGCAAAAATCTGCGAGTACGCCAGCGTGGGCCTTGAGCTGTAAGTGGTTTTTGGTGTTGCTGCTGTTGGTGTTGGTGCCGGTGCCGTTATGGGTATTTTCCTCTTCTTCTTCTTCTTCTTCTTCACACACTCCCCCTCCCCTTCACCGCGTCTCGTCTCGGAAAGCGGTGACGATGAAAGAGGATCTGGATCCAAAGGCCCCGCTGCCCAGAAGACGATGGCGAAATGCAATGAAGTCATAGGGGTCTTTGTCTCCATCCGTCCATCGTGACCACAAGAAGTGTTTGCTGTCGCTTAATTAGGATGTGCTGATCAAATCTCCCCCAGAATAATTATGGGAGGATGATTTGTGCGAGGGCAGTCCCTGCAAATCTTTGGTTTCCTCGTAACGACACACCCAGAAACCTGGGTCCCGCGCAGTCCTCAGTGCCCAATGCCCAATGCCCTAAACTGCAACAGCACAATGGCACTAGATTAGTGAAAGGGCAGCGTGGCACCGAAAAGCCCCATCCCGTCCGTTGGCGTGGAAATGTCTTCTTCTCGCATCTCGCGCGAAGCATCATGGATCATTCACCCCCCTGGCGCCATCGTCGAATGGGTGACTCTTTAATTAGAGACTGAGGCGTCAGCGCCCTCCAGGACCAGCCGTGCACGCATGCTCCGGCATCCAGGGTGTACTTTGAGAGGCTGGTTGGTGGCTGACAGCTTTCTCAACGAACACCGTTGCACCCACCTTCCCACTCCCCCGGGTCGGCTCCAGCTTTTTTGGCTTTGGAGGCAGCCCGTTGGGACGTTGTGTGGCCAAGTGTCTTACATTGTTATTGTTGTCTCTGGCTGATTGCGGGGGAGCAGTAACCGAAACATACAGTGTCCGTGTCAGTGTCCGTGTCCGTGTCAGATCATGGACCTCCTCTACCAGACCGAGTACGGAGTACCAATGTACCCCAGACGCCACTGCTCAGTGTACCATTCGTTCAGTTGTTGCAGCATCGTTGGCTCGGTGTATGAATACTGCTGCTTCCAGCGCACGGCGTGATCTGTCTCACCAATCTTCAGTTCCATTGCTGAATTGCTTTACCCCTCTGGCCAACTTTAGACAAGTCACAATATTACGGCTTTCGGATGTGAGTGATTCATCATACCAACGGCATTGCCTCATCAAAGCCCGCCATCGTGTTGTACACAATGCCACTTCATCAGAATCATGCTCTCGGTGAGCCGACCGCCACTTACACGGCGCAGCTCGGGGCTTGAGCTCCGCCGCAAAGACCATCCCATCGGCTTGCGTTCATGTGCCGAGAGAAGCACCAAGACCCTCGCCGAAGCTTCCATTTCCCGTTCCTTGGATGTTCCATTTCCTTAAACCCCAGCCTCCGAAGCTCCGGCCCTCCAGGGAAGATCCACGATGGCCGTCGTGGCTGGCTGGCCTTATTGCCGTCCCCTATTGAAGGGGCGTGTGGGTGTGTGTGTGTGTGTGCGTGTCTCCTTTGACTCTCGTATTTTCGCGTCCGGCTACCCAGTTTGGACTGGTATTTTCTTTTTCTTTCATTACCTCCCGGAAGAGACTACGGAGAACGAGGGGCCGTGTGTCGGAGATGTGCAGCCGCCTCTGCATGATTGAATTCACCGTGCGACAGACACCCGCGCCCTCCCTTTGTTGTGCGTCTGTTGGGAGATTAATTCACAAAGCCCTGCATAACCGATTTCAATTTCTGCTCACCCCAGCCTTCAGCCTCCAGCCAGCCAGCTAGCCAGCCAGCCACCTACATTCAGCCTCCTGCGTCCTGCCTCCTTTCCGGCCCCCACAAGCTTGCACAAACAAGCCAACTCCATCTTCTGCGCGTGCCCCTGACTACTGCGCGAACGGGTGGTGGCGACACTCCAAGCTAGCGGGCACCAGGGGTCAACGGCTCTTAGGGTGCTTTGGTCTACCACTACGTATTATTTCGGTCGTTTTCTTCCTTTGTCTTGATGCGCCTTACTACGTACGGCCATGGGGATCTGCCAGACTAGCAGGATTTTTCCTTCCTTCTTCATCCCTTCCCTCGTTAATCTAGGGTCAGATTGAGCATCCCTCTACGGACCAGACCCGCCAGGCTGGGACGACGCTTCACCGACTCGAGGGCGTACGATCAGAAGGTGGCAAAGGCTGAGGAATACGTCGACGGGTAGGTTTAGCTTGCTATCCCGTTTGAGGATGCTCCGTCCCAGACCGCAACTGTCTCGTGAGATGAGACCTCATTTGAGGTTGGTTTGGAAGAAAGAAGACGAAAAGAGAAGAGGTGCATCGTCGCCGTTGTCGGCCACTGCGCCCTACTACGGAGTAGAAACACAACACCAAGGGCCCGAGAACCCCTGGTCGACAGCGCTCCTGACGTGACCACACCACGACTGCTGACATCTGGAACCTCATTTGTCACCATGGCTAATGTCGCAAATGTGTCTGGCTGGCAGGTGACTTGTTGATTGGAAATGCGTCTTTTCGACTTCCACTGCGCGCCTTTTTTTGCCTCGCCCCCTTGTCTGCGCAGCGATGCCTGTGGCGATCAATCAGCTGCAATACCCATGGAATAATACCACGTCTTGGCCACGCCCAGTACCTTTGAGACGAAGGGTCATCTGATATTTCCGAGGTCCTGACGCCGCATCGCGACCCTCCTCTTCACAAACATCCACCGCTCTCGGCAGTTCGCTCCGGCTGGAGGGTGTGTCGCCGTTCCGCTGCGCTGGTACCCCTACCCTCCCGACGGCAAAGGGCGACCGACCCCTAACATTACGGCTTAGCTCGTCGTATTTCGCAGAGATCACGAAGCAGCCCGTCTCAAGCGTGTTTGGGGTTGGGCGAAGGGGGTGCCGGGTCACGGGGACGCCGTAGCCAGGATGGATTGCCAATTAACTTGGGTGGACTCCCTACGTAGTACTACGACTTACTATCCGTCCGAACACACACGACTGACGGCTTCTCCAGACGGACAAGTGGGCCGCAACTCCGAGCCATTGGACGCGCCAGCGCCAACGCCAGGAACAGGCGGGTCCTCGAATACGCTTGGGACGGAATTAGACTCGAGCTGCTGAGATTGAGCTGCGCGAGGAGGCTGGAGAAGCCGCCAAATGGTCGGTGTGTTCTGCACGCCATCGCCATCGCCATCGAAGACCAGACGACGATGCGATGCTGGGGCCGTGCCAGCCAGACCCGACGATCATGACCAGACTCCTGGTTCATGCACAGCACAGTCGACCAGAATCCACCCTTCTCCTCGTAAAGGTGGCTGGCTGGCTGGCTGAGCTGAGTCTGTGTCTCTATCGCCCAGGCGTGGACAGCATCCGACTTACACGCTCATCAGCGGGCAGGATCTAGTGCGCTGCAATACAAGGTCGAATATTGCAGATTTGAATGTCATCGGTGCAGCACAACCCCAGCCTCTACGGACAATTGACTCCCGTCCCGAGTCCAGACAACAAAGACGACCCGCTGGACGTGGCTGGCGGCGGTGAACGGTGGGCCAGCGCGCCCCCAGTGCCATGTCTCACTCCCCCCTTCAGGCAAGCCAGCGTCTGGGACCGGCCTGAGACCTGCTTGCAACTATCGACCGGCTCCCATGCGGCTGCAGGAGGACGCAGCAGAGAACAGGAACAAGAGGGAAAGTAAACGAGACCAGGGCGCAAGGAGACCGTCGACGCAATCTGGACCTCAACCACAGCTTCTGATCCTCCAGTCGAGAGCCAGCCAGCCAACGCCGTCCACCAAGCGGACCAGCCACACCAGGGGTTTTGGGGGTGAGATCGGTGAGCGAGCAAGCCACGCAACCCCTTGGGGAACGACATCACCACGTGGAGAGCCAGGGGCCGCTTCGTTCCCCTGGAGAGCTGGAGCTGGAGAGGGTGTGGCGTGCTGGTGTTGATCCTCGGGTTTGCTCAGCTGCTGCCAGGTTCGACATGTAACATGTAACGTGTAACATGATCCTACAGCTCGGTTATACCGTCTGCGACAACGAGTCTTTTTCTTCCTTCTCCACGAATACACGGTCGCACGGAGGCACGGTCGATAACCACTCGATTGGGTTCATGGCCCGTGGCAGCTGTCATCCTGCCAGCCCACCGCCGCAATCTATCTGGCGTACGGAGTAGGCATCGTGACCTCGAGGGAGGTCCCTACTGTCCGAATGCGACGGGACTAAAGGTAATCAATCTACTTGAGCATGCCATTACCAAGTTAACCACGATACGAAGTCCAATCCCAGCTGGGACGCTACCTGTCTAGTACAGACAGCGCGACGGGACGATCCAATAGTTCAGCCTCTATCTGGAAATGACGGGCGGCCGTCGCTAATGTCCAACAACCCTGAGCTAGAAATGATGCCAGCCTAGTGTTGTGCACCCGAGTCTCACACGCCCAACAACATCCCAACCGATATTGATGCCCTTTTTTGATATTTTTATTTTCTTATTGGAAACCTCCGAGGCCCTGATCGCCAGATTGCCTGCCGTCCATCGCATCGCTGGCAGCCGGGCCCTGATTTTGACGGGCCGATGTAACCCCCAGCCGAACATGTCAAAGACACGACCAGGGGGGTTTGATGCGACGCCCCCCCTCAGGTGCAATGTCGCAGCGTGGAAATGAGGATTTCGTTCACTAATCAGAGTGGTTCGTCTGTCCGAAGCCTGGCAAGCATATCACTGTCATGCTTCATGACGATGCGGAGGATCGACAGACAGAGCCCGACCGCTGCCAATCAGTAAGTCGAAGGATTGACGCTTGAGCTGTCACAACCAAACACACCACCCAATCCAAGTGGTTTCGAAACATGCCTCAGCGGTCAGTGCCGCTTTGAAGCTGCATGCGCATCCAACCATCCTGCCAACATCGTTTGAATCAGGATTCGCGCGGTTGGCTCTGCTTCGAGAGTTCAAGTGGATGCTTCTCGCCCTTGGTGTCACCAGACCTTCTTCTGATATCCACAATCTCAGCCAAGATACTGGACAGAGGCTCGACAGGCATGGGGGCTTGTTGCAGGAATTGTATCATTTTTGGGGGGTTCGGGGGTGAGTTTCATGGAATGTGCGCATAGAGGAAAATTAATTCCGGTCCACGACTCCATTCACACCGTAATATCCATGTATCTACTCTGGAGCACACGGCAACTAGACCAATTACTGCGTACACTTCAAGTTCATCTTGCTTGCTGGGGCTGCAGAACTCGCTCCGTGTGCGCCCGTTTCAGAGTGGGTCGCCCTGGAGAAACACGAGAGCCACCAATTGATTCCATCCACCTCCAAGACATGGCCCTCCTGCTATGGAGGAATATCTATCAGTCCTGGTGTGCTGAAACATGTATCATGGTTGCCAAGCGAGCAGGCAAGATCCCTTATCAATTGCCTCGTATGCCTTAAGCTTATCCAGCATTCAACACTGGCTGGTTTTTCGACACTTGCGTGTAAGTCCCGGGTAGATCGCACCTTTATTCCAGCCAAACCCCCAACTACACAACGCAATAGGCCTCGCCAAACACTCTTACACAGCGAGTTCCACGTTTCCTGTCAATCTCCTTTTGTGACCTGTGACCGGCGGTCTGATACAAGTTTGTCTGAGACATTCCGGTGGCCCATTCATTCGTGCAGCGCCGTGTGGAGAGATCGACAGTAAATAGGACCAACACTGTTGGTGCCCAAAGTGTAGACATACCATACATCCTACTTGACTTGATCATTGCCGAAGCTCTGAGCCGGACATGAACAGTCGATGGAGCAATGACGTTTTCTTTCCACCTTATCGCTCATCTATGCAAGGGGGTTTCAACCCAACCACGTCGATCCGATCCCTACATCTGCCAAAGTGTGTGACGTTGCCGGGAAGCAGAGCTGATCATCACCACGACGCCCAACAAGAGTGGCCGAGGATGGTTTGATGGGTGGACGTCTTTCTCGCCCCGAATGGAGGTTCTCAGACCGATCTCTTGGCACATAGCCGACGAGATGACGATAACGGCGCCATCGGACTCGATGTTACCCCAGAATGAGATGAGAGAGGGGGGGGNGGGGGGGGGGGGGGGGGGGGGGGGGGATCATCATTAGAACACATGAAGCACGGCTGCAGTACGGAAACCTCCCACACAGCGATCATGGCACCACCAACGACAAGGATCACAGCCTCAACTGAGACTTTGATGGGCGCCCCCTGTCCGACGCTGTTCTAGGATAACAGGCTCCAGCGACCTGTGACCTGCACGTAGTATGCATCGTGCTCAAGTCTGATGCCGGAATGCTACAAACAGGTATCATGACAAGTGCCACCACGGCCTGCTATCAAACCCACACCCTGTGTCGGTGTAACGCTAGAGATAGGTCCCAACCAGGTTTCACTTGGAGATCAGCCGTGTGGCTTACTCCGCTTTCTCCTGCACAACGCCCGAAATGCTTTCTTTCTGGGGCCCGAGCAAGGACATACATGCATACAAACAGTAGTCTAGATCTGCTGACCTGTCTGCCTGTACGTGCTTCTTGCATCTTTGGCGTGCTGCGGGTAAACGCCAGGAAGCATACAGCGCACGCACCTGTGACTGCTTCGTACAGTAGCTGAGTCGACTATGCAGCTGGCACTGTGCGTTGCGAGGTCTGCGTACAGGATAGTTCCGCTGCAGCCTTATCTTGGGGTATCGGTGAGCGGATAAGTGAGCTGCAAGGCGCAAGCCATTCGCCGTGATGCGATAAGGCTGCCTGCTGGGGTCTTGCGGGCTGGGTGTGGCTGGGCGGGCGTCGGTCCAGCTCCTGCAAGCTTACGTACATGATAATATAGACCTACATACTAGCAGCAGTACTACTAGTAGGTACTCCTCAGTATACCTGCCTTCCTGCCGGGTTGGGTTGGGGTTGCGGTCCAAGTTACGTGCTGGGATGCTGGACGTTTGCGAATGAATCATGAGCCGTGATCGACCGCTGGGATGAGAAGTCAGAGCTGAGACGTAAGTCGGAGCCGAATCCAGTTTGCCTGCCGGATCTGGGGGCGGACTCGCTGGAGAATGCCCTGTCGAGTGATGCACGAATGTTGAAACCCCAGGGAGACTGGCAGAGAGGGGCTTTGATCCTTCGCGGTGGGGGGGAAGGGATTGCGATTTGATTGTGGATGATGCGATCGATGAATGGGGATGAGTGAGCTGGGGGCTGACGATGGATACTTAGGTACCTTGGTAGGTTGGTACAAAGCACATACGCAGTAGCTGACACGCTAGGACTGGGGTTAATAAGAAGATGCGCGTGTGTGTAGGCGTGATGACTGCTCCCTCCCACCGCCTCCGTCCTTATACCGACCGCCAGCTATGGCAGAACATCGACAACGTGCCCAAGCCGATGACCAGGAGTGGCGGCCATGGCGGGAGTGCCACGCATGTGCAGAGGGGTAGGATATCAGATGAGGGCGTGCGTGGTATGGTATGGTATGGCATGGCATGGTATGGTATGCTGTGCATGAGGCCGGCCTGGATCCCGATGGTGGCCTCATCAGAGTCACTTCGCCGGAGGGGAAGCTCGCTCGCTGGGTGCGAAGGTACATCGAGGCCATGTACCCGATTCCGAGCGACATCTGTCATGGGCATCATGGGACCTCGGGGTACACGCCCGTCAAGTTGCGGTCACAGCTGCGGTTGCACCGTACTTCGTACATTCTTCGCAGAATGCGGGATGATCATTCATGAACTCCAAACTCCAAACACCATGATCCTTGGCCGTGCGCCGCCGGCTGCGGGGTTGCGCTTCGATGCTAGCGCTCCCGAGGCGGTATCTGCGGGAATGCCAGTTAGCCACCTGGGTAGGTAGGTTTGGTACCTGGGCCGTAGGTTTGGGCTCTGGGAGCAAGTCGAAGCTGTCCTTGACATCCGATGATGCCGTGCTACGTACGGACTCGGGCCTCGTCGTTGTTTGCGTCCCGAGAGCACCGAACTCAACCATGAGTCTTGCGGTGAGCTGCAGGAGCCTCATGGCTAAGCCCCCTCCTCCCCTCAACCATGAACCATGGCGTCAATGAGGACAACCAGCCCGGAACATTCGGCCTTGATATCGGCACAGAGCTGGAGGGGCATCTGCGGGCAGTGACCCCCAAAAGACCAGATATGAAGCTACTGCCGTGAGCCGAGGATGACGAAGCTCCATCCTCCAACGGCCCCGAGCTCTGCAAGCAGATTAGCAAGCGGCATCATCAAACAGAGCGGCCAGCTCATATCATGGCCGTAGGAAGTTCGCTTCAGCAATCACCGTTCAAGCCGCGTCACGCCAATGAGACGGCGCACAGCCATGCCAGCCCCCCCCCCCTCCATGGGAGCTTCACGTGGATATCCGTCGGATCCCGCTTTGTTGGGGCCTTTGAAATCAGTATCGGGTGCCAAGACTTGAAGACCCCGGCGGACGAACATGGGCATCTGAATAATTACATCGTGCTCCGTAATTACATGGCCAAGTGCTAGCCAAGTACGAATACGTGCATCAACCGTGGGATGTGCGCCAAGCGTTGGAGGGGTTCAGCGGTGGTTCGGTGCATGTCCTGCCGCCTGTTGGTTGCACGAGGTGATGCACGCGGTGATGCAAGAGATGATCACCGTGATTATTATTAGCAGGTTGCGTTCGATCGATCCCAGCAAGGAACGGTGAGCAGCACGGCTCAGCCACCGTCCACCGTCTAATGCGGAGTCAGCTCGACCGTGCAGTGGTATTGTATCTCTGTTGCCTCCCTCCGTCGCCGTTGCTTCAGGTGTGCGTTGCGAGTCCAGTCCCGTCCAAGGGTCCTCTGTCAAGGATCCCCGAGATATTTCAATCTCCGAGCCGACGGCTGCACCCGCACGCCGTCGTCCCGGTCCAGCTTCGGCTCTCTTGGTCAGGCCATTCCTTGACGCACGCCGCTGAATGAATCCATCGCCTAAACCATACGCCGGGCGCTTTCATGAAACCTCCTCCCCGACAGGCATCTGCGTAGACGAGATCCAGTTCTCCATCATGGCTTGGCCTTCTGGGCGGCTCCCACTCACACCCGCACTAGCTGCAGCACCGCTGGCGCGATTGCTAGAATGCGGTGTCTTCCCACTGTCCCTCTTCTTGACGACTAAACAGAGCACCTGACCATAGATTGCGAATCCCTCATATGATACGTCCATGGCTAGCTTCTTCTTGTCGTCATCCGCGTCTAGGGTCCCGTCGGATAAGGTAACCGGGCCTCGGTGCCGTTTATGAGGGGGGGCCTCCGTATCAGAGTCGATCTCGATAGCCAATGCTGTTTCATCGTCGTCGGATGCATCCACGTCGCCATCACCGTCCCGGTCCGGCCTCCGTCTCTGACGCTTGCTTCGTCTGACTGTGTCTGCGGACGGGATGTCAGCCAGGTCAATGCCACCGTCGTCGTCCTCTTCTTCTCGCAAGACGGGCTCATAGTTCTCTGCATCGACATCCACGGCGGTACGGTCCGTCTCGCTGATGAGTTTTGTTGAGTTTGATTCCATCCTAGGCAACTTCTCTCGGAAGTGCTTGGTTTTCGTGACCAGCGAGTGCCGGGTGGCCGTCTCCATCAAGAAGATGGATACTTCGAAGTCATCTGGCCGGTGAAGGTCAGTTTCAAATTGACAAAGCCCGCGAAGACCGATGAAAATACCTGTAACCACTACATCCTTGACTACCTTTTTCTTAGTGCTCTTCTTTCTGCTTCTCTCCCTCTCTTCACGCAGTTTGGGAAGCACCAGCGGCCGGATGCTCTCAATGACCTTGGGAAGTATCGGGTTGCGAGGGTTGAGAAGCCAGGATTGGGCCAGAGCCGGATTGTCGAGGTAAATTCGACATTCGAGGACCGAGTATTTGGATATTCTCAAATACCTGCGCACAGGTGCCATGTCGTTGCTCGTGTTTGTTTGATCAGAAACCCAGCAACGTGAATGTTGGAGTGAGGAGGAAGGCTGACGTCGTGCAATTGGCGTGAGCTAGCGAGTGATGCAACCTCCCGCCACTGCAAGTGCCCCGCGAGGCGCTAAATCTCCAGGGCACTGGTAGCCTTGCAGTTCCAATAAATCCACCTGAGGTCGTAGGTAGGTGGCCCAAGCTGCCTGGAGCATCCATGTACCGCGTAGCGCTAAAATTCTTCAGCTATCAGCGATATCGATAGATGCCACGGATTTCAACGACGAGGCTCGACTCTCGACTTGCCTATCACGCGCTACGCGACATGGTCCTCGCCAAATCATGTCTAAATCCTGGAAGTCGACCCTGAGGTTGCCTCGGTCGAACTTTCCGTAGGTGCTCTTCCGAATCACTGGTGTCAATTTGGACTGGGCTAATCGATCCATGTTAAAGAGCTCGACCGAACCCCAAGCTTCAACAGCAGTGGCTTCGACAATGTACCGATGATCTCTACGACTGGCAGTCGAAAACCCGTCCGGGAGGCAATGACTTTGTCCTTCACGATGGCCCCCCGTACGCCAATGGCAGCCTGCACGTCGGGCACGCCCTGAACAAGGTCCTCAAGGACATGATCGTCCGAGTCAAGATCCAGCAAGGACGGAGAGCGGTGTACAGGCCAGGCTGGGACTGCCATGGCCTTCCGATCGAGATGAAGGCCCTTGGATCTAGCAATACCAAGGGTTTGACCCCCGTCCAGATCCGAGATACGGCGAGGCGACTGGCTTCGAAGACGGTCAAGGAGCAGATGAAGGGATTTCAGTCGATCGGGGTCATGGCCGACTGGGACAAGAGGTGGACGACAATGGACCGAGAGTTTGAGATCAGGCAATTGCGTGTCTTCCAGAAGCTGGTCCGCCGAGGTCTCGTCTACCGCAAGCACAAGCCGGTGTACTGGTCAACATCCACGCGAACCGCCCTTGCTGAAGCCGAACTGGAGTATCGGGACGATCACGTTTCGACAGCCGCCTACATTAGGTTCCCAATTGTTTCCGACCGGTCCTCGATCCCTGAGCTTTCCAAGTTTCAAGGACCACTTTATGCTGCTATTTGGACAACTACCCCCTGGACTCTTCCTGCTAACAAGGCGATCGCCGTACACAACGACCTCGCCTACTCCGTAATCCGAGTGGGCTCCGACGGTCTTCTTGTGGCGACGGAGCGACTAGAAGCCATGAAACAGACAATTCCTGAGTTTGAAGTGGTGGCCGACTCGATCCGTGGCTCTGACTTAAAGGGACTCCAGTATCACAACAAGCTGCGTGGTCAGACTGCGCAGCCGCAGCCCATTATTGATGCCAGCTTTGTCACCGCAGACTCTGGTACTGGTATTGTTCACATTGCCCCTGGCCACGGCCAGGATGATTACGAAGTTTGTGCCATTCATGGCATTGAGGCCTTTGCACCAATTGATGACGGCGGCTTCTTTACCGAGGAGGCATATCCTGATGACCCCGAGAAGTTGACGTCAGCTCCATCCATCCTGGATGGTGGAAGTCAATCCGTGCTGAATCTGATGGCAGATGATGTTCTAGGAACACACAAGCTGCGTCACAAGTACCCCTACGACTGGCGTTCGAAGCGCCCTGTCGTGATCCGCGCTACAGCCCAGTGGTTTGCCGACGTTGGAAGTATCAAGGACAATGCTCTTGCGGCGCTCAGCGACGTTCGGTTCGTTCCTGAGGCCGGCAGAGTTCGCCTGGAAAGCTTCGTCAAGGGCCGAAGCGAGTGGTGTATCTCCCGTCAACGTTCTTGGGGAGTCCCTATCCCTGCGCTGTATGATGAGAGCGGGAATTCTGTGATGACGCCGGAATCGGTCGAACACATTATCTCTACTATGCAGAAACGCACCTCGTCTGCCTGGTTCTCCGATAGCCCTGATGATCCCGCATGGATCGCGCCGTCTTTGACTGGTAAATATCGCCGAGGTACAGACACTATGGATGTCTGGTTTGACAGTGGTAGCAGCTGGACCGAGACCGAAGGCCCAGCTGATGTGTATCTCGAGGGATCTGATCAGCATCGGGGTTGGTTCCAGTCGAGCTTACTAACGTATGTCGCAACTCAGAAGTTGGATGAGAAGCACTCTGGCAGGATCGTTGCCCCGTTCAAGACATTGATTACACACGGGTTCACGCTTGACGGACAGGGAAAGAAGATGTCAAAATCCGTGGGAAACATGATTGTTCCTGACCAGATCATGGACGGGAGCATACTGGGACCTGCCAAGGGAAAGGGTAAGGGACAGGGTCAAAAGTTCGATGGACTTGGCCCCGATGCGGTCCGTCTGTGGGCAGCGAGTGCAGATTTCACGAGCGATGTGCTCATCGGACAGACGATTTTGCAGCCTGTTCATACTTCGTTGATCAAGTACCGAACCATTGTGAAGATGCTGCTTGGATCACTCAACCAGGAGGCCCGACAAAGCCCGCTGACGAAACTGGACCAGATTGCGCTGGTTCAGCTTTCGGATACCATGTCTCAGGTCATGGAGTCCTACGACAATTACGAGTTCCACCGTGCGATTGGTGTGATCAATCGTTGGGTCGCAACTGATCTGTCGGCGTTCTACCTGGAGGCCCTCAAGGACCGTCTTTACTGTGGTGATGGCGGTGGCATCTTGGAGCCCATTTTTATTGGGTTCCTGAGGATGCTTTCCCCCGTCACGCCTCTTTTGGTTGAGGAGGCTTGGTCACATCGCCCGACATGGATGGCGGAGGACACGTGAGTCGTTGGGCACCCAAAATCAAGATCACAAGCTGATTGCAATCTTTAGATCCTTGGTGAACCCAGCCAGACAACTGTACGATTCACCGCTCGTCGACCCCGCCCGGTTAACAGTCCCTCAAGATGCGCTGCGTGAGGACACTGTGGTGATCTCGGGAGTACATGACGCTGTCAAGGTGACTCTGGAGCGGGCACGAGGAGATAAGGTGCTGGGAAGCTCCCTACAGTGCTCTGTGAACCTTGTTGTCGAGAACGGCAAGGTGGCTGGCGTCCTCCAGCGATATTTGGACGAGCTGGAGGCTATCTTTGTGGTTTCATCTGTGGAAATCAATCAAGCCATGCCTCAAAGCCCAGGGTGGGCCTATGAGCAAGAAGTTGAGGTCCAGGGTACCAAGGTAAAGGTGCACGTGCTCCCCCCGAAGGAGGACAAGTGCTCTAGATGCTGGCGATACGTGGCCCCGTCTGAGGACGAGCTGTGCAGCCGATGCGAGGACGCTGTTGCAGCGCCGTCTCTGGCGGCCTGAAATGTGAGGTGGAGAGGAATATGGGAGGGAAAGGGATCCGACGACGGAAAAGATGGGAGTCTGGCTGGGAGGCGGTGGTCTAGAACGCATGACTACAGCGTCAACTACAAGGTAGGTAGATACCTTGATATACCCCTCAATCTTTCGATCCGTAAAGTAGAAGCGTATGAAGTAAGAGCAGAAACAATAAACGCAGCCACAACTGTAAATATTGACGGGAGCGGCACCAAGGGAGGAATGGAGCACAATAGGGAGCACATGACTGTGTCTCACTACCGAGTACTTCGCACGGCGGTCGGTTCAAGACACCGGGCCGCGGACACAGCAAGAGAAGAGCTGAACCGGGCTGAGTTAAAGTGACCCGAGCTGAGGTGTCTTGGGTGCGTTGTTTCTTGTGTCAGCATTTTTCATGTGACAATGAGGAGGACGCAGACATGGAAGGTAAGGTACCTGGCCCGTGATCGGCAGTTGGGTTTGCAAGTACCGAGCCATACTGCGTAAGCACCCCAGGTACCCAGTACTGCCTCCCTACCTTGCCCGCTTGGTCGCAGCTGTAATAAGGTCAGACGGGACGTCCGTGTCCCGGCTGCGATTGTTTGGTGGCAGAAGAGCGTCGGGTGTCAACTTGTCAAGCGTGTCAAACGTGTGTAGGTTTCCCACCTCCCGAGCACGGAGCAAAAAGCCCCCCTGCAGGCTGCTCCCGTGGCTGGCCAGCTGCCACCCAGCGCATGTTTGGATGCCAGTGCGTCACTGCTCGCCTCCCCCCAATGCAAGGTGAATTGCAGCGCAACTTTAGGTACCTAGATATCCGGAGGCTACGACTAATCCGTCCATGGATGGCGTAACACCCGCAGGCTCACAGCACCTTAATAGCACCCTTGGACCCCACAGCAACCCCTAGCAGCCCCCCGAATGGGCCTATTGCGACCCCTCGGCGCCCCCAGGAGCCCTCGGGCTGGCGGTGATGTAGCCACCCGGTAGCCGTCCCGTGACAGCCAAACCTGGAAAACCTAGGACGGAGGCAGGGGCCGGCCTGCGAGGTGTAACGCAACAACAGGTCCTTGTTCCAGAACCCAGTTCCCACGACAATCTCAAGCATTTCTCCCCGCGCCGCATACTCCCGCCGTCTTCAATCTGTCATGACTACTCGTTTGTGAGAGATCCGACTCTCTTCCCTTGGACCGGCACCCACCTTTTCCATACTCGACATCCTCCGGCCTTTATCGCGAAAGCCATCTCCAACCTCCGACCGCCAGCCTCAACCACCCAACTCGCATCTCGCACCTCGCACCTCGTCTTTCGCATCCCCTCGGCCGAAAGCAAAAAGATGCTGCACCGCTCTCCCAGTCATCACTGACGACAAGCTTGCCTCCTACCAGCGAGTGCGAGACTGGCATGTGATAGCTACGCGCAATGACGGACAAGCGTGCCCCGTCGTCCCTAGCTGTGTACGGGAGACGAGATGGCCCAGTTACGCCCGACGTCCCCACGAGGTTCAGCTACGACCACGCATCGAGAGCCGAGCCGCTCACTATCGGCGCCTTACTCAACGAACCCACGTCCCCTGAACGACCCATCGCCTTCTCCGACGATGAGCTTCTTCCACGCTTCAACCTCAAGACCCGCGACGCTGGCCAGAGCAGCGGCCAGAATGCTGGCCGAGCTAGACGTGTGAGACGAACACACAAGCCCCAAGCCAGCGGCGCTTTCCTCCTCCAGGACGCCGTGGCCGGCGACGATGAGTACAGCAGCCCACGGCGCCCACCTCGGAACACAGCGCAGCAGAAGGGAAAGGATGTGCTTGAGCCCCTTTCGAATAGCGTCCCCCGGGATTTCGGCCTCGGCATCAACCCCGGCGGTAGAAACCGGCCTCGAATTGTGTCCCCCGATACATCCCAGGAGGAACTGTTCCTCAAGAAGCGAGATGGCCACGCTCGTAAGCCGCATGCCTCTCAGCAGGCCTCGACTGCGCTCGACGTCGACTCCACCCAGATCGTCAACATGGCTCTGAACCTGAGCGAGTCCAGGCGCATAGCATCGCGACGCAATATCTCCCGTACGAATCCGCCTCGCTTGGCTCCGGTACAGGACGCACCAGCAGGAAGCAACCTCAAAACCCACCTCCAACAGCAACGAAAAACAGCACGAAACGTATCCCCCAAGCCACCCCAAACTCTTACACCCAGACTTTCTGGAGTAAGATCCAGCAGTCCACTGCGGCCACCATTTGACACAACAAACGACACCCCCTACCGATATCACCTGTCCACATCAACTCTGGCGAGAGCTCAAAAGGCTCGAGAGCATCTCGAGCTCATGTCACAGTATCGCCGCTTGCTAGAGATTCTACCCCCCCTTAAAATGGGGCCTGATCGACCCTCTACCACGAGCCCGCCAAGCTCACCCATCAACGGGAAGTTGTCAAAGTTCTCCTCGTCAGAGCCCCTGCTCTCTGGCGGACGGGAGTATAACCCCCTGCAATATATTCGAAACCGAAAAGTTCGGGCAAGAGAACGGATGGTCATAGATGGCGAAGCACAAGGGTTCAGCGATGTTGAATCTGTCAAGATGTGGGTTGAGAAGGCTGCACAGCGATCGACTACTATGAACGCCCTTTCTGGTGAGGATGGCTCTGTTTTGCCCCCATTTCCCGCTGCCGACGAAGTCGAGTCTCAATTACCGGTCGATTCTGCTTCCAAAGCTGCTCTTCGGGTTCGGCGCCCTCGAGTTGACTGGTTCTTCGAACCTTGTGACATGATCGCTGACACCTACTGGGTGGAACGGGATCATCACAAGCAGCTGATTGAGGACCGAAACTGGTTGAAGATATTTCCTGTTGGAGCAGTCTTGAGCCGACCAATATCGCGACAAACTGATGAACTTGGGACTACTGTATCCCCATTCATAACCAGAACTCTCGAAGATAGAGAGCCAACGCCAGATCTGAAGGATTACAAACTCACTAGGCCAGACACGGACCACTCTCAGGGCAGCACCAAAGAACGGGCGAAGCAGAAACTACATGACATCGGTGGTGGTTTTCATCGGCATAGTGCTTCGAGTCACCATCACGATTTCTTGCGAAAAAGAAGAGAATCCTTCTCCGACTCTGGCAGCGATAATGAAGTTAAGGTGGAAGGCAAACCAAAACGATCACGACAAGCACGAACTGGAACCATATCCAGTCATACCAACGACCTGCTCGAGAAGCAGATGCTAGAGATGATTGCTCAGGAGGAGAAACAGCGGCTTTCTCATGTTCCCGAGACCGAGGCCGAGTATCTGCAAGCCGAAAGCTCCACGACACCCGAGCACAGCTTGCTTTCGAAAGTTGCACACAACAGGAAGTGGTCACTTACAGATCCAAGTGATTCTGACCATCGGTCCGTTCGCGACAAGAAACAAACTGAATCGTTGCCTGGCTACCAGCTCGATAAATGCGATAGCGGCGGCCTGAAAAGACCAAAGAAATCTTCAGATGATGTCGACTCTCCTCAGCCAATGTCGCCGGAACTCAATCCTGTCCAGCACCACCTCTCTGGCCTACCAATTGGCTTGGAACTATCTGCTCCATCCAGTCGTTCATCATCACCATCCAGGAATCCATTTTCAAAGGTGAAGCGGGCCTTCCGTGATAAGGGGCGAGATGAGGGCGTTGAACCGCAAACATGTGAAGCAGAGGATTCGGATCGCCAGCCTTCTGTTCCTGAGCCGATTTCCCTTAACGAGGGCAAGACGTGGCCTGAACGACAACCATCAACTTCCAGGCCTCTGCATGAGGGCCACAAACATCACCGCAGCACTAGTGTAAGGGCTAGGGGCGACGACCAAATCGGGCTGCGCGGAATGTTCAAGGGGCCCCGGATTGACACAGTGATCCGCGGCAGTGTTTCGAGACTTGGAGATATGCTTTGGAAGAAAGACAGTGCGTTTGACAATTCAGCTGAACCATTTTCCGACGACTCGGAGAATGAGCAAGCGAGGGGACGGGGAAGATTGTCAATCACACTGTCTCGTACAAACTCCAAACGAAGAAATGAGTCTCAGCACAACCAAAAACATTTCCTGGACACGATGCCTCAGTTCCAGCAGATGTCGGAGGTGTATGAAAAGTCTGGCATGTCAGACCCAAGGCTAGCGCCAGAGAGCAGCCCACTGGGCGCTCAGCCATCTCGACTCCATCTTACCAAGCCATCCAAACTTGATATATCAACCACCCCGTCTGTGCCTCATCGTGCGGTTGAGGAAGCTCGGGCAACCGACGCCGAAGTCTCAGAGACAGAATCGTGCTTAGAAAGCGCCCTAGGCGGTTCTAGAGCCGGAGACAAGAACCCCAAGACAACAGCGCCAGTGGTCAGGTTTGATGAGCCTGACAACTTCAAGACTCGCAAGTGGTCGATTGCCGATCAGACTCACACGGGAGACTTTCAGTTTTCGAAGCGAGAGATTGCCCGATTACGAACTTATATCTTAAGCTCTGGTATCAAAGCCATGGAAATCTCTCGTCGAGCCCAGGAGGCCAGGAAGCCACTTGCAAAGGGCAGCCTGCTGGCGTTGGGCAAGTCCCCGCGATCTAACATCGCAGGTGTGCCATGGGCTGATATCGCGAAGCTTACACCCAAAGCTTCGTTGCCATCGGACCAGGAGATCCCATACTGCGACCACTACCCCCTGGCAAGCGAAACGCTCAAAATTGCCATTCAAACCAGCGACGAGCGGTGGCAAGTCGCAGCGGATCGGTTCACCAGCCAAACACACCCGAAACTTGAGGAGCGTATTTGGTGTGTCCGCTCTCGCATCGCGGACGAGCTTTCGGGCATGACAGGAGAGGCAGCGGATCAAGCCGATGAAACCGGCAAGGATCTTGCCCTGGGGCAACTGCTCAAGATCAAGCGTGTCATCGACTTGATTGAGGAGTTGGGTCGGAACCGGCGCAGGCGATTTAGATGGATTCGCCGCGGCATGTGGTCGATGGTCGAGTGGGTGCTCGTCGGCTTCATGTGGTACGTCTGGTTCGTGGTGACCATCTTCCGAATCGCCCTGGGTCTGGGACAGGGCGCTTTGGCCGGCATCAGGTGGCTGCTGTGGCTATAGAGCATGGACGCTAGAGAGAGAGAGAGAGAGAAGACGATGCAACGAGCTGATGAGCATGCGATACAGCGTGGCGCATTGCTTGGAGTGTATTTTCTATGCGTGAAGTTTTGTCTACACTTTTCGCACCAACTTTGCCCTTACCATTATTATTCTCTTTTATTGGATACCGAACTCAACCAGTAGTCTGGTTTTGATACCCCTATTTGTTCGAAGCAGGGAGCGGAGGAGGATACAGCATGGCATATCATACCTTTGTGCGGCATAGCCTTGGAGTGGGTCACTTTTGACTGAACAGTGTTTCTTTTTAGTTTTCTTTTTACATGACTGTAAGTTACTTAATAGCCCAGAGAATGCCTTCATCTTCTCTTTATTCTCGCTCTCCTGTACCTATCTATACCACACATTATAAAGCATGTCTTCCCGGGACGAATCCACCGTGGCCACCTATTTTGCTACAGTTATTACAAAGATGACAGCCTTCTCAAAATACTGCCCTTAGCTGAGCAAGAGAAGACACTCTGAAGTCGAAAATGAAAAATAAAATGAAGAACCCAATGATACAACAAATAAAGGAAGATAAAAAGCGATGTCGTACGACCCCGCCTTCGTCTCCGTCTGTGGACCTGTCTATTCGATCCTCTTCTTGCCTTCCTCTGCGTTGACGTAGCGCGCCGTGCTGAGTCCCCTCTCGTGCTTAGAAACAAAGGATCCGACGAGGGTGTCTTTGCGTGCCTTGGTGTAGTGCTCATTGTACCCTTCCACGGCGTATGGCCGAGGGTTGAGGCGTGGCCAGTTGACCTAAAGTTCAGACAGGTTAGTTTCCAGAGCTGCATATGCAAAGGGGGCGGTGCGAAGCGGCGGCAGATGGAGGAGAGCTTACGTAGAGCATACCATGGCCCCAGACGAAACTAAAGGCCCAGGCAGCTACGGCGAACCAGAAAAGAAGGAATATGCGCATGGGCAAGACACTGGCGTCCGGCGCACGGCGGGTGAAGAGTCCGACCAGGATGATGAAGACGCTGAAAGCCAGGATATAGGGGATGGCCTGGATGAGGACAGGTCGGCGGTCAGTGAAGACGAGGGTGGTGCCAATGTTGGTGGTGCCGGGCTGGTAAGCGCCGAGGAAGAGATCGAAGGAGTCCTGGCGCGGTCCGTCGAGGAAGTTGTTACGGAAGTAACGGGTAACACCGATGCGGGCATCCTGAAGGGCGCCGACCTTGGTGCGCTTGCCGGTGCGGGTGACGTCTGTCTTCATGGCGCCGGTGCCTGAGTAGGCGTTGGAGATGACGTCGGCGTTGTCGGCCCAGAGGTTGCGGAACATGCTTTCGAAGGCATCATCCTCATCGCGGAACGAGGACCCGCGGGCCATGAAGCCCAGATCCTCGAAGATACGGTCGAGCATGTGGCGCGCGAACATGCTCTGGACGACGTTGGTGCGGTCGAGGCAGTCCATGCAGTTGGTGCGCATGACGCTCGTTTGGTAGTTGCGGGCATCAATACCGCCGTCGATGCCTGAGGGCGTGTCGACGGCTCGGAAGTAGCCCTGCTTGTCGAGAGCATCGGATAGCCTCTCAATGAGGGCGTAGGCCTTGTCCATACGCATGCCCTTGGTTTCGCTGTGGTAATCGAAGTAGATGTAGTGCAGGCGGTCAAACTCTTGGCGCGTGGCCTGGGGCTGGATGGTGGTGAACTTTTCCTCTGTGAGAAGGTCGGCCTCCTGATGCACCTTGGGCGAGGACACAAGCAGCTGAACCATCTTCTCGTAGGCCTCCTTGACTCGGCGTTCACGGCCTTTTTGGTTCACTAAGTTGATGAGATAATTGTCGCCGTACAGGTTGATCTGCTCATCAAAGTGCTTTTGGGCAGCGGAGAAGCCGGTCTCGATGCCCCGAATCTGGAGCTTGGGCACATAGCGCAGGCTGTTGATCTCGGCCCAATACGCAGGGACACTGCCACGGGTTTGCACGTAGGAGAATATTTGCTTGTCTTGTCCGGCCCCAGTCCCGTACTTGCCGCTCTGCATGTCGGAGCTCCCAGCATAGCCCCCAAGACCGCTGTTGCTGTCGTTAGTGATGATGATTTGCTCCGTCTCGTTGTAGTTGGCGGCATGGCCTTCATCATCTACACCACGAGTAAAGTATCGGGTTCCGCCTCGGTGGCGCGATCGGCGGGAGATGAGGACTAGCGTCAGGGGGTTGCTCTTGAAGGTCGTCGGCTTGATCTCGAACATGCCAAAGATGCATGGTAGGATATAAGGATCGATGCCAGTTTGCGAGCCGGGGTGGGATCGTGATCCTCGGTTGCGATAGTTGATCAGGTCTGTCTGGAGGTACTTGTTGAAGAAGAAGCGGTCGTCGGCCCGCATCCACAAGGGCTGGGAGGCATCGGCCTGGGCTTGGCGTTGGAAGGAGTTCGTGATGTCGATGGAGTAGGAGAAGTACATGGGTCCGTTGGCGAGGAACGTCTTGAGGAGCTCAATGAAGATATCCTCGTCGGGGTCGTGAATCTGGCGCTCGCGCATAGGAAGAATCTCGGTTGCGACGACCTTGTACACCATGTTGCCGTTGACACGGCCGATGGGCTGGGCCTTGGATATGAAGATGACATACTTGTCTACGAGTCGTCAGCGGTGTTGGTTGAATAGAAGATTAAGCATGGCGGTAAGACGGTGACGAACCAAGTCTAAGTTGGATGATTCCCAAGATTCCGGCGATGCTGGAGACGCGCGACGCTCGCTTGGCGGTTCCAGCGCCGCCCTCACTCAGGCGCACATCGCCTGTGGGGCGGTCGATGATCAGCGCGGGTGCATCGGGGGACGAGGGCGACGTGAATGTGTAGGAGTCGCTGGCAACTTTAACATTGATATCGCGGAACGGGAGCTTTGATGTATGTAAATTCGCCATTTTGGGTGACCGTTTGGTGGACTTCTGGGAGCCAGGAAACCGGGAACCTAGGGAACGACTAGGTTTGTCGAATATCTTTTCCTAGTGGCGGCGCTGGGATATTTGGTAGCCAGCGCTGCTATTTGGGGGAGTGGGAAAAGAGCGTGTGTTGGCGGGAGGAAGTTGAAGCTCGGTGCGGGCGTGAGGTGGGATTGAAGACGGTGTAGTGGGAGTCGGATGTGGTCTGTGGTGACTGGTGAGGCCAGCGAAGCTCACATTGGCACCGCCACGTCTGCTGCACGTCACCATAGTGGCACCGAGCCACAGCGGGAGGCACTACTAGAGTCGCAGTACTAAAGGCTGGTGAGCCACAACAACAGGTACAAGTCCCAGTTTACCTGAGGCACCACCGCCGTGGCGCATGCGAGGTACTGGTACAGTACAAGCTTCGAGTTCGGGTGCCTTTCACCCTTTCACCACTGCCGCTGGCACCTGTGAGTGTGGATGTACCCGTAATGTACACCGTATCGCTCCCGCTTCAGAGAGATTGCGGGTGCGTCAGTCCGCCCCAGCCAGCGGAGAAACACATGCAATACCTGGTACCCGTACTCCGTAATTGCTTGGTACTACGACGGGCACGCACGTCGAAGACCAGACGAACCGGGCACGGGGCCTACCGGTACGTACCGCCCAAGTACCACTTTGAGCACTCCAGTGGCAGCAGCCTGCCTGACCTGACGTGTGCCTCGTGCGCCAGCCACTCACCGTCCACCATGCGGCCTGGCCACCCAAGGCCCAAGGCAGTCACTTATTACCTTAGTCTCTTCAACGACGTCGCCATCAAGATCCCTTGACTCGCCCTCTCTCCCAAACTCATCCTCACGCACCCTCTCCCGCCTTGCCGACCGTGTTATCCCTCTCGCCATCAACGACCGACCGAGCGACCCATCTCTTGTGCTACGCTGCCACCGACGTCCGCAGCATCCCCCCCTCTCGATCCGAGCGCTCCACACCCCGTCGTCCAGGCCACGTCCGACTCCCCAACGCCCAGCCATACCGCCACTACCACCGCCGTAGTCACTCTCTGAATCCCTTCACCTCGACGTCTCGCTCCCTCCCAGCAACATGGCCTCCCGAGCACCCCCCGCCGGCGCCCGCGGCATCAACACCCGTTTTGCGCAATTCAAGCTGGTCCTTCTCGGTACTTTTCCCCCGTGTGCCTTGTTGGTCTCATTCCCATCCATGTTGCTAATCCACTATCACAGGCGAGTCTGCTGTTGGAAAGGTAAATGGTAATCAACACCTAACACCATATCCGCAAACTAATCCCGTCATTTAGAGCTCAATAGTCCTACGATTTGTCAAGGTAATTAACCACCATTCAAATCCCGTACGTTGTAACACTCGGGCTCATCGTTTCTTCAGGACCAATTTGATTCTTATCGCGAGTCTACCATTGGAGCTGCCTTCCTCACTCAGACCATCTCCCTCGACGAAAACACAACAGTCAAGTTTGAGATCTGGGATACGGCTGGTCAGGAGCGCTACAAGTCTCTGGCGCCCATGTACTATCGAAATGCCAACTGCGCCGTGGTTGTGTACGACATCACTCAATCTGTAAGTGCCATGCTCATGACCACCTCGTCCAATTCAAGCTAACACAATCCCAGGCATCACTAGATAAGGCAAAGGCGTGGGTCAAGGAGCTCCAACGCCAGGCGAACGAGAACATCATCATCGCTCTTGCGGGCAACAAGTTGGATTTGGTCACCGAGCAACCTGATAAGCGCGCCATCACTACCGCCGATGCTGAAGCCTATGCTCGCGAAGCCGGCCTCCTCTTCTTCGAGACGTCGGCTAAGACCGCTGAGAACGTCCAGAACCTCTTTACAGCCATCGCTAAGAAGCTACCCTTGGATCAGGCTGGGCCTAGGCACGCCCGCCCGGGACAACGACCAGGCGTCAGCCTGGCCCCGGAGAACAACAACACCAACATGAGCGGGCCTTGCAGCTGCTAGATTCGTCGCAGTGTCTGAGGTACGAGAGCGGAGGCGGTGCTGTGTTGAGCTTCAACAATCCATCACAACGAAGTGGTCAGCGTGAAGGTCGGGCGTAGACTAGCCGCCATTCAGGTCCCGGCTCGCCTTACTGAGTCGGGGCGCGTCACATATTCCTTGGAGTCTTTGGGTTTGGAGGGGGTCAGTCCATACGTTTTAATACCGAACTTGAATTTGTTGCGGTTGTTTGGGGTTTGCCTGGGTGGTCCTCGAATGCCGACTGCTGGTTCGGAGTCGGCATCTCGAGACATACCAGACGATAGAGGGGTTCTTTGCGATGGAACAATAGGTCGATTTTGTACGAGGCGCGCTCTGTAGCATTTCCCATGGATTCCAGCGTCTAAATAGATGGCTGTTATTAGAGTGCCCATCTACGCGTGATGGCGAAGCCGAGGAGCTGATGACGTACCAAATCGATCAATCATTCAAGCGCCAGATGCCTGCCTTGATGTCGACGCAACAATATCAATCTTAACTATATCGGTATCTCTTCTCCATGACACTGATGTGGTTTTGCTTTCCTACTCCTTTTGTATCACTCAACGTAAAGCCCAATTCGTTGCGTCGCCCCGGTTCTTGCCGCCCAGCGTGTCCTTCAGTGCATGCCGCACCACTAAGATTTAGCGCCAGGCTCCGTGGTGCGCGGGTCCGGAGTGACCATAGCCGAACTTTTACCCTGAGCGTTTTTGAGCTCTCAACTCCATCCAGCCGAATCCAACCACATCACAACCAGCGCCTTGTTCGCCATTGCATTGCCTCATGTTGCGAACATCGCTTCGGTCTGCGAGGGTACTAGGCGGTAGGTCCGTTGCGGCCGCTGCCACCCGCCAATGGCCCATCACGGCCTCGTGGCAAGCCGGCTCTGTTGGTCAGGTACGTCGCGCCTCAGGACATGCCTATCAACTGATCGAGTGACGTGCTAACCTTATCCTTTCAGCGATATTACGCTGTTCAAAACAAACCCGACTCTGATCCCGCGAAGCCTGCTGTCCTTCCGACTTCCGAGACCATCACATCTGAGCGAGTTCCCAAACCGACGACTATTGACGATGTTGGCGAAACCAAGGCCGCCACGATCCAGGTCCCTAAGACGCCGCCTCCGCCTCCGCCTCCCACGCCTCCTACGCCGCCTCCCAAGAAAAAGGGCTTCTTTCGCAGACTTAGAAACTTTGTGTACACATTGATCCTTCTGGGCGCTGTCGGATTTGCCGGTGGTCTCTGGTACTCTCGAATCAGCGACAGCTTTCACGACTTCTTCACCCAGTATGTCCCCTTCGGAGAGCAGGCCGTTTTGTACCTAGAGGAGAAGGAATTCAAGAAGAAGTTCCCGCATCTCCCCAGTGGCTCTTTCAACAAGTCCCGAGATACGGACTCTGCGATCAAGATCCCCGCCCAGAGCGGTGCTTCTTGGCGGGTCGCCGACATTGGTGAGGCTGGCCGTCGCTCCAGCGCTGCCCCTACCTCCAAGGAGGCCAAGAAGGCCGAGCCTACCAAGCCTGCTGCCCCTAAGTCTGCACCTGTCGAGGCCAAGCACGCTCCCGTCAAGGCTGTTGAGAAGGAGGTCGTTGCCCCAGCTCAGTCAGAACCCGCATTCAAGGCCCCCGAGGTCAACGAGCCTTCCAAGCTCCCTCCTCTGAAGCCAATCGATCTCCTTTCGTTAGCCGATGCTCGAGAGCCTGTTGTTCAGGATCTTGTTCACATGGTGAACGATCTTATTCTTGTCATCAACGCCGACGGCGCCCATGGCCGTTACGCTTCTTCGGTTAACAAGGCTAAGGGGGAGGTCGCCAAGGTCGGTGGTAAGCTCAAGAACATGAAGGGCGAGCTTGAGAAGAAGGCCGCTCGTCAAGTTCGTGACAAGATTGAAGAGTTCGACAAGGCCGCCACTGACTTGATTGACCGAGTTGAGGCTACCATGGTCACACAGGAGATGCAGTGGCGCTCGGACTTTGAGGATGAGATGAAGAAGGTCCGGGAGAACTACGAAGAGAGAGTTAAGACTCTGCTGGAGCGTGAGCAGAAGCTCAACGAGCAGAAGCTTCAGAACCAACTTCTTGAGCAAGCTGTCGCCCTCAAGAAGGAGTTCGTCAGCGAGGTCCAGAAGCATGTCGAGAAGGAGCGCGAGAGCCGCCTGGGCAAGTTGAACGACTTGTCGGCGGCTGTTGCGGCCCTCGAGAAGCTCACGACTGGATGGAATGAGGTCGTTGACTCTAACCTTCAGACTCAGCAGCTGCATGTCGCCGTCGAGGCTGTGCGAGCCAGCTTGGAGGACAGCCAACACCCTCGCCCCTTCGTCAAGGAGCTTGTCGCCCTTCGGGAGATTGCTGCCGACGACCCCGTTGTCAACGCTGCCATCGCTTCGGTGAACCCCACTGCCTACCAACGTGGTGTCCCTACCTCGTCTCAGCTTATTGATCGATTCCGCCGCGTCGCCAATGAGGTGCGAAAAGCCTCGCTGCTTCCTGACGACGCCGGCGTGGCGAGCCATGCTTCCAGCTGGGTTCTGAGCCATGTCATGTTCAAGAAGCAGGGTCTTGCCGACGGTGACGATGTGGAGAGCGTCCTGACGCGAACACAAACCTATCTGGAGGAAGGCGATTTGGATTCTGCAGCGCGAGAGATGACTAGTCTAGATGGTTGGGCCAAGACCTTGAGCAAGGACTGGCTCGGTGAGGTTCGCAAGGTGTTGGAGGTTCAGCAAGCCCTTGACGTAAGTTGCTTCTGACAATCCAATCTAACATCAAGTTACTAACGAGACTCGATAGGTCATTGCCACGGAGGCGCGACTACAGAGCCTGCGGGTGGATTGAGGGGCCGTTTCATTTGTCCTGTATTATGGGCCTTGGAGCTGTCATGTCTAGAGAGGGGTTCTCGCCCGTGTATTAGATAGGAATTCATGAAGGCGAGGCAATCAGTTTGAAGCATTCTTTTAAGTCGGTGCCGTGTTTGTAGACCAATTAGTGTGGGTGCATCGCAACGATGCCGCAATGTTGTGGCACACGTTTGTGAGTGTGGTACCTAATAAACGCCAACCCCACCAGGAATTCATAGCCCAAATAAAGGCTTTCTTCAAGGTCCAACCTCTCACCAGCTTTGGTGACAGTTTGCAACTCATTTACTCTTGGCTGGATCGCAGCCCGGCCAGACACCGGCCGGCTCATCAGGACCATGACTCGCGACTATTCCAAGGCTCTTGGCCTCCTCTCCCGCTTGTCTTCAAACCGCCACATCACCAATCTCTTCGAAAGCCCAGCAGTCTCGAGCGCGCCGAAGCCCTCCTCTTTGGACCTGAATGCAACAGCCATCCCTGAGATGCGAGACTGGCTGCGGCGTGCTGGATATACGCCTCAGGACCTCGCTCGCCTGCGACACATTCACATTGCCGGAACCAAAGGCAAGGGCTCTGTCAGCGCATTCGCGACGGGGATGCTACGTCAGTACGGGACCGTCGGCACGTATACAAGCCCGCACCTTGTCAGCGTCCGGGAGCGTATCGCCATCCAAGGCGAGGCTATCTCGCAAGATGTCTTCGCGGGGGCTTTCTTCGAGCTGTGGGATCGCTTCACCGATGCCGCAAAGAGGGAGGGGATGAGCGCCACTGAGGCGGAAGGCCCGACGTCCAAGCCCTTCTTTTTTCGGTTCCTGACGATTCTAGCATGGCATGTCTTCTTGAAGGAGAATGTTGACTGCGTCGTTCTGGAATGTGGCATCGGCGGCGAGTACGATGCGACAAATGTGCTGCCTCCCGAAGCTGTGTCCTCAGTGGTCATCACACAGCTAGGCATCGATCACGTAGCCATGCTGGGAGATACTGTCGAAAAGATAACCTGGCATAAAGCTGGCATCTTCAAGCCAGAAGTCAAGGCCTTCGTCCGGAGGGCCGACGAGCAGCCCGGCGTGAGAGAGGTTCTTCAGACAAGGGCAGCGGAGCGGAGTACCCAGCTTGTCGAACTGGAAAACAGCCTCGTTGAGCAATGGGGAGGCGTCCAGGGGAAACTAGCTGGGGGTTTCCAGAAGTACAACCAGGCGCTGGCCGTCCTCGCCGTCCGGGAACATGTCGGCATGGGCACTGATCCCGCCACAGCATTGCAGGACATCCCTGACAAGATGGTGAAGGGTCTGAGGGAAGCTACCTTGCGAGGACGATGCGAGACCATACAAGACGGTTCTGTCGGCTGGTACCTCGATGGTGCGCACACAAAGGACAGTCTACAACAAGTGGCTAAGTGGTTTGCCCAATCCCTCGGCCCTGACGAGACTGCCACCCTTGTCTTCAACCAGCAGGAGAGGGATGCCTCGGAGCTCCTAACAGTATTCCTTGCCGCTGTTAGACAGACTGCAGGGAGAAACGATGTCTTCAGCCGAGCCCTGTTCACAAGAAACGACCAGGAAAGCGCCGTTGAGGGTGAAGAACGAGACCTAGACGTGCAGCGTCGCGCCGCTCTCATGATGGGTGATGTGAGCGCGGGTTGTACTACTAGGGTTCTGGATAACATTCATGATACAGTGGGTGAGGCGAGACGAATCGCTGAACGGGAGGGACCAAGTCACAAGGTCCTAGTGACGGGAAGCCTACATCTCGTGGGGGGCGTCTTGCGAGCCCTGGAGCCCAATAGTCTATTGTAGCTAGATGCCTTGCCGTCTATTCTCCATCCCATGTCTATATCATATACCACGCAAGCAGCGCCAGCACACTACAAAGCATCGGCCTTCTCTAATATCCCCAAAGCGCCGCCGACCAAGTGTAAGCTGCCCGTGATGAAGGCCTGCACAGACTCGCCCTCCGGAAGTCCCTCGCCGAGCTGCCGCGCGTAGTCAATAGAATGCCCGATGGTCGGCATGACCTTCACAGTGGAGTCCGGGTCTATAGACGACCACTTCTTAGCGAAACGGTGTTGCATGGTCATCTTGTCGATGTCAGCCGGGTCGAACTGGCGGTTGACAAAGTCGCGTTTGTAACCAGTCGCCGCGTAGGTGACGTTTGTGCAGAAGATGGCGTGGTCGAAGGCGGGTTGGCCCTCACGCTTGATGGCTTTCTGGATGGACTCGAGAAAGTCGACGGCCTCTGAGCGACCTTGCTGGTTGAAGATCATGACGCGGGGGCCGGGTCTATGGGGCTTCTTAGTATTTCTCGACGATGATGGGAATCGTGGATGGGGTTCACTTACCGGTTTGATATTTCTTCGTTGAACCACTTCGCTGCCACCTTCAGACTATCAGACGTGTGAGCGCCATCGACGTGCCACGTCACCTTGCCCTCGGGCTTGACTTCGCAGCGGCCTCTCCAGACAACCTTCTCGAGGCCATCTACAAACTCAACCGGCAAGGGATCTGTCTTTGGCGGGACCGAAACACCCAGTTTCTGCAGTGCCGTCTCCGCCAGGGCAACGGCCAGGGAAGCATTTCGCTTCTGGAACGCCGCGTCCGGTCGAATCTTGACGGCGCGCAGCCGGGGGTCAATCTCCAACACCTGCAGGCTAACCTTCTTCTCCACGGCCCTTTCCCGCAACACCTCCGCAGCCTCGGGAACCTGCTCGATGGTAAATGCCGGACTACCGTATTTCATGATGCCGGCCTTGTGCCATGCGATCTTGCCCACGGTGTTGCCGAGCGCGAAGACGTGGTCGATGCCCAGCGTGCTGATGCCCGATGCCACTGGTCTCTCGACGACGTTTGTCGCGTCATACTCGCCGCCGATGCCTGTCTCGTATACTGCCACGTCGACTCCTTCCTGGAGGAACACATGCCAGCTCATGAGGGTCAGGTAGCGGGCATAGATGGGTCGCGGGGCCATGAGGGTGTCCTGTTCCGCTTTGACGGACGACTCGAGCCGGTCCCATACTTCGAAAAAGTACTTTGCAAAGAGAGCCTCGGATATGGGCCTTGAGTTTATACGGATGCGTTCCCGCACAGCGATGAGATGAGGCGAGGTAAACAACCCCGTCTTACCGGGAATGGCGAGGCTGCGTTGGTACTGGGCGAGGATGGAGTCGACAAAGGCGCAAGTACTGCCCTTGCCCTTTGTTCCCGCCACATGGACGACGTTCAGGCGATCCAGATCCGCCGGCTTGCGTGAGTGTCAGTCCCAAAGCGTGGTGTGAGATGAGAGGCATGAGGAAGTGTGTCTCACTGAGTAGCCAATCCGATGTAGGTAGGTCCTCATCTCCCTGATCGAGACGGCATCCGGCCTGATTCCAGCCTTCCGGCGAGCCTCGATGATATCGAAAGGCGTCTGGAGCGAGTTCAGCGCATCGATCGCATCCTACGGCGCAGAGCAAGGGTCAGCAAGGCATTCGTCTGCCAGTTGGACAAGGGTGTGGAACGGGGACGCGTCACATTGTAAGAGCGGCTCGGAGACGCCATGGTGCGAAGAGCAGCACGGCCAGAAACTACGAGGTTGAAGGATTGTCCGAGAGCTCGCCACGATACACAACGCATCGGAAGGGTCCGATTTTTCCTCCTCACTGGTAGCGGACGAGCTGCGTGAAGGAGGACTTTGCCTTTGTTGCTTGTCGTTTGGTGGCTCGCAGAAAACTCGGGTAATTCGAATTGACGCAGTGGTCTAAGTAGACAGCGACTCAGAGAGTAGAAGGAAAAATCACCGTCTTCTGAGGATTTAAGATTCGATCGTGAAGGGTTTTTTTTCTTTCTTTTTCTTTTTTTCTTATGGGACTGATGTTGTTAACATTAAAACTGCGTCACCGAGTCCAAGCTGTTGCGCACCTTCGGCGTCCATCCCGTGCCGGCATCCTTAGTTGCGGACGCTAAGATGGGCCGAATGCGTTGACACACCGGTGGACAGCAGCAATCGTTGCTGATAACAAACATGGATACCAAAAGGGTTCAAATTAGAGCCCGTCTTTACAAGTATGAGTGCCATCATTTGTTCAGAAAACATTCCTCATATCGCATTCAATACTACTTCAAACAGGCCGTAAAGGCGCAGTCTTCAGTATCTCGGGTCTCCTCCGATGCTCCAAAACCATCTCGGTCACTTCACCCGATGTTGTAATCTTCAACCTTACCTTCCTTCTCCAAGACATATTTGTTCATTCCCTCCTGCAGCGCTTCTATAAACTCACCGTCGAACCTCTTCCCACTGTCCAGCCATGAAATCCTGGCTCGCCATGTCAGCCAATTCTCCGCCATGCCACCCTCGGGAGCGCGCAGAACACCTGTCGCGATATCAACCACCTGCTGTCTGTCCGTCGGGCGTCGCTCTTCCGCCGCGAAGAAGAGCGTCGCACCACATGTGCCGCAGAAGGATCGCAGCACATCGGGCGATGATCGGTACGTCTTAGCTGTCCCGATCAGGAGGTCGGGCTTGATGGGCGGCTCGCAGAGGGCGAGGGGAATGAATGACCATCCAACCACATGAGTGCCGTTTACAAGGCGGCAGTCCTCGCAGGCATCGAAGCACGCGTGCCATTTTGTCTTGTCCACGTGAGAGACAAAGGTCGACATGTACTCGTCGTTGATGACCTCCTCGGTCGGTCGCGGGAAGGTGAACGATACGCCGCCACAGTGGCATTTTGCGCGCATACGGTCCTTGCCGTCTGCCCCAACCTCGGGCTCAGACTCGACGAGCTTAGCGTCAGGTCTGTCTTCGGGCGGGTTGAAGACATCGAGCTCGCGCCCTCCTACATGTGACAGCATTTGGGCGATGCCTCCACCCTTGACGGATTTGCTGTAGATATGCTTTCCAATCTGGAAGGTCTCCGGGCCATAGTCTGTAAAGATGGACGTTGCAACCGTCCAGTTGCCCTTGTCAAGCCCGATGGCTGCAATGTGGCATCCACAGGTCGAGCAGAAGTTCAAGCTATCTCCGACACCGACGGCAAAATAAGGTGTCATGTTGGTCTCAGACGATGGCTCAACGAACTTGGGCGTGATCCCCTCGGGGAAGTTGGTGTGAAAAACACATGGCGAACCCAGGCTGAAACGACACAAGCTGCAGTGACAGAGGTGCGTACGAAGAGGTAGTGATGATTTGGGGATGTCGACGGTGAAGTGGACAGAGCCACAGAAACACTTGGCTTCGAGTGTCTTAATGTCGTCGGATTCCGACATGATGGTGAACCGATGTCTTATCGGTGGTTTAACAAGCAAAGGAAGAGGTCATGCGCTGTTGAAGAGAGAGACTATTCCCCCACCACGAGTGGGCGATGCTTGGCCCTTTAAGGAAGGCCCTTGTGCTTCATGGCACAGCATATCCGGACCGCCAATGTCATCGACGCCCTTGGGGACATCTTCAATTGACGCTCCAGAACACGGCTCGCATTTGCCCGGCTGACGTTGACGTGGTCGACCTACCTAACGTGCATCGTGGAGACAGACCATGGCGGGACGAGACGTGAATTCCCGTTAGCCGATGTTCAGCCGCAGCGTGACGACGATCATACTATGGATGTACATAGGTACTTCGTGCAACCTTGATTTTTCCTCGACTCCTCGACGCGCATCAACCGTCAAACTACCCTGCCCTTTTCTCTCCCTCTTTCCGGCACCCTTGCGAAAGCTGACTCAGACCGCCGACATGTCGGGGGTCAAGGATAGCTTCCTAGATCTCGAGCGACACCGGTTGCAGCTCGAGGACCAAGTCAAGAAACTACAGAAGGGCTTGCAGCATTGGCAGACTTGGGATGCTGAATATGAGGCGCTCAAGGAGGAAGTCAACGCCGTGCACGACGCCAGTCCAGCCACACTCGCACAGATCAAAGGCGCCTTCGAAGGAGAACTGCTTAAGCAGCGCGAGATTGATGAGATTTTTGGTGGCAAAAATCTTAGATCAAAGGACCAGATTGAGAATATTCTCGATCGCCGCATCGACTATGTCACCAAGAACATTGAGTCTCTACAGAAGCAACTTGAGGCTGCCGAGAACAAGCATGCTGCCGCTTCGGTCATCAGTCAACCCGACGCCACCGATGAAGATGGCCAGCCTATCACCGAAATCCTTGAACAGCTTGACGACGATGACAACGTCATCTCCTATCGGCTGAACAAGCCAGGTGACTCCTTACCTCAAGTCAAGGAAGCTCTAGAAAAGGCAGGCTTGAAAGATCCCTCAGAAGCGGTGCCGGACTTGAAGCAACAGACCCCTCAACAACAAACTCGACAGCGACCGGCTGCTCAGGCCCAGCCTACTAGCAAGAAGGTCCAGGAGCCTTTTAGGTCTTCATCACCGGCAAAGGCCGTCTCCTTTGCCCCTGACACAAAATCCGGGCATGTTCCGATACCCAAAGTATCAAGGAATGCCAAGCGCGTCGAAGAAATCATGAAGACTGCCAAGGAGCAGGAGAACCTCGGCGACAACAAGCCAATCGTTCCCGAGGATGAGGATGAAGATGATGCGGAGATGCGCCGGCAGATGCTAGCATACAGTATGGGCGAAGTTAGTGCAGTGGTCGCTGAGCTGGAACTCGATGACGGCGAAACCGACGACGATGATTATGAGTTCGACTATAGCGATGAAGGATTCGAAGACGACGACGAAGACAAGTACGGGCGATCGACAGGAAGTGTCTTGACGGATGGATATCGTCAACGCATGCTCGATTTGGAGAAGAAGCTCGGCATAGAATCTCGATTCACCGTCCAGGAGCAAGCCGATGGAGGTGAAGAGTCAAGTTCAGATGACGAGCGCATGGGTCGGATTGTTGTGAACCAAGAGTCCCCAGCACCGGCGTCTGCATTGAAGTCTACCCCGTCAAAGTCCAACATCAAGGAGAAACAACCTGCTGAAGCTAGCAGCAAAAAAGGCGTACGCTTCGCTTCAAGTCTTGACATCGCTCCCGAGGACGACAGGGCTGTAGTACTGCCAGTTAAGGAGATCCCGGATAAGAGCGCCGAACCTTTGGTTGAGCCGCTGAGTGATGTCGTGGAGCGATCTGGTCCTGCCAAGCCAGCCGAGCCTAAGACGAGTCGCAGGCCGTCTCGCTTCAAGAAGTCGAGAGGCGAAGGCACCACGAACGATAGTCTTCCCCCGGGCCCTATGAACGCGCCTGCCAGGTTCCTGGATCAAGACCGGCCAACTGCACCTACAGGTCCCGAGGGGACAACGTTGGCTGACACCCTAGTTGAGCGCGAAACGAGTGCGGCCCCCAAACCGCCAGGGGATTTTGAAGATGATATGGTCCAAGATGAGGTTGCTGACGATTACCATCGGATGCGCAAGAAATTCATCCAGCGAGACGGTGGGTTTCTCAAAGAAGACGAGTCACCCAGACAGCCATTGGACGAGGCTGAGGGAGGGCCTGAGCGCGTCAGTCGCTTCAAAGCAGCAAAACTATCAAGACAATGATGAAGTCTGGCAATCCAAAGACAAAAAACCAAAAGAAACCCGAAAATGGACCAGGTGGACGCCGTGGGTGATATTCGATACTGAAATCGACTATGCCTACCCCATACTCCGCTCAAGCTGCTTGCTGTGACCTGGCATCCATGACTGGAGTCGTCTGGCTGGTCGGGTCGTCGGCTGTTCCCGTATTGCTAACCTTGGTGAAGCGTACTATGTATTGTGTGTGTGCCTTGTGTGCATTTGATCTGACCAAACAGCAGCAGCCCAGTCAACCCCTCGCAAAGGGGCTTGCAGTGGTCGGAACGCTAGTCATCTGACAATTGATGGGTTGCAGTCTTTCATCTGCTTCCGCATTACTGCGTGATTCCAAGATTGATTATGAAGGGCTCTCTGATGCCACACTCCATGGCCGCATGGATTCCCCCGGGTGTCCATGTGCTCCATGTCTATGACCTTGGCTACTCGTTTCACCCTTCACATCTCACAACTCAAATAGCATCAAATGATGATTGTCGCAAATTGTTTCCTCCCTGCGCCGCTGTCTTCCTTGCTCCGTGATCCGCTCTGGGGGTTCTGTGGTTCCTGTTTGGCCACACGGTGCCCGCACGTCGCAGCATGTGGGGTGGATCGCCGGATGTTCGGCACCGCACACGACGGCCGCGGTGCCGGGTGCCGGAGATGGCTGACGTTGCTAACAGCGCCCACGAATGCCAGGCCCGAGCTGGTGTTTGAGGCTGAGCTGGTCCCTTGTTTTGGCTCGCTCGCTGCATCGCCGTCGCCGCGAGTGGCTCCCAGCCAGCCTCAAGTTCACGCCTACCGCACGGCAAACCGGCACCGCTACGATACGTCACCCTGCGATACTTGCCTCTCGGGCTCTCTCTGCCCTGAGCCGGGATGGCAGTTGCCCTGGGCCGCGGTGGAGGCGAGACACGCAGCTGTTCCAAGAGGCCTCTCTTGGTATCTTCGTACCCGGTCGTCGTGGTATCCGATGGACTGCCGCCGACGCAGCTAATCATGAGTACTTAAGGACGACGCCCAGCTATGGATGCCGCCTCCCACATCAATACTGTACTATAACAACAACTCTAAACCGAGCCTTACTTTGAAATCCCCAAGACCGACGACCCTTCTGCACTCAACTCAAAATGCCTGCCCCCATGGAACCCACTCAGCAAGCCCCCATGGCTGCCGACAACGGCGAGATTATCTCCCAGCAGCCCGTGAGTTCCTCTCTTCCGTCCTGCCTACCTTCTTGGTCATGGACCCTTGGACTAACAGATAAGACCTCTGAGCCCCAACCTGATATGTCGATGCGTGGTGGTGAGGAGGCTGGCTGCGAGATCTGCTGTGGTCTCTGCGCCTGCGAGGAGGGATGCTGCTAAACGCGGCTCGCTATCGCTTGGATGTGGATTGAATATGTGTGACGGTGGAGGGGGGAAGCCTAATTGAATGATTGATAGGCTTGGGGGGACTAGTCATCCTATGAGACCCGTGACGGTACAAATGATATCCTCATTATGGGTCGATGAAACCGCGTCAAATCAGGACGTTCGAGTCTACAAAACAACAAATATGTAATCACACCTGTTTACCCCAACAGTAATCTTCCAACTCGTCTCTCGTGTGATTCATGAGTAGTTTAGATAAGGTTTTGTCTTGGTCTTTGAGTGACAAGATGTTACGCACAGCTGCCAACAAGCAGTGTTTTATCATCATCGCCTTCACTTCAAGTCAGGGCATATATCAAGCACAGAGTGGGCCATGCTGTCGAACTTATGCCTAGTCCCCTACAAAGTATCAAATGTACACGAGGACTTGATCTGGCTTCTTTTTCCGACAGTTACGATATGATACAGTTTCGTGTAGGGTAAGCTCCATGCAAAACCTCAGAACCGGAAGCGCAGGGTGAGAACCTACAGCATCATGACGTGAACACCGTCCCGACCTTGGAAGAGATATAGATCTACCTAGCAGAAAGGGACTATCCTTCCACCCTATAGCACATCGGAGGTCGTAGTGAACAACGGCAAAAAGAGGAATTGAGCGAGGGAGTCAAAAATGTGATTCCGCCCGGGCTCGAACCGGGGACCTTCTCGGTGTTAACGAGATGCCATAACCAGCTAGACCACGGAACCAGCTTCTTATGCTATTCGATGGAAGACAGAAAACAATCGGTGGTTCTATACACCATGCGGGTTTGACAATCACTGATTCAGAGCTTGGGCGTTGCTGCCAACTTGAGAGTTGGTGGAAGGGCTGCGTTGCCAAGTCACGATAGACACGAGTAGAAATATGTGTGAAGTGGGTTCGTTACTCGGGGTTTGTTTCTTACAGTAAAGTACATCATGCCTCGTCTCTTCGTTGTCGACCCATTCCCTGGATACATAAGACAGCATCACAAAGCCCGTATCTTGGGCTTTCCCCCATGTTGTACACAGATTCTATATACATCGTGGGTCGAAATGCCCTCGTATATATCGTTATTTACCGTTCTTCCCAAACAGGGAAGAGAAATAATCTGTAATAGTCGAGTTGCCTTCCGCCTGTCGCTTCTGGCGCTCATCCTTCTGCGTGTCCCAGATCTGCTGCACCCTCCCAGCAACCTCTGACTTGGCTTGCAGATCTGCTCGCAGAGCCGCCTCCTCGACTGTGCGCTCCTCGGCCGGTAGCTTGTCCAGCTTCTCGTTCCATTGCTGCTGCAGCTCTTCGCTGGGTGTGTACATGTCGGGCTTCGGCTTGGGAACACCCGGCTCGAAGACCGGGACCGGGAGGCCCTCCGCTTTGGCCTTTTCCGCCGCGGCTTCGTGGCTGATCATTCGTTGGTATAGTGAGTCGGCGTGCATCTGGATGTCTTCTTCCACCTCGGCTGATCTCCCAGATACTGATCCATATCCCAGGGCACGCAGGAAGCGCTATGTGATACGTTAGCAGCTTGCGAATTGTTTAAAGCAGGAACCCGGTAGCCTTACCGATTGCATCGTGTAGCACCTCTCGAATCTCCGTACTTGGTGCCGGCACATCTGTACCTGGTCCTCCCAGCTTCCATGCTTCATGCAGTTCACCCACTCTTCCTGGGACTCGGCGCAGTTTTCCAGGGATGCTTTTCCAATCGCCTCCTTGCGCTCCTTGTATCCCTCCAAGACGCTCATCAGTCTGTCATGATCGCTCGCTGTTTCAGCCTCGATCTGCGCCAGCGGCCGGTATGTCTTCCAGATGTCGGCATATCGACCGTCCTGATACAGGCTAGCTGAAGGGACGCTGGGTTCTTGGGTCCCTGGCGCTGCTATCGAAGCATGGGTGTTGTCATTTGTGCGATTTTGAGGAGAGTTTGCGGGCGATGAGGGTTGGTTTGTTGTGTATTTGACGGGGGATTCTTTCTCGAGGAATTCGCGGAGCTTAGGATCGAGTTTTCCGAGAGGGTCCTCCGACTTGTCAGTGCCGAGGACTGACGAGATCCAGCCCATTGTCGCAGATATGTGAAATTCGAGTTTCGGTCCAGTAGAGGGGTAGTGGCATTCGGATTGTACAGTTGCGATCAAATTGGAGCTGTAGGATTCCTTCTTGAAATGGAACTTCGCCATGGACCCGCGATGCTTCGGAGGGTGTGAGAAACCACGCGACACTGTGTAACACACTGTACGACAAAAAATTGTCGCCAACGTCGCTAAAGCTACGCTTTTACGATGTTGATATAGTAACTATACGTAGCTACCGAGTACCACGCATTGGGACATCATTTTGTAGCACGTTGTCATGAGCTAGACAGAAATAGCAACAGCACTCTTACCGAGTAGTACAGGCTCGAGAATGGTCAATATGGTCTCTACCACACTCAATTCACACCAGACACGAAAGGAGCAAGATATCACAGGGAATTGGTCATTGTTCGGGCCGGGAACGGTCAACAACAAGAACGCAGTCTTGAGACACTGGACACCCTTTTCCTAGCCACATCACGCCCAGCTGATCCGTGAACCCCAGAGAATTGTCTTCGTGAATCCTTTTATTTGCGATTGCATCTATAGCACAATCATTTGCAAAGCAACTTCCGGTGCCCGACCCTTCAGGAGAAATGTCCCATTTCTTCTGATGCTTATCACGCCAAAAATGCCAGAAAGGAGCCCAATTTAGAACTTGTTGAACTTCTTGACCTGCTTGCCAGTTCGGGGCAGCACGCGCAGGACGTTGAATCGGACCTGTGACACGTGTTAGTTGTGCTTTGTTCTGGTCGCAATTCGAGATTCTGGGACATACAGTCTTGCTGAGAGGACGGCACTGGCCAACGGTGACCTGGTCACCCTCCTCAACACGGAAAGCGGGAGAGACGTGGGCGGCGAGGTTCTTGTGGCGCTTCTCGTAACGGGAGTACTTGGGGATGAAGTGCAAGTACTCTCTTCGGATAACGACGGTTCGGTGCATCTTGGTGGAAACGACGGTGCCGGTAAGGATACGGCCACGAATGGAGACGAGACCGGTGAAGGGGCACTTCTTGTCTGCAAGATAAAAATGTCAGCAACAACCCATCGCGAAATCCCTGAACCAGTTCAATGCGGGTTCTGGACGAGTTCGAGACCCCTCAATCCAGCAAAGACAACAGCCATCTCCAAGCGCGTCTGGCCTTCCTGCTCGTTCGCTCCAGACCCGCAATAAACTTCGATATGTCGCACGTACCGATGTAGGTGCCCTCAATGGCGGTCTTGGGGGTTCGGAAACCCAGACCGACGTCCTTGTACCATCGTCGTCCACCCTTGCCCGGTCGGGAGATCTTGCTTCGGATCTTCGAGTTCTGGAAGATGTGAGGCTGCTTCTGGAAAGCGCGCTCCGACTGGACGGTCAACTCGGTCGCCCTGAGGAAAGGTTAGCGACGTTGTTGTTCGAGCATCGTATGTTCGTTCGCTTTGGAGACTGACATCTTGAATTATCCTTCTCGGGTACCGTTACGAGAGGGCGTGTCGTGAGTTAGTGGGTGAGGCGAGGTTGAGATTGGCTATGATAGAGGGACAGTTTTGCGCTGATGGAGAAGTAGGGCAAATCCCACACTAATTTTTGCGTGAACTTCGGGCCTTAGGGCTTGCAAAAATTTGGATTGGCTGTGTAGCCGAGTGCCGTGATTGGCCAGTGGCAGCTAAGGCACGTGACGTGCTTCCGTGCGGAGCTCGACAAAGCTCTCACGTGAGTGGGCGTCGGGCGCAGGCCGCGGTAGGTGACATCAAGCTTGGCAAAGTGGGCCTGATTCTTGTTGCTGGCCGCCAAAGTAAACAAACACGCATGGATCGCGGTATATCCGTACGACAGCCCACCATCACTTTATCGCCAAGTGGGGAGTTGGCTCGTCACGACAAGTTTAAGCAATAAACATCACCATGATGGCGCCTTCAGCTGATGCAACGGTCCCTGCGACGCGGCGCACCCGCAAATCTATCAGCACGCATACCGACCTACGAAGGGCACTGGATAAGGAGAATGCGACAGTTGATGTTACCAGCACGCTGGCAGCCAGTCGCAAAAAGTCCAGAAGCAAGAGTCTCGGTCCTGGAGGACTGGACGCCCTGAGGCAAGGTAGTGGTAATCGTCGCGCAGTAAGGCAGCACGCATCCTAATTTTTCGCGCAGCCTCTAATTCCGCCCAGTCTCTAGCAGCGCCTGCGAAACCCCCGCGTTCAATCCTCAAGCCAACCATTGCTGCGCTTCCCGAGATCCCGCCGATGAAACCCAAGCAGCCAGATCTGATAGACTTTGGCGAACCGACGAAAGAAGCAACTGTTGTCAAGCCAATGGCAGCCGAATCCAACGACTCTAAGGTCGCTGTTCGGACGGAGGAGGAGCAACAAGCCGCGGCAAGGGAGCGAGAGGAGCGGGACCGTCGTGATGCTCGTCGCAAGTCCTTGGCCAACCGAAGAGTGTCGTTTGCTGCCGAAGCCACACTTCACACCTTCCACGAAATATACCCGCAGGACTCGACAACATCTACAGATGCGACAAGACGAAACTCTACTCATGCCAAGTCACACAATGCCTCAGAGTCCACTGCAGATGAGGATGAGCTCTACCAAACCAAGCAGCGGAGGAGTTCGGGGCCTCCACTTATCGAATTCCACGACTCTGACGATGACACCAACACCTCGACGATTTATAGCGACGACTCCGAGGTGGAAGAGGTCAACGACGTTGAGGATGAGGGATCAAGCAGCGAGTCCGACGATGGTACTATGATGACCATTGACGCAGAAGAAGTGACTGGAACCACAGCTGCCTCAGACCGATCTGCGGATGAAACGGGCGAATCTTCAACTCTCGACGAAGCCCTCAGACTTGCTGCTCGGACAGCCGGAAACCAGCGTCTTGGAGACGACGATAGCGAGGACGAGGAAGAGTTTATCCCCTCATTCGGGTGGGGAAACCAAGGCAATAAGCAGAGCGCTGCAACTCAAGACCAAGAAAACCGCCCCCCTCCACCACAACAATTGCAGTCCCTTCAACTGGGCAACGGCGATACCGAGACGGACATGGATATGGATATGGACATGGACATGGATACGGAGATGGAGATGGATGTGACCTGCGCTGTTGGCGGCATTATTCGATCTGCAGTTGCTCAGGAGCCTGAGCCTGAGCCTGAGGAGGAAATATCTATGGATGTGACTCGTGCATTTGGTGGCATTGTCCCCCAGATCCAGGCTAAGAAGCAACAACACGTTGCAGTGGATGATGACGAAGACGACGACGTCCCAATGGACGAGGCAACCATTGAGTTTACGACAGCGATCGGTGGAATCCATCACCCCCTTCCCAACGAAGAGGATGAGTCAGAAGACAATGAGGACATGTCGATGGAGCTCACCACTGTCATGGGGGGTGTGCTAGCACAACAAAAAAGGAAAAGCATTGCACCTCCACGAAGGAGGACGATCAACCAGACGAAGAACATCGGAGGGGATGATACTGCAATGGACATGGACATGGATATGACCGTCGGTGTCGGTCGAATCATCACTGGCTCCCGTGATAGTGAGAGCGACGACCAAGATGATGACGACGTGGATGCCACAATGGGAATGGAAATGACAACGGCCATTGGCGGAATCATCAACAACGGGACAAATGGAGCACGAGATCTTGGAAAGCGTATTATGGAGCAAGAAGCCGACATGCCAGACAGCCCTGTTAAGGCAGTCATGGCTACGGTCAACCAAACCTCACCTAAGAAGCCGCCATCACCTAAAAAGCAGCCGTCACCGAAAAAGCAGCCATCGCCCAAGAAGCAACCAATAGCCCATACCCCAGTCGAGGCATCACCAGAGACAATCAGCCCTGGTCTCTCAGCTTTTCACGGCACAGGTTTGAGGCGAAGTATTGGTCCCTCAGGCTCAAAACCACAGTCTCTTCCCAAGACGCTCCGAACCCCTTCTCCGGCGAAGTCTTCGACAACACCACAATCAACAGCGCGCAAGGCCAAAACCCCGACATCCGTCAAGCCTCCAACACCTCGGGGCAGCTCATTATCGGCGCCGCAAATTACCCCGAGAGCCTCTGGAAGAAATTCACGATCTGCATCCCCGAAGCGACCATTACCGACGAGGTCAAATTCGAGAACGCCCTCACCAGTGAAACCGGCTCAAAGGAAGAGCCTTTTCCAAGATGAGCTCATGACGGGCAACAAAACGCCGACGGTCGTTTTGACCCCTCGCAGACTTTCAGGACTCGGTGCCGACCGGGCTGGCCTCGGATCTCCCCAAGTTGCGGCGTTGTTTGATCGACGAGGATCTATTGGGGACATGGCCAAAGAGTTTGTTCCTGGGCAGAAAGGCGTTCAGTTCCAGGATCCCCAGGAACTTGTTGCGGAAGTGGAAAGAGAACGCCAAGAAGAGGAAGACAGAGAGAATCGACGGAGAATTCTCGAACGCGAAGCAGATGGGTTCCAGGACGGGGAGGCTACGCTTAACCTGAGGGAAATGATTGACAGTATGAGTCCAAAGCGAAATCCACTGAAGGGTCGTAAGAGTCTTCATGTTGGCAGTGCTGCGGGGGTCCTTGGAAAGCGACCAAGCGAACTTGATGACGACGAAGAGGCCGAGGAGAATGACGGCGTCAAGAGGCTCAAGGGACACCAAAGCAGCCCTGTCAAGAACGTCAAGCTGCAGCACCCACCCTCCAAGGCTGAGACTACCGGCCGACTCACCAGGTCTTTTCGCAAGAGCCTTCAGCCAAATGGCTACAACTCTACGCCGACTCTCTCTTCGCCTCAGAAACCCAGTCCAGCGACCACCCCAAAGAACCAGGGCCGTTTTAGGGATATTCAAGACGACCACACTGGCCACACCGTCGACTTCACCGATTCAACCGTGAAGGATGCTGCTCAGCTTGAAGACGAAGCCGACGGCGAGCGCATCCATCTTCAAGACTTCCTGAACATGACTTCTATCCGCTTCATGGAGCTGACCACTACGAAGCGACGACACACGATCGTCCCAGGGACCCTTCAGGGCGGCTTCTCTGCCGAAGGCGAAGATGATTTGTCTCTTGAGCGATGTGTAGTAGCTGGCGCTTGTACTGTCCCAACGTTGGAGCTCTATCAGCACTCCTGCCGAGAGCTGAAGAAGTACATCTCGGAAGGACGGCGCATGGTCAAGGAGATTGAGACGGACACGTTCGAAGAGAACCCGACTCTGTTCAGAGAGTACATGGCTGCTACACCTGAAGTGAAGGCTCTTATGGACAACCAGTTCAAAAACGTGAAGACACACGCTCGGCTTCTGAGCAAGGCCATGTGGTACGAGTGGCGTATGAAACTTCAAGATGGACTCAAGGAAGGTCTTCTGAGAATTGAAGAGGGCATGGAGGCCGATGACATGTACCTCGAGGAGCAGAAGTCTCTTCTCGATTCTGTTATGCCTGCGCTTCAAGCCCGATTCAAATCGGCTGTGGAGGAAAGCAGCAACCTCGAGGAGGTTGCACAGGAACTTGCCGACTGCGATCCGTCCGACCTTGAAGCTGCGCGTGAGGATCTGTCTTCCTTGGAAGCAGATATCGAACACAAAAAGAGGCTCATTACACAACTTCGAGAGCAGTTCAAGGCATCAGAGGCTGATGTCGAAACGTTGACGACCCAGAAGCAGCAATACCTCGAAGACATTAAAGAATCGGAGAGGGTTCGCGAGGAATGCCGTGGCTGGACGAGCACAGAGGTCAACAGCCTTAAAGGTATGTTTGCCACTCCTTTGCGCAACCACTTGAAACTCTTACTGACATATAACTAAATCTAGCCCGCGCCGACGCAATCGAGAAGAAACATGGCTGGGCTGTAACAGGAATATCTGGCACGATCTTGTCCATGGCGTACAAACGAGAAATCGAGATCGTCTTTGACATTGCATCGTTTCGAAACCACCAACCTAGTTCAAGGATTGACCTTTGGTACATCGCCGACACCAGGGAGCGCGACCCGGTGCCCAACACCGTCGAGAAGGAATTCCTTCTCCAGTGCATTCGTGACCACATTCGGGTTCTCCCGCAGAGTCGTACAAAGATCTCTGATCTTCTCAACATGGTCCAACTTGCATGGGACAAGGCCGACTGGGTTTCGTCCCAGATCAATAGCCTCAACGCCACGTTCCCTACAACAGTCAAGAAGACATCGGATTCCAGTGTGGCGATGGCAACTTCTCTCCTACTTGTCCCCCTGGAGACTCGAGTGGAGGTCACACTGAACCTGAGTGGCCAAAGTAGCCCTGACGGGCTCGAGGTTGCAATCACTCCCGAGGCCAGGGTGGTGTATGGTGAACATTTTAATGTTGCCAAGGTGGGCGAGTTCTTGGGAACGAGGATTGGCAAACACGTCGGTGCTGGCGAGGAAGAATGGAGCGATGTATTGGTTGAACTTCACGCGAGATTGATTGCAAGGGGTAGGAAGTAGGCATTTTGGATTCATCAGGGCAACGAGTAACGACAGGATAGGGCGGATGGAGGCAACGGCGTTGGGTAAAGAGAGATACCTTGTTTGCGTACGTACTTAGGCAACTCTTTGTTGGTTACGACCAGGGACATGAACATGAAGATGAACACAACTTTTTTGCTCAAGATCTGACTTTGTTTGTTGTTTGTGTTGACTGCCCCGCGCTTACTATATCATCCGTATGCAAGCTGGCATGTTTGTTGCGCGGTATTGTTTGATTGTGTCTAATTTGTTTGCCTCCATCAGTTTTGTCATGTGAGGCGGGCTTTGTATTCCTTCAATGTTGATTGAACAGGAGCATGCAGCTGCAAGATGTTCGCACTCCAACAATGAAGTCATTCCTAGTCCTTTGTCCTTCATTCACAGCCACGACATTATTCCGTTGATGAACCAATCAATGCGTTTGTTTGTTCTGCGTTTTGTGACTGTTCACTGTTCGCTTTTAGCTCACTTTTGACAGTTGTGCCAAATGGCACAACCTTATTGAACACAATGCCGCTCCTTGATGACTGCCAGCTGCCAGCCAGGTGTTGGGTTTCAACTGAGGAGGATATAATTCAGTCTGCCTACGTCGAATTTTATTCTTTCCCTTTTCCTTTCTCAACGCGATATTCGAAAGGCACTCTTCGCAACGCTTTCTTCACACATTATACTGCATTTCGCATACAGCACACAGTACCACCAACTCTACATCCTTCACCCAGCCTGCACCCACACTCTCCTCTGGATGTCCTAGCAATCAGAAACATGGCCTCCAATTACGTGATGGAGCCTGTCTGGTTCACGATACTGTTCATCAGGGGCACGATATTGTTCATCTGGCATGTCTTGAAGACGATGCTATTCAACAGGGATACGATTTTGTACATTCGGAAAGAGATACTGTCCCATGCCGAAGAAATGGGAATCTGGTTCGCTAACTTCAGGAACAACCCCCTCTTCTCTTTGTTCGGCTACATTCTTTACTGGATTTTTTGGCTTTCTTGCTGTGGCCCTCAGATGTTTAGGTGGATTGTCACTGCTCTACTCTTTCAACAAGCCGCCAAGAATTTCAAGCTCTCTTCTTCGTCTTTACCCGCCCTCTGGATTGCTTCTCGCATGATTCCTACGCCCTACGTTGTCTTGAGCCACCCAGATGATAGGAATTGGTTCGTTTTCGACGATGTTTGGTGTGCCCTCTCATGTTTTCTTTTCCCCGTCATCCTTCTTTCGGCCGTTGAAAGCCCCAAGAATATTCGACAAGCCGCAATTCAACTCGCGGACTCGCTTGAGTTGACAACAGAAATCGACTTTTCTTTCTCGGACGATTGGGTGGGAAACTACATGCCCGCTACTCTCGGTGCACGGGGCGATGTCGAGATGCGTCGGCTTCTTGAAGAAAACAGAAAAAGCTCGGATATCCTCATTCACGACACTGCACCCATACGGCGCGAACGGAGGATCCAGAAGCCAAAGACAAGAACGGCCGAAGACTTTCATCCTCTTAGAATCAACACTGGGCCTCAAAGAGGGAGCAAGACGCAGCGGATTCGGAGACAAATCTTGGGCGTTGCTCCATGTATTACTGATACCAGCCACAAGGACCCCGAAACCTCCAAGATACCTACCAGGACTCCAACCTGCGACCGAGCGACGCAGACATACCCCACCAACATATGGGATCTTTTCACCGAGTTCATCAACCAGAAAAAGACAAATGTTAAGAGCCGAGACACCAGCAACGACAACGCCCCTGAACCGTCTCCTGTCGATGACCATGCCCCCGTCCCAACGGACATTATGGGCTATGACGAATCCATATATACCATCGAGGGGTCTCCCAAGGAACCTGCGAGTGTTGAGACCTCCGAGCGTGAGGTTATCGCAACAGAGGATATTGCGGAGGACACCAAGAGCGAAAACGAGACGGAGCCCATCCCCATCGATGACAACGCAATCGTACTAGCGGACAAAGGGAAAACACCCATATATACCGAAAAGGGACCCTTGTACCCCCGGAAGAATTCCAGTGACGCTGAAGTCTCTGAACAGGAGGTTGTTATGGCAGAAGAGATTGCGGAGGAGATCAAGGATGAAGTCGAGACACAGCCCGTTGGCGAAGATGATGCTATGGAAACTGTTACAACAGAGACCGAAGGTTCTTTTGAGAAGCCCATCGAAATCCAAGACGACGAATCCGAAAGAGAGGTGTCTGATGAGAACCTATCCGACGATGAGGCTCCCGTCGAGGAGGCAATCCCACCTGTTGTCCTTGCCCCTACCGTCATCAGCGCTCCTGTCGTTATTGAGATCCCAGATGATCCCCTGGAAGTTATCGACATGCCTGCTCCAGCCATCATCAGCACTCCAACCGTCGTGAGCACCCCCACCGTCGTCTACACGCCTGTCATCCAGAGTTTGGGAGCCCCAGAGCCCCAAGAAGTCACAGCAGATGCCAAAGACACTCGAGTCATTGTTGACTTGCCAATGGCTGATGAACTACCCCCGAAACCCGACTCTTGTCTCTTTGAGCTACCTCCGCTACCTGAATCTTGTCTGTTCGAGCTGCCTCCGTTGCCAGACTCCCCCCTGAACCTATCTTCTCCAATAGTTGAAGATGAACCTATGGACCCGGACCATCTCACGGCTGACAATACTACTTTGACTGACAAGGTTTACACGGGGACTCCTGCTGTCGAAACTCTACCGATAATTAGCAATCCTCAGTTCACAAACGAGTGCACGGATATCGACGAAGATGATTTGAACAGGTTGCTTTATGGATCCTCGGAAAACGATTCAGAACCAGAAGACTGGAACCGCCCTATCCTTTCAGATGATGAACTGAATGCTGCATTGAACACCAGTGTCACAGAGCAGATGGACAATAATGAGCAGCAATCTCTCACACCGAGACTTTCAGCGCCCGTCTCTTTGGACTTTGACACGCTGGCTTATAGATCTGCTAAAGCCGACAGCGCATCTGAAAGCAGCTCCGAGGAATCAACTAGTTCCGATAGATCTGCCAATGTTCCACCAGAAAACAATGCTGGAAATGGGCTGGGTGATCTTCTTGACATGGGAAACATCCCCCCACCAGTATCCTCGCACCCCTTTGACAAGACGTGCTATAGGTCCAGTGAATCCAATCCTGACTCAAGCCTCTCTGATCCGCCACCCCCTCCTGAGCAGTCTGTCAACTCTCAGATCGTCGATCGTGAGACGCAGCAAAGCTCTGGAGTATTCTCGAGCAACCAGTCATCGATGGAAAACAAACTGATCTCGCTGCCAAGTACTCCGCCGCGCCAAGCTATGGAAATCGACCATGAATATGGTGCAGATGAGGATACCATGTCGCTAGATCAGGAGGACACACCCATGAAAGAGGCCTGGACCGAAGATAACCAGTCCGTCGTATCAGCGAGTATGGAGATTCCGGGAGAAGCTTTCCAGACCGCTGAAGTCGACATGACTGACGTCTTCGACGAACCCACGCCAGATACTGCGTTTGACACCAGTACTTTTGGCGCCGGCCCATCGCATTGGGGCCACTTGGCTGCGCACCAGATGGGGGTTGGATATGGGGAGAGTTTGGACATTACTCAGATGCCTGAGTATCAACCAGCAGACGAAACATCTGCTGGTCTTTCCACACCTACTAGGCAATCCTATGTGGTGAAGCTTCCTAGTCCTGAGTCCTCGTCTCCGTCGGACTGCGATATGGCAGATGATCTAGGGGAGATAACTGACGACGATGATCTTGTGAAAGACATGTTAGCTGCATTCGAAGAGGTCGAGCTCAATGAAGAGCCAGACACGGAGACTCAGAACACCCTGGTCAACACGGATGCCCATCGTGCCGAGGTCAATGCCAACATCCCTAAGTTCGACCCTCGCGGAAGCAACATCAGCACGCCCATGTTCAACTCTTTCAAGCCTGCTACCACGACGCCTGCACTGTCATTTTCCCAACTCAGAGTCGAGGTTGATGACATAAAGTATAAGTCCGTCACTAACCAGAGCGATGGCACTCCTATTCGCTCCGCGGGAGATGCTTTTAACATCACACCGGGTACCAACCTCGGCTTCACTGATGCCTCCTACGAGGATATATACAAGGCATCGCGAATTCAGGACGAGGCTAGCGCTGCCCCTTCCCCCTCTTCTTCGTCTGTCTCCCCCGCAGTCCAGACCACACCTCGAAAGGTGCTGGTTCCAAAGAGTCGCCGACCTGTGAGCTGGAGCCAATCTGGGACACCTCCCAGCATATACCAGGAACCGGCTGTGGTGTGGACGCCACGCCGGCGAGCGATTCCGGATCTTAATATCCTTTGGCCCTTTTCAGCCCCTATCCCAGAGGTTTCGGAGGCTGAAGAAGCTGACAAGCAGAAAGTGGACAAAGACGACGGGGAGAAGGCCGAAGAAGACGACGGAAAGGAGGCCGAAAAAGATGAAAGGCAAGAGTCCGGTACTCAGCCTCAGCCCCAGCCTGAAGCTCAAGCTCTTCCGGAAACGCGTATAGGCAAACTGCAGAGTGTAAGGAACACTCACGACGCTCCGGAACAGATGACCCCAACTCCGGCTCCTAGACAGCGAGCTCAGCCGGCTAAGAACGTCCCACCAGTCATGATGGGTGGCTTGTTGTTGCCTGGTGGAAACCAGGTGGTCACCGTTCCCTCTGTTCCCGCCCCTACGGAGCCTGCAAAGCCCGAACCAGTCCGGGAAGACCTTGGGAAAAAGCATCTGGAGATGCTGAGGAGGCGTTATTCAAAGACGAAGGGCAAGCCGCAGCTGTTCCATGAGCCTCGGAGAACCGAGCCTCGGTCGCTCCAGCGCGATCCTGAAGGGCGAGACCGGGACGAGGCTCTGAGGACCCCAGGGCCACTGCTTGCGCCCAGCCCAGTACCCTCGCCCGCGCGTGTGCAGCTTGTTTCACCGGCCGCTGTGATCGAGCACGAGAAGAAAAAGCAGGAAACACCCGCGGAGGAGGATGACGAGGAAGATTTGTACAGTGCTAACTGAGATGAATGGATCTGAAAGGGCAAGCGGAAACGGATTTGGGAATGTGTGTTTTGTATTATATGGCGGGGACGGTTGTGGCTTAGATATATGATATTCGAGCGGTCTCGACAATTGGAATAGACTGTGCGTTTGCTTCATCTATTTTTTACCTTCATCCATCCGCTAGATCCACGGCGAGGAGAATTCTTGCCTTCAGCAGACTTATCCTCTGTAGCGTTACTTGCATTATCCAACCCGTCTTCAACCTTCCATGCGTCGTCCTCCAACACCTCCCAGTCAGGGACTGGTGCCTCGCTAACTAGCTTCTTCCTGAGCCTATCAGCAAGTTTCATGGGGCCCGGCAACTTGAAGTTTTTAGCAAACTCGGTTCCCTCAGCACCGCCAAGGAAGTAGAAGGTTGTCCCGTGAGAGAATCGACCCATCCAATTCGTCTGGATTTCATTATTCTCCGCATCTGAACTCGTGATCTGGGGTGCCGGAGGTATCGGAAACATGTTACCACGATTGGTCTGCTGGTTTATGAGCAGGCTATGCAGGTTGCGGCCCATGTTGCAGATATCTTCAAAATATGTCTTATCGCCAATAGGGACGCCTTGAGTGCTGCAAGCCCAGGCAATGTCGTAGGCGAGTAAAGTGACACCCTCGATGAAGTAAGAAAATGTTGCAGGATCTTCTTTGGCGAGCTGTGGCAATGGCTTGTCGATGAAAAGGGGCCTCGGACGAGGAACATGCTGAGACTCTGTGTGCCGGTCGGATGAAGGGGTAGCAACTCCCGACTGATCGGGAAAATCCATATCACCATGCTTGTAGGAGTTGAATAGGTTGAGAATGGTTGGCCGAGGATAGTCACGATGAGGAAGAGTGATGGCTGCAGGGAGGCGAATGGCGAGATAGTGAGAGGCAAGCATGAGAAGGTGAGATACATGACCAAGGGAAGTTGAGATAACCTCCGGAGATAGTGCTGGGAGAAGTTAGTAAGACGTAACTATGACTTGGTCTTATACCGAGACTTACAGTTCATATTGGTCAGGTCGACAACCGGGAGACCCCCCAAATAATACTCGTAATGACTGGGGGATCCCTTCTTTAGTCGTTTGAGTCCACACAACCGGGCAGCCTCCGTACACAGAAAAGCACGAGTGCTTGACATGTCTTCCGCGGTCTGCGACCATCGATACTTGGATACGTTGGTCGCCCTCTCAATGTCCTTCTGCTGCTTGGCTCTGCGTTCTATCGAACCATCGGAAACGGCTGCGACATCGGATCGGCGGAGGGAGAGAGAGGCCTTCTTCGCCTTGATCTCCTCCCTGGCAGCTTTGATGTCATTTCTAAGCTTGTCAGCGGCGGCAAGGATCTGGGTCGTCCGATCCTCTGCCATCCGCTGCTGAGCCTGAAGCGAGTCCTTGCGGTCCTTGGCAGGAGTGGTAGTGTTCGCCAAGATATCACTGATCTGCTTCTGGAGGCCCTCGTTCTCTATGAGGAGATGCAGGCTTTTCATCCGACCCTCGTAGATCTGGTTTCTGGCGTCCACAGCGCAGAAGAACGGAAGGCGCTTGGTATCATGGCTGCGGTTGCAGATGTCACACTCCAAATCCATGGTGCCTGTAGTTTCGCCACCAGGCCGCGTTCTCGTGATGCGTCCAGTTCTGGGCGAGAGTGTGTGGCTTTATCTTGAAGGAGCTGAATTGGGAGAGCTGACAAACATGTCTCCAAGTCCCTCTGGATTGAGATAATCAACATGGATGGATGGCAGATGACTTCAATGTTGGGAGTGCCGAGTCACGGGGTTGACGAGGCGAGTTGCAGGATGTGGCGTCAGAACCGCGAAGCCACATTCGGCTGGGGCGCAGACAGCCAACCACAGCAGCCCGATTCAAGGTACCTGCACCAGGCACCGAAGGCAGCCTGCTCCATGCCTTGCCAGCCTCGACACCTAGTACCGCGCTAACATTCATCAAAGGCCAGTCAACTACAAGATCCTCACAACTGAACGGGTTGAACATTGCCACCCTGGGAGATAAAAGTTATCTCCGAGTACGCTCTTGGTGTCGCTGTGAGGCTGTCCCTGACACCGAACAATCCCTGTCCCGCTGCCCGCACAGGCCCCCCGGTTGCTTGGTCGACAATCTACAAGGTCCGGAATCGCAAGCCATCATGGCCTCACCACAGCCGTCACAGCCTGGTGACGCAAGCCAAAACCACGAGCCTAGACACGAAAGCGACCCCATTGCGGTGGAGGAGGCCGTCGTCATGTCCGATTCACAGAAGAGATCCCACTCTGATTCTAGAACGCCAGAGCCAGGCGTGGACCAGCGACCTACCAGCTCCAACACTCCTAGCACACCCGGCACCCTTGCGTCTTTTGACTGGGAGGACTTTGAGGTCAGGTACGAGAAGGCGCTGCGTGATGCCGACGACCATGAGGATGGAATTCTCAAGCAGGCGGATGCGCTTTCCAAGGTGAGATGGCCACCACATGCTTGTTAGCCAGTGATGCTTACGGCCAAAAAGTACTTCAAAGTTTGGGCGTCTGCCGCCTCAGCTCATGATGACGAACGCGCAGCGAAGCGCCTACAAACGCGACGGCGATTTGTAAACTTGTCGGAAGAAAACATGGCACAGAAACAGCAGCATTGTGAGCCAACCAACCAAGCCTTGATTGTGCAGAGACTCCATAGATTCTAACAGATCATAGATGATGAGGTTGTGCGAGCATTTGAAAGTGCCTTGGCCCTTCTTCGGTCGAAGTAGCGGATGGTATTTAGGAGCAGTCAAGAGAGACCGCGGAGACGAGGATCACACAGGCTGAAGTTAAAGAGATGGGAAGCGTGCTCCATACTGTCTGGAGGTCATAATTTCCTGGAGTCCCTCCAACCCGCAGATTTCTATGTTCCGAGGATGGCAGGCATGATACCTGAGGTTGCGTGAGGTTGGCACGTGATGTAATATTAATTCTGGACCCAAGTCGCGTCTCCTACTTCGAGCGTGCAAGACGCGAACTCACCTCGACAGGCTTTTATCGTCCACCACCCGACATGTCCAAGACGGACCATGTAGGTACAGCAACCAAGTATGGCGTGCCTGATGTCTCCCAGGTTTGTCTTGCGCACTCTGCAACCTAAGGGCTGTCGCTAACAAGAGCCAGGATGACTTGTTGGCATTCCAGCAGGCACACTTTTCGCAGGACGCTGTCGCCTCATTTAGTGGCACCTTCTTAGACCCGTCTGGTGAACAACAACCTCATGATGACATGATTTATGAAACGTGGGAAGAGGATGATGGCCTTGGCTATTACGACGACGGAGTCAAACGCACTCTGACGGATGAGCAAATTGAAATATTTCGGCACTCGGAGCTTGAGGCTCTTCGCAAGCAAGAAGAAGTTCAACCAGGTGCTAAGACTGCAACATCTTCGGATGAAGCCACGGACCTCGGCGATACAAAACTCATCCAGTCACAGGCCACGGGGAGTCCATCAACTCTTCCGCCATCTTTTCGCAGCAGCAAAAAGAAAAAGAAAAAGGGCGCCAAGCGCGGCCGACCCGAACCCAAACCAGACCTGCGCAAGCGTACCTGGGATGTTGTTGACAAAGGGTTGGATTCACTGAACTACGATTAGGCAAGGCTGGAATACTGCCGGCGATTGCCTACGAAGACTACGCGACATGACCAACTTGAAGATCGATTTCCAACACACGCATGGTCAGGGTATTGCCCAGTCTCGCAATACGGCTGGGATGGATGCATGGACAAGCCAAACGCGAATGTGAGTTGTACATTTCTCTGTCTTCGTTCGTCTCAACATGATGAAAACCATTTGTATCGTCATCCTTAGTCGGATCGGGACTGGAGTCGAACGATCTACTGGCCTCGGCTGCTGGTGACGTCTCGCAGTCCTGACATGTCGAGTACTTAATCTTCTCTCTGAAAAGATGAGACTCTTTAAATGTTAAACAGTTGTTCTACGCGTCGTCGGTTTAAGATGCTAACTGTTGTGATTTGGATAGGGCATGGTGCGATGTCACCGGCAGATGCACGTGTACACTGTCCGTTTGCTTGGATTGGTGCACATGTGTCGGCAGCGTATACGTCTTGCCTAGGTAGTCGATGAGATGGTGTAAGAAGCATGCCGCCTTTTTTTCTTTGGGTTGGCTGGCACCCTTCTAATCCATTGTCGTCTTGGGCTAAACACGCAGTTGTTTGAGCTCTGCTTGTGGATGACAAACTTGCAACGCCTACCGACAGGAGTCGCGTTGTCCGACATGAGGAAGCCGAGCACGCAACGAAGCGTCAGGAGCAAACGGCTGATGGATGGATGTACTGTGTAACCGTAAAATGTCTCTCACCACCTATCAAGACGAAAACGGGCTGCCTGCATTGAAAACCGGCGATCTTTTGTGACCGCTGACCCCCTCACCTGTGTGTCTCGGCCTTGCTATTCCTTGCTTGCCCGAGACCGGGTGTTTTAATTCGCCGCGTGTCCCGTGCCAGTCCTTGTTAACATTCACAAGTTCCTAATTCCTGCGTTTGGCAGCCGGAAGCAGAAACAGGCTTGTTGGTCGCCTCAGCGTCTGCTGATGCCGTGACGCCGTCCAATGCCTTATCGCGCAGCAGCCGATAAGCCCGGCGACCAATCAAGGGCTCGCCCTCACGCCAAGAACGGGCCCGTGCTGAGCGGGGAGTCGCTGTGCTCGCTGTGGGCTCGCTATGGACGTGCTGTGGGCATCCCACCTCGGTTTTTGGCATCCACCCACCACAAACCACACCAGCAAACCAACTCAAACCCTCCTCCGCGCCCGCTCCATCTCCAGCCTTCTCGCTCCTTAAAGCCTTGTCGCCCGCTCGCCTGCTCGTCCTCTTGCGCCCATCGTGTCCCGCCACCCTCAGGCTCCGTCCTTGATCGCGACGGCTGCTCCCCCGACCTCCGTCTCGTCCGCGTCGCTGCCCCGCGACCGCCATCCCGACCGTCACCATGGCGCGGGTCTATGCCGACGTCAACCAGAACATGCCCCGCAGTTACTGGGACTACGACAGCGTCAACATCAGTGAGTTGACCCTTGTGCGCGCTCGCTTGCCCGCGGCCCTGCGCCTCAGCTAACCCGTCTTGCCAGGCTGGGGCCTCCTCGAGAACTACGAGGTCGTTAGGAAGATCGGTATGTGCCTGTTCGCCTTCCAGCTGTTCGTCCTGAGTCATTAACCCTTGGTGTCCTAGGCCGTGGTAAGTATTCGGAGGTCTTTGAGGGCATCAACATTGTCAACTATCAGAAATGCGTCGTCAAGGTTCTCAAGCCCGTCAAGAAGAAGAAGATCAAGCGAGAGATCAAGATTCTCCAAAATCTCGCTGGTGGCCCCAACGTCGTTGCCCTGCTCGATGTCGTCCGGGATTCACAGGTTCGCACTCCCTTCGCTGGTGTCCGAGCCTCGCCATCTCAGCCTGAGATTCCTGCTGACCTTTACCCCCCCTCCAACCAGAGCAAGACGCCGTCTCTCATTTTTGAGCATGTTAACAACACCGACTTCCGGACCCTGTACCCCAAGTTCAACGACATCGATGTCCGATTCTACATCCTTGAGCTGCTCAAGGCTCTCGATTTCTGCCACAGCAAGGGCATCATGCATCGCGACGTGAAGCCTCATAACGTTATGATCGACCATGAGAACCGAAAGGTTCGTCTATTCCATTCCGTTGCCTCCCGTCCTTCAGATCCACTAACTCATCTTAGCTGCGTCTCATCGATTGGGGCCTGGCCGAGTTCTACCACCCCGGCACCGAGTACAACGTCCGCGTGGCATCTCGATACTTCAAGGGACCCGAGCTCTTGGTTGACTTCCAGGAGTATGATTACAGCCTTGACATGTGGAGCCTTGGAGCCATGTTTGCCTCGATGATTTTCCGCAAGGAGCCTTTCTTCCACGGTAACAGCAATGCGGATCAGCTGGTCAAGATCGCCAAGGTGCTAGGAACCGATGATCTTTTCGACTACCTCGACAAGTATGAGATCGAACTCGATGCTCAATACGACGACATCTTGGGACGTTTCCAGAAGAAGCCGTGGCACAGCTTCGTCAGCTCAGAGAACCAGCGATTCGTTACTAACGAAGCTATCGACTTTCTCGACAAGCTGCTACGATACGACCACCAGGTTTGTCGTTTTTGCTTCTTCTCCGATATCCACCGTCACTAATCTGTTATCAGGAACGTTTGACCGCGAAGGAGGCCCAGGCTCACCCTTACTTCGATCCGGTCCGTGACCCCGAGGTTTTCAAGCAGCACTTGGCCAACGCCAACGGAGCCGCCAGTAAGCCTTGAGAAGGCTCGGAATCCCCACTCCCTACACCCCGATATACATCATCCACGATTTCTATACTTCCGATACCCCCCTTATCCATGATACCCTGAACCGGCAGAACTACCTCGTCGTTTTCATTCACACCTCCAACGGGGTTGCGTGCTTGAAAAAGATCAGATTATTGTCTTCACCCCCTCGCGACAGCTCATGGTCTCTTTCTGGCACGGGCCTTACACCACAGCGGTTTTCGGCATTGATGATATTTCGAGGTTTGGCGTAAAGATGGCTCGACTCGCCAGGCTTCGACTTGAGAACCTGTCATCTCGTGGCTACGGGATGGATGGGGAAGTTTCCGACCCCCAAGGCTTTACGGAGATGGACTAGGACAATAGGGTCCTTGGCGTTCCAGGGGCGGTGAAACATGGTACGTGGGGAAAGTCAATTCATGTTTGACCGCGGACATAACATCTATTTCTCTTGGGTTTGGAAGTTTACGGCAGTATTCGAAGTAGCGATGTAATACAGTAAAGCTTGAAAGGGACTCATCGTAGTATTACTTCTGCTGCTTACAGGACGGTTGTTGGATCGGAATAGCCCTTTCCATAACGCTCAATGTGTGTGTAGTCAGTTATAGCATCTGCTCGAGGCCCCTTACAGACAACTGAAGCAAAAATCCCGCCCACATCGGAATCCGCCTACACCACACGACCTGGCAGTCCCCCCAGGCGTCCTGACTATGCTTCCTGGGCTGACAGGTTCGCCGTGACGCTTCTTGGAAGGCGTGCGGAAAGACTCCGTGGTCAGTGTGCTCGAACGCCAGGTTTTGATGACGGAGGCGCGAGCGTTGCGTTGGAGGCTAGGGGACGGGCGGCCAAGCTCGTCACGCTCCTTGTCCGAGTCGGAGTCCGAGTCGGCTGATATGAGGGAGAGGATGGAGCGACGGGACGATGGCGCTCGGGAGGTGCGGATGGTAGTAAGACGGGGAGTATGGGGCCTGGAGGGCTGAGAGGGTCTAGGAGTGACCTTTTGCGGCGTGGCCTGGGAGGATTCGTGAGTAGGGGCGTTCTTCTTGTGGTTGGGCGACTTCCGCGGCGTTTCCTCCTGAGTTGTATGAGGTGGTGAATCGCCTCCCTTGCTTGACGCGGGTTTTTGCTTGGATGGCGATATCGCTGTTGTTGATTTGGAAGGCGGGTCCGAAGACGTCTTCTTGTTGACTGTGGCGGTCGAAGTCAACTCTGCTTCTCGTGCTTCTTCACCTCTCTCAGCGTCCCCAGCGTCCTCATCTTCCTCAATCTCATCTCCGCCAACAATCTCCGCTTCTTCTCTCGTTTTTTTACATTCTTCAGCTTCTCTAGCTTCTCCAGCTTCCTCAAACTCACCACGCTCTTTAACCGGAGCCTTGCTATGCTTGACAGGAGTCCCTGAAGTGACTGGCCCGAGCCTCTCCTTCCCGGAGCTCGGTTCTTGCTCTTGAACAGTCCCCTCTGTCGCGTTGTCTAGATCCACAGTAGGCGTAGACTTGGATGTGTTCTGGAGCGACGCTTGAAGCCATTTTACCTCACGGCTCAAGCGTAAAGGTGGTGATCTGGAAACTCTTTTCGCCAAACCACTTTTTGCTTCGGCTCCGGAGCTGGGTAGTTTTGGTGGACGACCACGGCCTCGCTTCTTCGGTTTATCAGGGGTCAGGACTTGTTCTGGTACATCTTCTCCCAATTTGCTGCCGTGTAGGTGTGTTTCTGAACCATGCTCTGTTGGTACTTTGGGAGTTTTCTGTGCTGAATACAGTATGGGTGACTCGTCATTAGAGAGTTTTGCGGTAGAAGTGACATGAGCATAGCTAGGCTCATCGACGTGAGCCTCGTTCTCTTTATTTCCAGACGACTGGGGAGCGCTGCTTGCCGGAGGTGTTGCCGAGTCCTGCAAATCGAGGACAACTCGCCCCAAGTTTGCTTTCCCGATACTCCCTGGTCTAAGCACTTTTCGGGTTGTCTGGGATGACTTTGGTGTAGTGGCTCCAGGGCCTTGGCTCGCTGTCGTGTTGCTTCCCTGCGAGCTGTGTAGGGCGAGCGGATCTGAGTCCGAGTCTGAGAGTTGACTGCTCGAGTTCATTTTGAGACCGCGATCCTCCTCTGCTTCTTGCCAGGAGATCTTCCCCATGTATTTGACCTGCTTTCTGACCCGCCCAGACAGTCTACGATCCCCATGATCGTCTCCCCCACTCTCTGCTGCACTGGTGTTGTTGAAGTTGCCGTCATCGCTCAGTGAACTATCAACAGCTAGCTTCTGCTCGCGGGACTTCCGTGGCTCCCGAGGCCTGCCTTTGGGAAGTGACACTGGCTTGTCGTCGTCATGTTGCCGAGAGCGAGGGGCCCAGATTGAAGTATCGCCCTTCTGTATGGGAAACTTGTACCTGTCGGCTGTAGACTTTCTGTTGTGCTGCTTTAGGGGAAGCTGTTGTTGAGCGGGTAGTTGGGGCTGACCCCACGCTTGTGGTGGGAGATGGCCAGGCATGGCCCAAGGTCCAACTAGGAAGGGGTTTGGAGAATGACCCATGGCCGGCGGGCCGTAGTTGATTGCAGACGCGGTATTGCTGAATTGAGGAAGTCCAAATGCTGGCGCGAATCCTGGAGGTTGTGTTCCAGGCGCAGGGAGAAAGCCGACGAAAAGGCTGCCATATAGATTGGGGAAGAGGGAGTTGAGCGCCTCAACTTGAGCGCCTAGGAGGTTGCCTGGCATGTTGAACGCTCCAGGTTCACTCTGCGGTAGTAGATGTTTGGACTTGTTGACCATTTCTTGTCCCGGTAGGACCATATCGTCTTTGTTCCCTTCAGGCTCGGCGGGGTCTTGGTCGGTGGGATCCTCGTTGTCGGCTTCCTCTGAATCTTGGATTTCGCTGACGTCTTCTTCATCGCCATTGGACAATTCGTCGATGAGATCCTCGAGAAGGATACCTTGGTCGTCGTCGTCGTCGCCATCATCGCCATACCCGTCGCTAGCTTCGTCTGGCCACGCTCCTCCTCCAAGATCGCCCTCGTGTCGCATGCCACTTAAATGGCCGTTGTTGACGACAATCTCACCCGTTTCCATGTCGATTTCGTCGCCGATGCCGTCGAAGTCTTGGCTGTACTTTTCGATGATGTGCGCAAAGGTCGCCTGGAGCTTATGATCTGCCTGGGCGCGCTTAATAGCCAGTTGGTGACTGTCGTCCTTGGGATGATCATCGTCGGCATCTTCGCTGGGTTCGAGGTTGGGCTCTGGGGACGAAGGGCCTTGGCGGCGACGTTTCGCCGGAGGCTCCATTGCGAAAAACGGGCATACGCAGGATACCGGTGTAGCAAGCAGTTACAAGCCTATGCGGCAGTGACGTCTCGGAGCGCTTGTCTCTGATGGAGGGATTTCGCTCTTGACGATGGTTGGAGGAGCAACCAGATAACGACGCGATAGGCTATGACGCGCTCGAGTGCAGTCAGTTCAGTGGGGTGCAGACGCGTAGAGTGCCCCTCCTCGGTGGAGTGGAATCCATGCTGCTTCAGCGGGTGAGCACCCCGCTGATTCTTTGATTAAGCCATGAGAAATCCCAGGAACCATTTCAAGATGCATTCAGCAAACTTTTAGGCACGAGAGACTTTGAGTAAATGCTACAAGGTCGATTCGCTATTCGTACATCACGACGTGCACCCTTCCGAAGAACTCGTCGAGGCTGGAAGACAAGACCCAGCAGCCTGCTCAGAAGGTGGAACCCCTGCAGCTAGGAGCTTGGGGCTTGGCGGCTGACTTCCAACGTCACTGCCTCTCGTCTCGGTGAGTGGGGGGCTCCAGCTTCCAACATCACCATCATCAGTTTCCTGGAGGTGATCAAGCCCAACTCTCTCCCCTGCAAACCACTCTGGCCGTCTCGAGAGATGCGAAATTGTCTTTTGTCATGACTTGCCAAAAGTGCCGCCAGCCTCTGAAGCTGGACGGCTCACTCGAGGACCTGAACCCAGCTGCCTACGACCTTCTCATATGTGAGCGCAACCATGCTCAAGTTCCCTTGCGGCCACGACTGACCATGCGCCTCCATAGCTTCCTCCTCACCGCAGACGCCCAAGAAGTCACCTGCCCCCCGCGCGCCAGTGGCTCAGCCCCAGGACCAAGGCCGGAGATCCCTCTACGACAAAATCTCCCGAAATACCAGTGTCCCCGTCTTCAAACGCAACCATGGCGCCCAGCCGCGCGATTCTGCAATGTCTTTCATCTATCTGACAGAGTCGCAAATGGGCGGGCCGCAGACGCAAGCGATAGAGCCACCGTCGACACCGCCCAAACTTCGGCGGTCGAGCTCGAGCAGGGCCGGGGGCGACGAGACCGATGGACCAAAAGGAGACGAGATGGATAGGATCAACCGTCTATTCGAGATTCTGTCGGCCCGATCCGACATAGATCATCCGATATGCGTCGAATGCACGGACATGCTTGTGGAAGGCCTACAGAAGAAACTGGACCTGGCTTCGAAGGAGAGAGATGCATACGTGAGACATCTCAAAGACGTCAAGGCCAACCAACCTAGCTTGGAAGATATGAAGGCTCAAGAGGCAGCACTGAAAAAAGCAGAACAAGACAGGGCAACGGCGATGGAAGAGCTGAAGAAGTTGGAGGGCGAGAAAGACGCATTAGACGAAGAGATTGTGGCCCTCGAAGAAGAGTCACGACAGTTGGACAGAGAGGAGGAGAAGTTCTGGAGGGAACGGAATGCGTTCGCGACTAAGATGGCCGAGTTTCAGTCGGAGCGGGACAGCGTCAACGCCAAGTACGTCAACGACTCACAGCTGCTGGAGAAGCTCCAGCGATCCAACGTGTACAATGACACTTTCTGCATCAGTCACGATGGCAGCTTTGCGACCATCAACGGGCTGCGACTGGGGCGACTGTCCAACAAACCAGTAGACTGGCCCGAGATCAACGCAGCGTGGGGCCATGCACTACTCCTGCTCGTGACAGTGGCAGAGAAGCTTGGGTACAGGTTTGATGGGTATGATCCGCAGCCCATGGGCAGCACGTCTAAGATTGTGCGCTACGAGACGCCCAGTCCCTCGTCCAGCAGATTGGGAGCGAGAACAGTTCAACCTCCCCCTAAGAAGCATATACTGGAGCTTTACAGCTCGGGTGACATGCCGTTGGGACTGACGTTTATGCACCGGCGGTTCGACAATGCCATGGTGGGATTCCTGGAGCTTGTACGCCAACTGGGAGCATTTGTGCACCGGCAAACGGACGCGACGGGAACCCCACTGAGCTTGCCTTACAAGATTGACGGGGACAAGATTGGGGATGTGAGCATCAAGCTAGGGATTGCGCAGGACGATGGGTGGACGAAAGCGTGCAAGTTGACGCTGACATGCTGTAAGTTCCTGCTCGCACACGCCAGCAATGTCACGTCGACGGCGAGAAATGGGGGTGCTTGAAGATAGAAGGTGGCCATAGAGCATGGGAGAGGAACGCATGGGATGGAGTTTGGAACGAATGGATGGAAGGCGTTTTTGGAGTATCAAATACTGGTCTGTGGCACACTGCAACAACACTATAAGTTGCTTGGAGATTGAGAGACAGAGCAGTGAGGCAGACTACGACATGGACACAGATTGCTCATCTAACTCACCGTGACGGCACGAGATGAGTTCTGCCTTGGTTGTGCATGTTTTGTATACCCACGTACTGGCGTGCCGGGAGGTGACTCAGAGTGTGTCGCAATTCACGGAGGGACAGCCCCCACCTGAATAGGTCGGTGGGATGATGGCTGTCGCAAGGCTCACCACAAGGCGACCCAGGCAGGACGGATCGCGGGCGGACAAAGACAAGGACAAGGATAAGGGCCCGTTCCACTAGCTCTTGGTAGATAGTGTTATGTATGTGTGTACGTAGTAGATGTAAATCTAGATTGTGAGAATGCTACTTGATGATAGGCATTCGCATGCCATGCGTTATTACGGCGTTCATTGCACAGACATCACATGGCTTGTTTGATTGTGTATCCTCGCACTTTGAAGCCAGACAGCCCTTCCATTCGCCTTTGATAGGCCAGACGCAGCTTTGAGGGTGGCATCCAGTGCTCACCGGCAATGCACTGCAGACTACAGCAAGTTACTCTGTACTAGGCGGCTGCAGGCAGGCAGTGCCAAGATCGTCCGTATTGATAGGTAGGGCGAACCACTCCACTCCTCCACTGTAGACTAGTGGAGACCCTCCCCGCGGTACTGTTAGTAGGCGCAGGGCTGAGGCAGTTCAGTATTAAGGTCCATACTACACGTAGTAGTTGGGTGGGCAGCCCAGTCCCCCCGCTTCTCATTGGCGACGGCCTGGTTTGATGCCTGGAACTCGCATGCGGGCGCCGCATATCCCAGAAATGCCTGGCAGGGGATGAATGTGAAGCATTCATGGGGTGCATTTCTGTGCTTACGGAGGCACATGGGAGCACTGTGGACTCTGCGTGGTACACTTGCAGTTCCGAGTGGCCAGCCGTCAGCGCCAGTAGTCTGCACTCCTATGCAGTCAGTCTGTGGCTGGACGATGGCGCCGTTGCTGCCTTCGAGGGGCTCCGAGGGGCTGAGCTAGAGGCTAGAGGTAGTAGAGATGCTTGCCTGCTGTCTTTCCCAAGTACTTGTCTCTCAACGGGGAAAGGCGATAGATACCTACCTATAAAGTGCCCCCAAACGGTCACCTGGGCTTCAAGGGCTGGGCTTCTCTTCCATCCTCCATCCCTTCCTGCATTTTCCTTCCTCTCCAGCCATCTTCCTTCCTTCCTCCTTCAACTTCTATCACGCTTCAACTTCCATCCCTCGCCATCGTTCATCCTCAATCATTCACACTTCTTTTTCTCTCTCCGTCTCTCTCCAAAGACTTACTCATCATGGAGGCTCAACCCGACGTCGAGGTCCACGAGATCCGTGTCGTTGACGGCGAAGAGGAAATCGACGACATCGGCTCCATTGACAGCTTTGAGTCTGTCCCCCGCTTATCTCGCAGGGCAATGAGAGACGCCATCAAGCCGAAGCCTGTTCTTAAGGTTGACGGTCAGGTCCCAGACGTTCTCTACGTGCTCAAGTACATCGGCTGGAACGACAAGGTCGTCGAGTGTAAGTCCTCCAATTCCCCCCAACTCCCAGCATCGTGCTAACCATGAACCCTCCCAGATCGCCAAAGCACCCAGGCCTTCAAAGACATCCCTGAATACGAGGGCGATCCCGACGAGGAGGCCAATGCTCTCACTGAGAAGCCCGTCATTGAGATTGTCACGAGGGTCTTCACCTCCAGAGCCCCGAGAAGAGGCCGTCGTCATCATCGTGGACCCCGTGGCGGGCCCGCCGCATCAGGAGATCGCCCCATCACCGAAACCTTTGATCAGGTTGACTATCGCTGCGATGACTACATTTCCGACGACGAGGAAGACTTGGAGGCAACAACTCCTGAGACGGCCCGCCCTCTCATGATCATCCACTCCGAGCATCTCATCAACGCTCTCAAGGCTATCGTTTCCTACTACCCCTACATCAACCTTGACGGCAAGTCTGTCACCATCAACTCCCCCTATCGCGTTCTCTACCATCACCGCCATCAACTGGCAGAGTATCGTCACAAACAGCCCGCCACTCATGACGACGAATATGCCTCCACCACTACCAGGCACATTGACGCTCTCTTGGACTTTCTTGACCATAACCTTGGCGAGCAGATCCGCCAAGAGGAGGCGCGCCATGGTCTCAAGGCCCCCATGGCCACGTTCGAGTACTTTTGGCTCCTTCTTAAGCCTGGCGAGGTCATCTATGCCAAGCGATATGATATCTGGACGCCTTATGTCATCAGCAGTGTTCGTGTCAACCAGCACGCATACAGCCCGTACGATGTCTACAAGGTCAACTGCTGGATGATCGAGACCAACGGGACAAAGGTCAATCGCTTCATGTATAGCTTCAGCGTGTCACCTTGGCTTGGTGAGCAATCCATTGGCAGCCTCAGCATTATCCCCGCCACCTTCTGGCCCGAGGATCTCGACGCTCAGGGCGGCCTCACCATGAAGGAGAAGTGCATCCAGCAGGGCAAGCTGTACTGGGATCTTCTCAAGCGCCCAACCTACATGGACTACGAGGGTCTTCTCGTCAACTCCGGTTCAGGGAACCGCCAATCTCGAGGCCCCACGGGCTTCATGCGTGGTCGGGTCATTTGCGACGCCCCAGGTTTTGATAGCTACTATAACCTGGGCCCTGATGCCATGCGCGGAATGGCCCGCTATCATCATCCCCCTGCTTACAACCAAGTCAGACCTCCCATCAAAGACCATCTTCCCAGGAACCAGCCCCGCTGCGGATGCCGCGCCTGTGCGACGGACCGCTCCGACGAGCTCGACAGTCCCTTCCTGAACTTCGAGGACCTTGATCCTCTCCACGACAACCCTCCTGATAACGACCTCTTCTACTTTGTGTGTAGCAACACCATTCCCGGCTTCATCCTCGGCGATCGCCGCTGGGGACATCTGAGCCTCAACAACCTAAAGCCAGTCGTGACGGACAAGGAAGCCTTCAACTATCTCGTCCTTGACGATGAGATCAAATTGACGGTCAAGGCTCTAATTGGCAAGTTTGCCACCGATCTCGGCGCCGGTCTTGTCTCGCCATGGGGAAATGACTTTGTCAAGAACAAGGGCGAGGGCCGAATCTTCCTCCTCCACGGCGCCCCTGGCGTTGGCAAGACCTGCACCGCCGAGTGCGTCGCAGAGCTGACCAATCGGCCCCTCATCTCCCTCACCAGCGGTGACCTCAGTGTTGACTCGTACAATATTGAGGCCAATCTCAGTTATTTCCTCGAGCTCGGTCAGCGCTATGGCGCCCTCGTCCTCCTCGACGAAGCTGACGTCTACCTCGAGCGTCGCCGCTCCAAGGACATCTCTCGTAATGGTCTCGTATCTGTCTTCCTACGAGCTTTGGAGTACTATCGAGGTGTCCTTTTTCTCACTACCAATCGCGTCCAGTGGTTCGATCCAGCCTTTCTGAGCCGGATACATGTTGCCCTGCACTACAAGAACCTCCGTGATGAGGACCGCGAGCGCATCTGGACCAACAACTTTGACCGCCTCGCTCGTGACTCGAACAGTCTCATTCACGTCTCCACTGCCGCTCGCGACTTCGTCTGGAACAGTCGCGAGGTCCATAGCCTCAAGTGGAATGGCCGCGAGATCCGCAACGCCATGCAGACTGCTCTCGCCCTGGCGGAAAGCGAATCTCAGGAGCAGAGCACCGACCGCATCATGATTGGCGAGAAGCATCTCCGAGCTGTTGTCAAAATGAGTCGGGGCTTCCGTGATTACATCAAAAACTCCATTCCTGATGGTTGGGAGGATGAGAGGGGTGCTGGCGAGGAGTCGGACGATGATGACAGCATCCGCGCGTAGTGGTGCAGCTTGTTATGAGCTGCGTCTTCATTTCTCACGTGTATGTTCCTCATGATGTCTTCTCCTAGTTCGATTCAACTCTCCTTATTTGATTTAACTCTTGTCTACGCTGGGCAAGATTGGAAGAATTGACCCAAGCTAGAAAGTAACGACGATATGATATTACAGTGGAACTATCTGTAACTTTGTTTGGTACTTGATGGAAATTTAGATACGGCAAACAAATTGGCATTGGAAGTAATATTGCTAAGAAACTATGATGTTCATGTATCTTCGCGCATATGTCTTCTTTTCGATTGCCAGAGGTAGAGAACTGGAACAAAGCTACATGAGATCCTAAACGTAGTCGTATCCGACTTCCTTTCTACCCAACACATATTTTAGGTAACACGTTCAAAAGAAACAATCCCTTTTTTTTATTTCCTATCCTATCCTTAGAGCTTTCTTTACTCGTTTCTTCTCTCCTCGAATATCGTCTGCTTCAGCTTCTCTTTCTCACCACTGCTCTCACACATGTCGCGGAAGACGCCGCCCTCCTTGTCCCAGAGCTCGCGCGGTGAGCCAAATTCGGCGACACGACCGTCGCTGAGGACTAGGATGCGGTCGAAGTCGGCAATGGTGCTGAGGCGGTGGGCAATCACGATGAGGGTGCTGTCAGTGAACTCCTCGCGGATGCTGCGCTGGATCAGCGCATCGGTGGCCATGTCAACGGCCGACGTGGCCTCGTCGAGTACCATGATCTTGGGGCGCGAAACGATGGCGCGGGCGAGGCAGAGGAGCTGTCGCTGGCCCTGCGAGAGGTTGCCACCGGACTCGGAGATGGGGCTGGAGAGCGACCGAAAGATATTGGTGTTCTTGGGCGCGAGGGTCGAGGTCGTGGTCGACGGGGGCTCAGTGGCCAACTCGTTGGCTGGCGTCGCGGGCTGTGAGTCGACGAGGTGGACGCGGGCGAGAGAGTCGCGGAGTTCTTCGTCGGTGTTGTCGTCGAAGGGATCCAGGTTGGACCGCACGGTTCCAGAGAACAGCACGGGGTCCTGGGGAATAATCGCCAGTCGCGACCTCAGACTGTTGAGGTTGACCTTGGAAATGTCCAGCCCGTCGATGATGACGTTTCCTGAACGTGCTTCCAAGAATCGGAACAGCGCGAGGGTCAACGACGACTTTCCAGCGCCGGTACGACCCACGACTCCGACGCGCTCGTTGTTGTTGACCTTGAAGGTGATGCCTCTCAACACAGGCTGCAAATCAGGCGCATACGCAACCTCGAGATCGTTCACCTCCATAGTACCCGAGCTAGGCCACGCGGCCGGGGGCTTGTCGCCTTCGAGCGACTCGGTCTCCAGCTCTGTGTACTCGACAACACGCTCCGTCGAGTTCATATTAAGCTCCATGCCAGCGTAGTTTCTGATGGTCCAGAGGATACTGTCGGCGAAGTCGAGTGCAAAGGATAGGGTGAAGCCGGCCAGGGCGGCGTCCATGCTAGGGCTGAGGATGACGACGATGCCGACCACAGTGGAAAACACAGTACCGACAAGAGCCATGCGGAATCCCATCCACCGGTTCACTAGCCACATGTAGGTCGTGATCATGTCCCATTTGTCGAGGCCGTTATACATGCGGTCGATGTAGACGCGCGTCTTGTGGAAGCCGCGGATGGTGGACACGCCCGCGAGCGCGGCGTTGAAGAGCTCGAACACGGGAGATTTGGAATTGCTCTCGAGTCGCTTCAGGGGCCGCGCGCCGTAGAGGTATTTCCGAGCGATCAGCATGCCGACGCCGAGAAGGGCTATGGCCAAGGGGATGACATAGAAAGACGCGAAGAAGGCAGCGACACAGACGCCAATCAGCCCGAGCAGGTTCGCGAAGAACAAGGTCCAGTCGAGGGTGATTCGGTTGTCGATGATGTTGAAGTCGGAGGTGAAGCGGTTCAAAATTCTTCCAACGGGAACGGTATCTAGCCATCGCAGCGGAGTGTGCAGAACAGTGAAAAGCATCTTGCTGAAGAGTGCCCGGCTGGCCTTCATAGCCAAGACATACCCCCAGAAGAACCGCAATGTTCCAACGATAGCCGTGGCCATGGAGATACCGACGTAAACCCAGAGATAGAAGGCGAGTTCGTGCTGAGTCTCGGCGACGTGTAGACCAGAAGCAGAGTGAAATGGCTGTTGTTGGATTGAGAAAGCAGACGCATAGCCGTGTTCATCTTCGAGATTAACTCTGGACTCGACATCGCCCTGTGCAGTCCAAATTCGCAACCACCAAGCTCGGCCTATCGGCTTATTAGAAGACCAAATGCTCCAGAGGGGTTGTTCAACTTACCAAGAATGCCGGCCTCAAAGCTGACAAAGATGAGGGCACAGATACTCCATACACGTACGCCTCCGCTGTCTTGCAGATATGTCAAGTAGACGTGTTTCTTCACCACGCCCTTCTCGCGAGTCTCTTCCTGAACGAACTGCTTGGCATCCTTCGAAGCCACCTTTTGCAGCTCGTTGTTCTCCACGTTGTCGGCAGAATCCGCCACCGAGACATCCTCCGAGTTAACAGCGGTAGCGGCCTCCGCTACCTCATCGTCCAAGATTTCTTGCTCCGTCTGCTCGTGAAGCAGGATCTCTTCCATGACACCATCGCGCATAAGGTCAGATACCAAGCCGGCATGCAGAATGGTGCCCTCGCCAAGTTCAACAATGAACCTGGTCTTGGACTGTACCAAAGCCACATGGTGAGTGACGAGAATTCGAGTCCTTCCCTTGCATATATCTCCAGCAACGCATTTCTCGAAGATATGGCGACCGACGTGAGCATCAACGGCACTAAAAACATCGTCCATTACGAGAATCTCGGCACGAGAGTAGATGGCTCGAGCCAAAGTCACACGCCATTTTTGTCCACCGCTAAGATTGATACCATTGGCGCCAAGTTCGGTTTTGTCACCGTCCGTGAGAATCGAAAGGTCCTTCGTCAGTGCACAGACTTCGATAACCTTGTTGTACCGCTCCTCAATGAAAGGAAGACCGAATAGGATGTTGTCCCGGAACGAAGCACTCTCAAGCCATGGCGTCTGGCCTACATAGGCTACCGAGCCTGAGATGATCCAGTTGCCAGGGTGTGCCTCGGTGTCGTTGCGTTGAGCCGGGGAAATAGTCGTGGGCACACGAACGAAGCCCTCCAGCAAGTCCGTCTCTCCGAGGATGGCGGAAAGGATAAGACTCTTTCCGGTTCCTGTCTTACCAGAGATAACCGAAAGTTCACCGGCTGGGAAGGAGAAGTTGAGGTTTCGAAGAATAAATCTGTCTTCATCCGCCGTCTCCTCGTCAACAGGCCATGAGATGGAAGCGCTTTCGAATCCAACTTCAGAACCCAGAGTCAGAATGTTCTCCATCTCGGGGCCATTAAGATAGGCGTCGATTCGCTTGATGGAGACAAGAGTGTCAACTCCAATGGTGATGAGCTCTGGAAGGGCTCCAAGTGTCACTTCCAGAGCTTTAAAAATTCCAATGCTGACGAAAGCCACCGAGGGCAGCAGCCGGCCATGGACGACGGCGTAAACAGCAAGTGACGTTGCGGCAAGAATAATTGGGCTGATCACCCAACAGGCAAAGAGGCCAGTGTCTGCGAGAAACAGCTTCCACAGCGTCCTCAGCTCTCGTTCCCTCATGGCGATGATGCGCTTCTCCCATCGATCCTCCATGGCGGAGAACTTGATTTGGCGCATTCCCAGCAGAGCCTCATTGATTACCGCGAGTTTCTCGTCACGAAGCTTCATCAGATTCTCAGACTTGGCCATAAGAACTTTGGAGAAATACGTATTGGCCGGGAGGGTTAAGCCCCAGGCCACGATTCCCGCAGTGAATGGAATCCATCCGATCAGTTTGACAAGAAAAACGGAAAAAATCAGGAGCTTAGCAATGCTGTTGATGATCATGAATTGGTACGCAGAAAAATTCGAGATACGTTGAGCGTCAACACCGACGAGGTTGACAATAGCTTGGCGGGACTTGAGGACGCTTGATTCGTCAGGTGGTGAGTCGTCGTCGTCCTTGGAGTCTTCTCCGTTTGTGTCGTTGTGGGGTTCAGTTGCTTCCTTGACTTTCTCGGCAGTCTTGACATTCTTGCGTCGCAACGACTTCTCGAAAACCAAAGTCGACATCTGAGCTCGGATAGGTAAAGCCATATCTGCAAAGGAGTACCAGAACACCCATCCTTCGATCCACTAATACGTTCATGAGTCACCGTAGCAAAGATAGAAATGAGCAAATGAAACAACTTACTGCATCAAGAAGGTTGAAGATAGCCATCCATATGACGAGACCCCATAGTTCCAGAGTCGGTGTAGTGTCACTTCCTCGCTGCTCGAGAATCCTGATAAGTCGTAACATGATCCAAAAGGGCAAAATACCCAGGAAGCATCTTATGATAGTAAGTCCCCACTGGATTGCAACACCGCCCTTGTAGGCCCATAGCAAGGAGCGCAATAAGCTCCCTTCAAATTTGAACGCATCCCAGTCTTTCTTCAAATCCTCAGCCCGGAGCTTAAGATCAGCTTGGGGGACATCATCGCCGTCGAGATCATTCTTCTTGGATGCGTAGTGGAGGAGTGGCTCGACCCAGGTCCAGGTGTATCTGTTGAGTGCGGAGACTGTCCATTGGCTGTCGACCTTGAGGCCCTTGAAGTAAACGTCTGGCCTTCGGGGGATCAAGACACTGGAGAACGCAAGAGCAATAACAGCCACGGCGTTGATGGCGCGAAGAATAACAACAGGGTCCTTTTGGCCAGACACTTGCTGGGCCATTTGGGTCAAATGGGGAATAGTGAGGGACGCAATAACAAGGGCTGACGCAAGAAGCCATAGGCCCAGATCGTGCGATCGCACTGAAGAATGATGAGCGCCCAGGGAAATGGCGTGTATGAGAACGAGAGCCTGCCAAGTTGTCATGTCAGTTGGCGACAGATGCAGTGAAAACTGGGGCGCATGAACTCACCCACGCAGTCGTCATCAGCCAGTTTTCCAAGAACAAGCCATACTTGGCTTGCTGAAGAGTTGTGAGTACCGAAACTGCAATCGATGTGCCAAGGCCAACGACCGACAAGAGCAAGATGGCGAACTTGGCCCGGCGGTTGGAGAAGGCAGCGATGCTCTCGGGGGTGCCTCGGCCATCGTGGTCCTCATAGAAGTTGTCTTTAGGTGTGCGGTTGCGGAGCTGAGTGATAATAGCGAGGACGGCGGGCGAAGCAGACAATGCAACGACGGCCAGACCGGCGCCGGTGAGCGGAAGTGTGAGGGCCTCGCTCATGATGAGGTTGGACGGGTGTTTCGTCCTGCGATGGCGGTGGTCGCTCGCTAACAGGCTGCAAGGCAAACCTCCCCCAAAGAGCGTCGTTCGTCGATAGCAATGTCGATCACGATTTCAATGGGTGTCAATCACTTATTAGGTTTTAGTTTAGGGTAAACGTGCGATGTAAACCGCCTTTGGAAAACAAACTCGTCAATGCAAAACATGGACGAGTGCTCACTTTCCCCCTGCGCAACGTAACGTATCAAAATGACGGGGCGAAAGCAAACCCGTGAGAAGAGGGAGGAAACGAAACTCGAAGCTGAGTGACGCCAACAGCCAGGCTTCTTCGCCTATATACCCCTGGTCGACTAGGGCACTAGATGCAGTGCGAATATGAAAGCACGGGTGCACTGGGGCCTTTCCCTTTCTTGTAGAAAAGAAAAGATGGATACTCAGTTACGAGGTGGCGGGGATGTAAGACGTAACTTGAACGGGTCGATCGCAACTAGGGGAGCGAGCAGCCCGCCCTTTGTCATGGTCTTTGTGGCTGCGATACTGGGGTTAGGAGAATGCTCAAACCATGTCATTGCGATCCACTATCTCGGGACGCAGGCTAGAGCGACAAACCTGGGTGTCTGCGATTACCGATGTGAAGTCTGTGGTAGTTAACCAGTGTCAGTCAGTCATAGACCAAAAGTGCCAACCTCCACTCTAGTGCTCGCCAACTGAGACCAAACAGGGGGCCCCCGCCACTTTGCAAAGTTCCCTGCTAGGTACCAAGTCGTGGTTGGCGATTGTGACCCAGATAGGCCTTGGCTATGATATATTGGATCATGGCGAGACATGGTCTTGCCTTTCTTTCCCTTTCCTCGCCTTGCCCTGCATTGCCTTGGGCCTGCACCGCCGGGTCTACACGCTGCAGTCCGTTCCGTAGTCCGTGGTGTGTATGCACGCCGAGCACCTGGCATGCGTTGGATTTCTGCACCCTGCCGCAGGGGTGCATCCCGTTCTAGTACCGGAACGGGCGGACAACCAACAGCGGCCCGGAGTGGCTTTCGAAGTTCGCAAGCTCGTTTGTCACGCCGATAGATGGAGAGAGTGCGTTGTGTTGTTGCCTGGATGCCTGCCCACCTAGGCACCTAGGTAGGTAGGTACATAGTAGGCAGTTAGCAGGCAAGCAAGCAAGCAAGCAGGCAAGCAGGGAAGTACGAAATAACCAATTGCTCCGCACTCACTCCGTAGAGTACCAGTACACCGCACTTCCTCGGCTTTGGTGCACAACACCACGCCGTATTACAATCGCACAGTAGCGGAACGGTCAGCCGTGGATCAGGAGGCTTGCGAGCCGGCCCCACCCCTCGCTACCCCCTCGGATACTTCACCCAGTGCCACGGCATTCGAGGTTGATCATCTGGTCGTGTGGTGGATGCGACGAGAGCAGGGACACTGCAAGTAATCACGCAGGATGTATCTCGCATGGAACGAGCCCCGCGTTCCGTATCACATCACCCACACCTACCGTCGAAGGCCTGTGTATTTCGAACAGGCGGGAACAAACAGACTTGGATGTTGGATGAGTGACAAAAGGGCTTCGATAACTTGGTAGTCTAGACTAGTAGTTTGTCAGCCCGGACCGTGCTCGTTAGCGCGCCCGTCCCGGCTTCACGTTTTCGGAAGGAGGCGGGGGAAGCAGATCACCCTTAGCGGCTGCCCGGCCTTTTCGCGAGCTGCCCGAGTGGCAGGGGCGCTCCAAGGGGTCCTATCAGCGCTCCTACCAGCGCTCCTGCCAGTGGCCGTCGTCCAGGTCTCGCACGGGTTGACGGAGTGGCTGCAGTGGTCTAGTAGATGGCGGCAGCAATAGTCGGGTCTTACCTTTGGACTACGGTGTTCTTCGTACCTGCCGCAGGTTGCACCACATTCCCGACTCGGAGTCGGCAAGTCTCCTCACTCGCCACTTGCACTGGGTGAATTCCTGACGTCTCATCAACTCACCCTTGTTGCCCGCTGCAGACTTGTACATATGCATGTCGCCCCTTGTCGACGGTGTGACTCACTTTACGCCCGTGGAAAGCAACTGGTTCCATTGGCCCTCTGCCCTTCTACGCGGTAACCTACACCGATTGATTGATCGTCGTCGTCCTCTGAGCTGAGCCCGCAAGTTCCACCCACCTGCCAAGGAGGGAAATCAATCAACAGCTAACCACGACGGATATATTCGGGCTACTCCCGTGAACCACCTTGTCGATGGCTCAACCAGTGAGAACAAACGGCCCTCATGCAGATGATCCAGATCTCTCAACACTTGTGTTGCCCCCACCCCTTTCCCGAGGGTGGCACACCCATGGAATCCAGCGCGCACCTCTCGTGCGTTGATTGTCTAAAACACTATCTCTCATCCCTAGTAGATGACTCAATTTCCTCAATGACGAATTTCCGAGCAATCTAGACACAGCACGCGCTTGCAATGGCTGCACACGTACGAAGTACTCCGTACCGAGTCTCCTTTTCCATGCCAACCCTCAAACCCACGAAAGGGGCAGCATCATCCCCAGTGACTCACATTATAGTGGTTGTGGGGGAGTGCCAGTGTGAGGGTGGTCATTCGGTGTCTTGTTACTCCGTCAGACCTGACTTCGGCTAACCTTGGCTCCGGATTGACTCGACTATCAGACATGAGAGAGAAATCAGCAAGTGCCGGTGTCAATTGCATTTATCTAAGCCAAGTGGTTAGAAAGACAAGGGAAGCGCTGAATTCTCCCCGCTAATGCAGCCTGTGGCTCATCTTGGGCGTTATCCATCAACCCTTCCATTCCCTAACTTGGGTGTAACTGAGCTTCGCAAAGTAGTCACTAAGGCGGGAACCCGTAGCGGCGTGTCGATGTCTGAGCAAAGCTGAGGAGTCGAAGCTTGGGATAGCAGGAGCTGTCCTTCACACTCAGTTACCTATCTCCGAAATTCGTGCTATCAAGAACAACCATACCTACATCTACCATGTAGAGAATCTGTCCAGATCTTTGACCATACTCCGTAACTTCGAGTTTGGGGATCAAGTGAAGAGTATCTACAACGAGGCCCATTCAGATCATGTACATGGCCATCACACAAGGCGGCAAGTAGGCTCTCCTCCTCTTTCTGGCCTCGTCTTGTCCCTTGTTGTTTCTACAGAGCCTATTCAATCTTTCTATTAAGCATTTGAAGCTCGCCGTCCGGATTATTTGAAGACGACTCAATGGTCCCATACTGTGTGAGCCAACTTATGTTCTCGATTACCTGGGTCCTGCCACCTCAATCATGTCAATGATGGGGCACATCGATGATATCGCAATCGGCGAGTCGTCGCTGGTTGGTGTAAGACTTAAACTCACGGGTCGATTCGAATTGCACTTCTCTCGTAGTGGATGAAGTGATTTCTTCAACCAAGCGAATGGTATATTTGATGACCAAAGGGGTATAGAAATATCGGCTTCCTCTTCACAGTAAGGTTTGTTCTTCTCAATGTCAAATACAAGCTCGATTAGTAGCCGAACGATGATATCGGTGTTGTGGCCTAGGACTGGGCTCGTATCATGAGAACTTGATATCATACGTGTAATTAGATCCATTAATTCATGGTGTTTGGGGAAGTTTTACTTCTACCTTAAACAACTTTGCCTTGTCTCAAATGTGCATATATCTAATAAGATCTAAGAATTGAGACCTCGGACTTACAACATTCAACATTCAATTATTCACCATTACTTGGCCTGTACCTAAAATGCTTAGCCTTGAAGTTGCAGAATCGCTCCAGGAAGTTTAGCCTGCCAAGTTTGTGTCGTTGACTCAACCGTCCTTGAGAATACCAGGGCGGAAGATGAGAAGGCACTCTTCTATGAACGCGAAGTACTAAAATCTCGTTTCGTTTACACAATTGATTCATCCTCAATTCAGATATCTGTCTTCAGGCTTACGTTAGTCAAGCTGAACACGGTCGGGGATGATAATTTAAAACGAGTAGACGAGCAGGTTGGGAGTCCACCACGAGCTAGACTGAACTTCGAGAATAGTACCAAGTGAGTAGAATAGGTACCTTCCATCGGATGAGAAGAATTGTCCAGGCGCTGGGGCCGCGTTGACTAAGATGGATAGGTACCGAGATATCCAAGACAGCTAAGTAGAGAATTAGGATGTCATAGGCCTAGTATATTAGTGCTTAAGTTAATACGGTAAGTCAAAGTATATAGGGAAATTCAGTTGTAGCGAGAGTGATAAAAGCTGTTCCTCGTAGTCGTAATCTTGACTGTTCTAGACATATCCTTCGCCAGCAAGCATGAATCCATGAGTGATCAGGCATATTTGCAGGCGATGACGCAATAAAGGCGAACGCATCTTATCAGTCAAATAGGGGACCTCCAAGCGATTAAAATAGCTGTTCGATTTTGGCGTTTGAGATCTGATCATTTGCTTTCTAGCCATTCTCGAGGGGATCGAGTGACTTTCGAATACTTACAATCAGGTTTTGGTTCAATAATGTAAAACAGTTGGGACACTGGAACTCACCATTCCTCTAGCAAGCGAATGCGTCGAGGCTCATGAATGAGGCACTGAAAGTCGTGTGTCATGATGATTGGGGAGGGCGAGAAGATGCGTGAATAACAAGTTCAAATAGAACCGCTATGACTCTGGTATCCCCGGCTGAACTCAATGGCCCAGGAAAGAAGCTACACTAGTTACGATACAAGTGAACCTCTGCAGATTTCTTGCTGTGTCCATGAGATAACTCAATAAGTATCGAATCGCGAGTTGAACAAGGACTACTCCTAGCCTCAACACCATTAAGTTCATTTAAACCGAGAAGGAACAGACTTGGCAATTTGAAAGAGCCCGAGATTTGTATGGCAGAATCCAAAAGCTGCACACAAGGGATGCCCTAGCTACATGTATACGACGAATTTATGGTTGTGGGTGTCTCGAATCTGTCTAGACTTCGTCGAGAGCGTACAACGGCGGTATTATTGGCAATCTCCACCACCAACGACGGGATATTTCGATGAATTAGAGCTGTAAATAAACCGACTCTTTTGTTTTGTTTTAGTTTCTATGCTACGCTTGCCAATCCTAGGTCAAGCAAGATACTGTAGCAAGGCTCGTCGAGCACGGTGACGTAGAGTCTCAGAACAGTGTGGCTGCAACCATATCCATCTGGAACGGTCCAGGCAAATGCATTTGTGAGCTATCATTTCACTCTACCCGTGAATGAGGAGTGCTAGCAAATAGTTCCCAAACCAGTCAACAGGCCGCCTCGTTGAAACTCACTCTCAGACCATGCTCTCAGGCCCAACGCAAGGGCGATTCTGAAACGAGGGTTGCAGACGCGCCGATCCCGAGTGACTCGGTGAGCGGGCGATCCGCCGCATAGCCTGCCTCCCCATGATGAGGCCTTCAACTGTGCCAGTCGGGGAATGCATCATAGATCCTGCTTGGGGCAGGACTGCGTCGAGGCCTCATCCTGCATGTGTGCGCGTGCATGTATGTGCGTGCCAGAGGAAACGGCTGTGACGTCGGCAATTTGCGGCGGCTGCCGCCTGCACAACATCCGGCTCACAAGTTGTTTGCGAGTTGGTGGCGGATAGTCAGCGATAAATGCTTCGGCTGTGAGCCTACACCGCTGGTTAGAACCCCCATGCCATCCCGTTCGTGTTTCCCTGTCCCCGAAACATCTCTGCTATGCATGTAGATAGAGGCAAAGCCAACGACAGCCGAGGTGCCAGAGCAGTAGTACTGGAGCAAGAGCAAGGGAAGGGGGATGGAATTGATGTGGGGGCCTAGTTTACGTGGTTGCTACGAGCCAACTATGACGATTCTTACACACGCACATGACGGTTCTTCGCATGTTCGTTATCCACCCGAAGGTTGTCACGATATGGATCAAGGTCGGAAAGGTCACTTCAAACTCGTGCTGTGGCTACTAGGTACCTAGGTAGGGAGAAATATGAGACATGGTTTTGATGCATGCAGTGCAGTGCAGGGCACCCCTCCCCATCCAGATCCATCGGCCAAGGAACCCTTGAAGCCGTGTGCGTGCGGCTTTGCTTGACGGAACGGACGACTGACTGTAGTCTATCCGTACATGGTACTTGGCTGTGCTTGAATGCTTGACCATGCCTCCTCTCGTCAGTACCTCGTGGTCTCGATTCATCGGGCTGCCTGCGATGCTATCCATTTGGTGTTCCACGGATGAGAAAGGCTATTGACGCGATTGGTGGCCGGCGCTGACGCCGAGACCTGTTAGATTGGAACATGTAAAGAGTGACTCCAAGGGAGATCACGTGGAACCTGTTAGATTGGAACATGTAAAGAGTGACTCCAAGGGAGATTACGTAGAACCGGCTGAACGTTCACCGAGTGGAGCCTAAAGAGGAAGACAGTTACCCCTAGTAGAATCCTAATAGCTCTACTTTTAAGATAGTATTATAATCCTAATAAAAGGGTTAAGAGGGTTAAGAGAGAGATAATATATATATAATATATATATATATTTAAAATATTTAAATATTATATTAGTTTTTTAATAATTAATAGTTAAATATATAATATAATTTATTTATTTATTTATTTATATACTATAGACCTAGAGGGTAGATAGTACTTCTAATCTATATAGATATAGGAAAAACTAAACTAGATGAAAACCTATATTACTTCTATAGTAGGCTTAAGTTAGGCCCCTTATGCTATCGTAGTATATAAGTAAATAGTCCTCTTACTAGGACTAGAATTATCCCTCTTCCTATTAGATAAGGAAGAAAAAGAAAGAGAATAAGAAGGAAAACCCCTACTTAGCCTTTAGATTAAGGTAGGTGTACGTTAGCTATATACTAGTTATATGTCTTTATGTCTATAGGGTATATATAGGCTTATTGTACAGTTGTAATTAGAGCCCTGGATTTTAAGTGGGTAGGTTTAGCTATTGGTAGATCTATTAGCTGTTGGCTGTAAGTGGCTGGATGCTAGTATAGGCCTAGTACTTAGTAGCTATTAGTAGCTAGTAATAGGGTTAGGTAGTAGGTAGTAGAGGTATAGGTATAGGATAGGTCTATAGGTTAGTACTATAGGCTTAAAGGACTTAATAGGGGGGTAGAGGATTTAATTAGGAGGCAGCTATTATAATTAGGCTGGTTTTTTTTTTACCTTTTATAGCTTTTTTCTAGGTATATTTAGTCTCTCTGAGAGAGGGGTTAGAAGTACTTAGTATAGGGGTAAGTTACTCCTACTTAGTAGCTATAGTTTTAAGTTAGTTATACTATAAGCTTATACTCTACTTCTATATTATAATTATAGTTACTATATATCTATAAGGTAAGCTTATAATATAGAATAAGGTATAGATTAAGAAACTAATAGGTAAATAGTTAGGCTATTTTATAGGTTAATAGTTAAATTCTAAGCTTATATTAGTCCTATAGTAGGTTTATAAGGTAGCTATATTACTTAATAAATCTTAGGTAGAAAATAATAATATACTTAGGTGTTTTTTTACTAGTTTTATATAGGTATTATAGTAAGGGTATATTAGGTATATATCTTAAGAAGAGGAAGCTCCTTAACCTAATTTTTCCTATTCTAAGCTATATAAGTATTAAACTTTAGTACTTATCTAAGCCTTAATATAGGTATAGTACTTTCTTCTTATTAGCTAGAGGGTAGGCTTCTATTAGTTTAAGATAATTTATACCTTAGTATTCTCTTATCTTATCCTAGAGTTAGGTCTACCTTATAGTCTATTTAGATAAAGTATAAGCTTAAATAGTTTAAAGGCTTATACCTTAACTTTAACTTTAAGGGAGCTAGCTTTAGAGCTAGTCCTTAACTTCTTACTATAGTTATTACTATAGTTCTTATTACTATTTATAGTAAATCTACCTTATAGTTACTATAAAGGTATTCCTAATAAGTAGTATAGTATTTTACCTTTTAGTATAACTATAGAATTAAGTAGTTAATTTATTAAAATAGATATTAAGGGGAGAGATAGTAAGCTTAGTTTTAAGTAGGTATACTAAGGTAGCTTTATAGGCCCTTAAGACTATATATAGGGCCTAAGTCTATTCTATTATAAGTATATATATAATCTTATAAGGCTTTCCCCTAGGGGATATTAGGGTATAGTAGACTCTAGTACTATAAACTATAGTTAATTATATAACTTATATATAGATTAACCTAGTAGCTTTAAGGCTAACCCTTTATATACTTATAGTAATTATAGTAAAAGCCTAATATTAGTAATCTAACTTTTCTTTTAAGTAATTAATATATAGTTCTTATAGTAGTTTCTAGTATAGAAAGAGTCTAAGAAATCTATATAACTCTTTAGGTATAATTATTAAGTCCCTAAGTTAGATCTAAGTCTAGTCTAGTATATACTTTTAGGTAAAGTATATAAGTACTACCTTATCTAGTTCTTATATTATTCTATTAGTTCTAGCTTAGTTATTATAGATTTCCTAGGTAGTCTTAAGTTAAGCTTAGGTCTTTTCTATATTATATCTAAAGGTAAGTATATTAGTATTATCTATAAATCTAATAACTAATATCCCTAGGGCTCTTTTTAAGGCTTTATAAAGGCTAGAAATAAAGAGAATAAATAGTATAAGTAATAAGGGGGATCCTTAAGGGATATCTACTTAGACTTTAATAGGGTTAGAGATTTAGCTATTAAATTAAAGGTATACTATTTATACTATAAGATAGCTACTAAGCTATAATAGGAGCTATCCAGGGAAGCTTATTTATTATAGAGTTATAATAAGTTATCTATAGTCTACTATATTAAAGGCTTCTTTTAAATTAAGTTAGAGGAAAGAGGTAAGGCTATATTAGCTCTAGGCTATATATACTACTTCTATAATAACTATTAATATAAGTTCTATAGATTTCCTTAGCCTATTATCTATCTACCCTAAGGGTAGTAATCCTTTTACTTCTACTATAGTTATAATATACTAGCTAATAACTATTTTAATAATTTTACTAATAATATTAAGTAAAGAGATTAGTTATTAGCCTAATATAGTTTATTATTATATTAGGGTCTTATTAGCTTTTAGAATAACTATAATAATTATAGTATAGAAGTAAGTTAGAAAGTAACTAATTATAATACTTATATTTACTATTTTAGTAAGTACTAGTATAAATAGCTTACTATATACTTTAAGGAAGCTAGTAGGAATTCTATCTTTACCTAGGGCCTTCTATAACCTAATCTTACTAAGGGCTTTACTAATCTTACTAGGAGTAATTCTAGAGTATATTAAGCTTAACTTAGGTTTAGGTAATCTAGGTAGAAGTAGAGGGGGGAGGTTAAAGTTATTAGCCTAGAGCTTAGGGAAGAATTTCCTAGTAAGGATCTTAGTTTTATCTATATAGAGTATTACTAGCTCTAAGTAGTCTTATTAGGTAAGAGGTAGGAGCTATAGTAGGGTTATAGTAGTACTACTATATAGCTTAGCCTATCTTTCTATCTTCTAGAATTTTAATATATTATATCTTAGGAGGTTAGTAAGGAGTTCTCTCTAGTAGGAGTATTATATATTTTTTATATAGTAATTCTACTATACTTATACTTTAAATAAGATATACTAGTTAAATAGTTAGCTAGTATATTAAGCTTTATAATAGGCTTATTTAAGCTTATTAGTTACTTTAGCTATTTTACTATTCTACTATAGGTTATAGTAGGGTTTAGGTTTCTTTTACTTTAGGGTTATAAATTAGGTAATTACTTTAAGTTACTTAATAAGCTAGTTAATAACCTTATTAAGAGCTTCTATAGAGGTTATAGTACCCTAGGACTATTAAAGATAAACTATTATTTTATTAAGGGTATTCTATAGGTTAGTCTTCTTCTAGTTATATCTAGGGTTTAGTTTAAGTATTAGTTCTTCTAGAATAGCTATAATATAGATATACTATAAGAAGTAATTAAATCTTTCTAGGTTATAGTTAGTTCCTTTATATATTATACTAATAGCCTCTATAGCTTAAGCTAGGTTAAGGGTACTATTATAGTAGTTTTAGGCTAATCTAGTAACTATACCTTAGGGTATAAGAAAGCTAACTATTAAGGATAGTATTTATAGTAAGGAGTAAAGAGATAAGATAAACTACTAGGTTACTATAAGGTTATAATAGGAAAGGTATAATAGTACTATAATATATATTAATCTCTAACCTCCCTATTCTTCCTAGTTATCTAAGCTCCTTTTATCCCTTTCTACTCTAGTCGTCTAAAGTAGGGTAATATATACTAGTAACACCTAATTAGTATAGTTACTCTAAGACTATAGTAGCTCTATTGCTTCTACTCTGAGACTATAGTACCTTATAGCTCTACTTTTAGTACTATAGTACTAATAATACTTTAGTATATAATAGGGCCTCCCTACTTATAAAGGCTTATCCCTAGGCTATTAATCTTCTAGTAAGATAGCTATAAATATAGTTATTAGTAAATTACTAATAATTAATATATAACTATTATATTATTCCTTAGCTTATTATAGTTGCCTAATTAGATAGTAAAATAGTACTAACCTAGCTGTAATTAGTTATAGAGATACTAGGTATAATATAATCCTATAGTATATTTAGTCTAAGTTTATTAGCTAAGCCTAACTAGGCTATTAAGCTAAAATCACTTAATTGTAAGTAACTATAGTAGAATTTAATAATAATATTAATTAATATAGTATTTATTCTTAATCTAGTAGCTTTACTTAATTCAGTAGTAAGATAGAGTTAATCTAGCTATAAGTAGTTATAGGGATTTTAGTAATAATATTAATAATTAGGGTATTATTCCTAGTCTCTAGCTATTACTAAAATAGGTAGTAAGGTTACTCTAACTAAGCTAGAAGTAAGGTATATATTTAGTTATAAATAGTAGTATTATTTTTCTACTTATTAGATTAGGTTATCTATTAGGTTATAAATAGTAGTATTATATTTCTATTACTAAATTAAGTTAGAATAATTATAAGATAGTAGCTATAAATAGGATTATTATTTAAGCTATATTTATTACTATTAGTTATAGTTAACTAGCTATAGGTTTATAGGGTATTTAAAGACTTAG